>JAABNY020000034.1:5201626-5212302 GCA_015164015.2 Brevimyrus niger
ACCGGCGCGAGATCGGGCGGGGGGGGGGTTGGGATGGGTGGGTGGGGGTGTGTGGGGGGGTGGGTGGGGGGGGGGGGGGGGGACAGCTGCATTTTGTCTGGATTAACTGCATGCTTTTTTAACATAGGAAGTAGGGCTGTGGGCTGGCCAAAGAACTGCACTTTGTCTTTGGGAAATTGAGACAAGGAACATCTAACAGGGACAGCAGTTCACCTGGGGATTAAGCAGCGGTGCTGTGCAATGGGGTCCCTGCACACGAACCTGTCAAACCGTCCAGAAACATTATACACTGTAAGCGTCCTTCAAGCCTTGTCCATTTTGCCTGGTCAGCTGCGATCCTGCTTCATAAGAGCCAGTTTCCTGTGTCGGGCTTTGAGGAGCAAAAGGAGGGTGCTTTAATTCAGGGATGTCATTAAAAATAAACCAATACATTTAGCGACGTGTGAAGCAGCGCTCAGAGTTACAGGCAAGAGGATAAACAAAATGTAAGACTTTTGGCTGTTTTTGTTGTAGGATTGCATTCACGGATTTTTATGCAATTGAGGTTTGTATTGTGAGAACTTGTCCCAATAAGCTAATATGTAATAGCAGCAATGTGATGAATACAAACCAGGACAGACACAGAAATACACACACGTGCAGATAGAATGGCAGGCTTTACAGGTGTAATATAACACATATAGTCCAGGACAGGGGGTGTGTATCACTTGTGTCACATCATGTGCCGCTCATCCGTATGTAATCACAACATGATGACTTTAATCCCTGCCCAGCCCTTTTTAGTTATTAGGTAGCATTTTTGATAGCATTCGCAGATGTTTGAGGGGATCTAAAAAATGGTCCCCACAACGGCAAAAAAATCAGGTCTTTATTATATTGAGGGGGCCTTTTTGGTCATAATAAAAATGTAATGTAATATAAACGTAACATATACACACGCACACACACACACACACACACACATGCTACACCCTGAGAGCAGGTAGTGGGTCGGGTCGCTCCCTCAAACCCAAAGCAAATATCCCTGCCACCAGCAGCCTTCCAGGAGAATTTTAGACTCGAGACTAAGGGCTTGTGGTTGTTTTTTTGGTTTGCGTAATGCCCTATCAAAAAGCCCACCCCAACACGCAAAGGCCGCAGCGCACAGGGAAGCACATCCTGCAGAGAAGCACATCCCTCACATAGACGCCACCAAACCATTTAGAAGCATTGGGCACTCAGGGTTGCTTGGTGGATAGAGCAGCGATCGCACAAGGGAATATAAACCAAGCAGCCAACGTCAGGGCAGCGTGCAAGCTGGCGTCGTAAGGGACCGCAGCCAGTCACCGGCACTGAGTCAAGTGTCATTTCAGCTCCGACTGAACAGGCCAGGGGTGAGGGGGGGAACACACCTTCCCCATTCTACACTGGGTGAGATTTAAAAATAAATAAATAAGACGACAAAAGCCAGAGCAAAGGGATGCTGAAGATCTTCAAACAAAGGGGCCTTTTGATACTGTTTGTATTCCTCTCAGCGCAGTGAAAGGCACAGAGCTTTAACTGTGCTGGGGTGGGGAGGGCTGCTGGAGGTGCTAAGTCAAACATCACTTTCAATACAATGGTTGTGTGTGTGTGTGTGGGGGGGGGGTGAGCTCTCCAGGAGCTGCTCCTGTTAATTACCCCTTTAGAAGCTCGCGCCATTGGGCCGGCCGCTGGGACAAGCGGCCCTCCATCTGCGTGGAGGTGACGACGGTGGCCGTGGCTGCAGCTAACCGATCGTTATGCGTCTTCAGCTGGCACACATCTGGGATTCATCCCCCCTGTTTATGATGCTAACCTCAGAGCACTTCTCTGAAATATGGCCCAACAGCTGCACTCCATTTCCTGTTGATAATTTCAAAAGCACACAACAGTTAAGGAGGACGCTCTTCGTGATTTACGATCCGCCGCCATGTCTCCATGTGCCACTAAGTGCTCATCCTTCTGCCACACGATCAGTGGACCCCGGTTCACAGCCCTGTCAGGAGGAGCAGCACATTCACCCATCCTGCATGCTTATCAGAGTCTAATTCATGAAAATGTTCAATAGTTACACTGTAAACTGGATCACGGGAAGCCCCCCGCCCACCCCAACACCATGACCTGTGGGGCTGAAATTGTGAATGTTAGTTATCCAGTTTCACAAAATGCGTTAGAATGAGTGATCACCCATAACAATGTTACTGGTGAGGGGGCTGTCCCTGTTTATTGCCCCCTGAGTATTGGGGGGAGGGGCGAAATCCACTTGCACCTGCCCCACCCCTTCAAAGTGACTGGTACATTTAAAGGGAGCAACCAGCTTTGCCTGTCACAGCCTCGCATCCGTGTCACAGACCCCACAGCTGAAGAGCGGGATGCTGGGAATGCGAACACGACCAATGGCTGCGGCTGCAAATAGGCAAACACAGATGTCAAGTGTAATCTCTGTGTTTTCAGATGGGAGGAGGGCAGGGAAAATAAGTGCTTTAACAGATATACTCTTTGGCCCTTTTCATATCTGCACAGATCAATTTCAGTTATTAAAATGAGATTTGGCCATTCTTGTGGGCTGGGCTGATGGTATCACTCAACCTGATTAAAATCTTTCTTGCCATCGTGGGAACAAGAGAGTTTTTTATGAGCCTATGTAATTCACAGTGTGGGCCACACTAAAGTGGACGAGCCCGCCTTCCTTACACAGGTGGACAAACTTTGCACTGCTCGTATAAACAGAGCCAGGACTTAACAGGGGTTACTCATGTAATCTCTTGTTTTGATAATTCGTTGACGTGTATGTTGCATAAATACAGTAAATAGTCTGAACAGCAGGGGCCAGATGAACCATTTGAAAAGGATGGTGAAAGTACAAAAGGGCGGGGGGAGAACTATATTCATTTAATCTGGAAGATTTAATCATTAACCACAATTTCACCACCGTTCTTTATTCCCTGTTTAAATTTTGCTTTAAAATGTAAAGCGAGTAGACAGAAGTTTCCAGGCCTTCCACATGGGGGGCGGGGGGCACTCCCAAACACTCCCCGTATTGATTCCTGCCATGTGGCCCGGGGTCCTGATCCCATCCCCGCTCTGAGGCTCTCGCTCTCGTCCGCCACCATCTGTTTGGTTCTCGACACCTGTACCACACCACCGCCACCTCACCGGCCGCCCGTCACTGGGGAGGAGGCCTGCAGCGTGGGGCAGATCTGCCGCTCTGTCCGTCTGTCTCTCAGAGGCACACAGGGAAGGACCATGAACCCTAAATCCCCAAAATGTAAAGCTTCACTGCAAAGTCTTTTTTCCTTCACCTAAATGGCCACAATGCCAAAGAAGCATTCACTAAAACAGTGTGGTTCAATGGCAGGACAGGGGAGGCCACCTTCCATTGCAGGACACTGACTTCATCAGGAAACACACACAGAGACATATACATCACACACACATATATATATAAATGGTACCAGTTTTTCAATAAAGCTCCCTTTTGCCCCTTGTAAATGAATGTAACTCAAAAAATGCTCTATTAATAATTGTCTATTAATAAGTGTTACAACCTAATTACAACTTTATATGGGTAGTCTTATTGTAAAGTGACATATATATATATGGCATATATATAATATAATTATATATAATTATATGCCATATATATAATACATAGTTATTGTCATTCTGCATGACACACGGTACCGTTATATATTATCTCGTTTGTATAATATTGTGTTTTTCAGGATTGTACTTGTGTATTTTTTTTTTTTTACCTATTTGCATTACATTTACTTGTCTGCATTATATGTATCGTCTTGCATTTTATCTTGCTTTGTAGTATATACGCAAACTTTACGATCCTTGCTATGATCAATAAAGTTTTTCTTATCTGGTAAGGATTTACATAACCTATACTAAAGCGCACAGGACCGGAAAAGATGGGAAGTAAAAAAAAAAATCACCCCAAAGGGAGGTATACCACAATAAATTAGTAGTCACCAGCCCGTCAGGCTATAGGAGAACATAACCTCTATCAGCGCCTTTAATGGCAGCTATGGAGTTACCCGGGGTCAGGTAGCCTTACCTTAAACTCTCACAGAGGTGGTCAAATAAACTCCTTTTTAGATTAAGTATGATTTGAGAGGCGAACAAGCCCGCGTTCAGAGTTGGCCGAAAACAAAGCAGAAACAGATGCCTGCTAACCGCGTTAGCCGCTCAGTGCTAATCGGCTTACCTCGACAGAAAGACGGGTGACCGGCGCGCGGAGGGTGGGAGTGCGCGCGTTATGGGGAGCCACGAGTGAACTACATCTCCCAGGGCTGCGGTTAGACAAGGAGAAGGGAGTATAGAAGAGTGAGATACATCGCCCGAGGTTACGCTTAGGCAAAAATGGGTACGATAGGTACATAAGTAGGCAGAATCGTGGGGAACCCCCAACCCGCCCGGCTGGCAAAATTTACCGTGGGGAACCACAAAGGCCTGGGCCGATTTTTAATCCCAGTCCAGCCGAGGCCAGAAGAGTGAGATATTACACGGGGTTACAGTTAGGGTGAGGGAGAAACAATGTGAGGCAGAAGAACAAGATATATCACCCGGGGTTAGGGTTAAGCAGAAGAAAGGACAGACATATATATATCACCCAGGGTTAGGAATAGAGAGAAGCAAGGAGAGAAAGTGAGATACATCACCCAGTGTTAGGGAGAACTATGGAACAAGGAGAAGAGTGAGATGTCACACGAGGAGAGTGCAGACATTTACGGGGTGTTTTAAAAAGATACACTGAAACAGTTTAACAACCTGCATTCATACGGTGTGCGTGAATAAATCGAAGTTTTCTTTCGTTTTAAAGTAGACTTTCCCAAACATACATAAATAAATAATAAAAATCCATACTTTATTTGACTAGTCTATATTTTGCACACAGCTGTTGGTTAGACTTTGAGAAATTCATTCGACTGAGTTACTAACAATATTTCAACATAGAATTGGGTTCATCTCTCACCCGCCTAGTTTTACTGATACTGTGTATTATACACATGCGATTAAACATTATTATATTTTTACAACAATTCGTCTCATACAGGAGTTACTGAAGGTGTCCAGTGAGGCGCATGGATGAATCGATGAATCGACGATGGAAATTGACCCGCCCTATCCTGTCTTATACGATCATGTCATATCCTATAAAATACCATCCGCATAAGATCACATCCGATCATGTAAGATCGTAACCTATCCAGTACTATCCTATAAAATCCTGCCCTCACCCCATCCTATAAGAGCATATCGTGTATTTTATTATTCTGTGTTGCATCGTATTATTTTGTATTGCATAGAATTCAACAAACTGGAAGTTTTAAAAAAATCTCCCGTAGTGTTTCGCGGTTTTATGGTTAAATATAACAACATGCTAAATGCGACACGGCAGATGTAACTTTTTAAATTTAGAAAACCTTCCAATGAAATCGTTGGAAAACCATGAAAAACATCCAAATTGCCAAAAATAGGCGAATATTTTCCAGTGATGGGAAACATAAATAAATTATAGTATAATGTTAACAAACTCCGCTGTACTTCCATATAAATTTCTGTTTATCCTTTTTAAAGTGATATTTTCTCGGCGACGTTTAAGAGCTGCCATATGCTTTGCGTTCTCCGGTAATGTTATTGTTAATTCTTAAGGCTTTCTGTTTAAGCTGTAAAATACCCCGTGTCAGCATCATGTCTCACATAAGGATACGTTTATATAGCTGGCACACACTTTTGGGAGAGTCCCAATCTGGGCTTTCCCTTCCTGTCTGTATCACCTTGAATGTGACGTTTTATTTGCCTTGAGGAGTCTGACAACATAGACACAAAACTATGCAAACAAGACTTATAAGAAGTCAACACCACAGTTAGCTTTGAGTGGCATTTAGGGCCCCCCTCAGGAAAATCCTGGCTGGCATCACTGGTTGAAAGGCACCCGAAAGAGACGCTTTTAAGACGATCTGCCTCTTATTTGCACGGCACCAGGGATAATCTTGTATGTTCTTCAGAGTTAAACAGGTGGCTTGCTGCCAACCATCTTCCTCTGCGGTGGTTGTTTGGGCACGATGGGCGAGCCTGTTTGGGACAGGAACCAGGAGGACGGGCAGGCCGTGCCTTGTCCCATTGACAAACCGGCGCCCCCGCCAGCTTTGCAGACTATTCCTGTGGTGAGCCGTCACCAGTGACAGAATTTTGGAGAGTGTCTCCTTAATATCTTACAGTTTAATGGCGCCCATACCTCTGTTCAAGTCTGATCAGGCAGCAGCTTGGGAAGGTCTCAGAGGGTGATTTGGTGCAGGCTTAATGCATTTCCTCTGCTTTATTTTGGTTTCTTGCTGTATGATGTGAAGATACTTATACCAAAGTGTGCATTTGTAAAGGCGAGTTTGTGGGATCTGGTTCAAGCTGACAGATTGCCTCATTTACTGGAATGAAAAATATTGCATTTCCCAGTTTCAGATTACTTTTTGATAAGATTCTTGTGTTGTATGCTGCACAACCCAGGACAGACCACTGGTCAACTTCATTTGTGAGTGTCAAGAAATGTTACGCAGCACTCCCTCTGTTGGAACAAAGGGGCAGTGCCACTTTGCTGATAATTCGTGATTTTATAGGTGACGGAATCATCCATATAAAATGATGCAGTGCCAGGGAAACTGGAATGCAGATGCTCATCCTCTGTTTCCCTGCTTTATTTTCTTCCCCGTAGAGTCCCTGTTGTCTACCATGGAGACCTCTGCTCCGATGGCCACAGAGAAGAAAGAGTGTAAGGCCTCCGGCCTTGATGGAAGCGGCTTCTCTGACCTGACTAAGAAGCCATCTCCGACGACAGTGACCCGTGGTATGCCAGCCCGCGTCCTCCAGATATGTGGCACAGAGGCACCTTGGCTTTTTTGTGACCCCTCAGGCATAGATGCCCAGCTTCATTGACCAGGGGTGCCGTTTCTTGACGACACGCAGCAAGGCCAGCAAATAATTAAATTTCGACAGAGGGTGGATGCACATAGCTGTAACTCACCGCGAATAGGTGGTTAGAAAGAGCATCTTGTCAGCAGTGACTTACACTGTTGATATGAGCTTTAGTGTGAACCATGTGACCACTCTTGTAGTCAGGTGACTACAACAGAGGCAGGCAGGAGACTAAGCAGGTACCTTACTGTTTATTGATGCATAAATACAGATGAGGAGAGAGGTGGTCTCCCCCCTAAAGAATAGCGCAGGCTGAAAAGAATAAAGTAATTTGACTCCCCCCAACCTCGCTGTGCAAGTGTGGCCCAAGCTCAGCAACGAAGAGGGAAGCCTTGTCAGAGAAGGCGTGATAAAAGTAGAGGATAATGAGTGTGAAAAGCCCTCTCTTACCTCCAGACTGAAATAAATTACTTAAAATGGCCGCTGTGGCAGCAGACGACTTGGTCCTTCTGAGGGTGACAAAGATGCTGATCGGAGGCTACTTTTGAAATGTTAATGAGCCTTTTGAAAACGTGGCATTTTTACTGGTTAATGAAGGGTCCGGTGGCCTGTCACGATGCTGCAGTCACGCCTGAAATCGTTCATTAAATGTTAAATAAACGTGTAAGAAATGGGGCATTTTCCGAGAGACACTGGAGATGCATGCAGAAACCTTATTCGGGTGTTCCTCCAGATTCTGGTTTTGTTTGTAATAGAATAATTAGCAAAATGAGCGGCGGAGGCCTCGTATGGTTTGTTTAGGAATCTCCAGCGAACAGCTTTGCCAAACCACGCTCTCCAGCGAGCCGGGCTGTAATTTCACTTTCCCTTAGGATGACAGCCAGGGTCATGTTCTCTTTTGTCTGAGCAAAGAGAAAAACATGGTGAGGATTCAAATAAGCACCAGCACGTTTTGCCAGCACCAGACAACGAGCGGCTCGTGTAAATCTAGGCTGGGTTTGTGCTTTAATGTATGTTTATGCTGATGTGAGTGAAAAGTAACCAGGCCTCGCCTTCATCCTGGCACCAGAGCGGGCACTCTGCAAGCGAGAGAGAGAGAGAGAGAGAGAGAGAGAGAGAATGCACGTTTTAACGATGTCAGTGAATGCGTGATGAAAGCCTCGCATAATGAGGCTGCAGGACCTTGTTCTTACCTCCAGAGTATAAAAGTAATAAATAAGTTAAAATGGCCAGTGGAGCAGTGGACGAATACTCCTTCAGAAACTGACAAAGTTCCCGATTGAAGGCTACCTTTGAAATGGTAATGGGGCTTCTGATAATGTGCCCTTTTTACTGCTTGATCGAGGGCTTGGTGGCCTGCCATCATATAGTAATAGTCATTAATTGTTTATTAAAGGAACCACAGAAAATAGAGCATTTGTACTCATTCTGGGTTCTTTGCGACGCCCGATTCAGGGAGACTGTCCTCAGCAGGCATTTGGCATGAGATTGTTGTGCTGTCTGTACTCCTGCACGATGACCCATCGCTGCCTGTCATCCTGCCTCGTTTCAGCCATTAAAGTCATAAAACTGTTTGACTTCAGTTTTTCTTGCCCCACTGAGTGACTTTTAAACTTCAAGCCATGAACACCTGCTTTTCAACATAGGTTTTTAATCTTAACTTTTGGCTTCTTGAAAAGGCAGTTGTCTACCTATATATTTAATACCTTTATCTCCTTAAATGATCACATGTCTAATCTGAGCGGCCATAATGGAATGCTGAGGTTATGTATTTCAATACCCTGAGCCTTTGCTTAGACGCCCGTCTGCTCAGTTCGCTAAGTCTGACATCTTCACAAGGGCTTTAGGGACTGTAATTGGAAGTTCAAAGGCCTGCAGGCTGGAATCTAGGAGATTATTAGGTGTGGACTATTACTCCCAGATTGGCTCTCCAGCCCTGCTTTGGGCCCCCATGGGGTAAAGTTGATTGTAGGCCTGACTGTGTCCTGCTGTCTTGTTCGTGGCATAGAATCTACCGGAATGTGCTCACTAGCAGGACCCTGGCCCATCTGTACGATGAGCAGTGGAACCCAGCAAGAAACACTGAAGGGTAATCGGTTGAAAATGTGACACACTTAAGGAATATCTGAAAGCATGAGCAGGAACCACAGAGAGGGGTCTCTCAGAGCCAGCGATCCGTCTTCCAGATCTTCTGCGCCAGAGGAAGCAGGTTGCCAGGCCGTCCCAGTAGCAGGTCGCTATGCAGGACTTCATTTGTGAGTGTCAATATCGCAGCATCTCTGATATTTCAGACAGGAAAAAAAAAACACACGAGGCCCTTTTCCACGGTGAAGAAGTGGAGCGCCATTATTCACAACTGACACTTCCTGAAAGGCGAGCGTGGGCCAGGCGTCGGGCGGCATCTCGGGGAGCCGCCGCTGCGCTGACTAACTACCGAGTCACAGCGCGCTGCCAACGCGGCGAGAGGAAGCCATCCGTTACCGCCAGGCACTTTACCGTTATTGTTATTTATGCGGACCGGGGGAGGCAGGCGGCTCCGCAGACCGGCGGCCGGGGGGTGACGGGGGAGGCAGACGGCTCCGCAAACCGGCGGCCGGGGGGGTGACGGGCGAAGGCAGGTCGGCAAGGGAAAGGTCACGAATCTCGGGGATCCGCCAGGCGGCGTTTTTCCGGAAAGCAGATATACGAGCCCGTTAGCAACCCTTTACTGCCTCCGCGTGCCACACCGCTGGCCTGTGTCCCCTCTGTCGTGCCCACCCCCCCCCCCCCCCCCGGCTCCCTTCACCCCAAACACACCCCCCCCCCCCTCTTCACGTCCCTGTCCCGTGTTATTTATCTGGAACAATTTCCCCCTCTATCAAAGAACAGGCCTGGCGTGGAGTTTTAATATGTTATTTACACATAAATACAGGCTATTTACGCGGCCAGCCAGGATAGATGGACTGCTGCTCGCCGCCAGCCTCTTATATCAGCGTTTAACAATCTGCGGCGCTAATAGAACCATTTATCACGCGGCGGCGAGGGCAGCGAGCTGCTATGCCGGCACGCTGGCTGGCCGCATGGTCGGCACCACTCCCCAGTGGTCTGTGGAAACAGCACGTCTGTAATGAACGTCTGTAAAGGCCGCGGCGGCTGGCCGCGACAACAATGTGCCGGTCAATTAAAAGCTGGAGCAGGTGCGCCCCCCCCCAATGTTCTCAGGGCGTTATTACAGCCCTGCGGCCTGAAGGAAGTTTCCAGCGCAAGCCCATTACGTGGGACCCTAGGTGTAAATGAGGGCCGTGACGCTCGCACCTACAACACAGGCCAGGCCGGGCTCTGCGCCTTGTTAATAAATAAGCATAGCTGTCTTCCTCAGCCTATAACTGACTCTGTGACCGACTATATGGAGCGACACTCGCAAACTGCCGTTCGCTGAGATCTTGAAGGTTTAGGCAGCAGAAGTTTCCATACGTCATGTATATGTCGATATGCATTAGGTATATGTTCATACACTCTGTACCTTTGGGAAGGTAGCTGCTGGATTAGGATGCGCTTGTGTTCGGCTTTTCTTTGCTTCCTCTTCCCCGAAGCCCCAAACTAGGCCAGCGGGACGGTGGCTGCTAATGATTTGATTAACTGGGTTTGGTGGCCCCTCACATACATCTTGTCCATAGTGAGTTTGTTGTGTTCGTGTTTTGGGGGGGGGGGGGACTGAGGGAGAAATTGATGCTGTGCACTAAGCGCTTCTGCTTCTCCGAGACAAATTTCTGCTG
>JAABNY020000034.1:5234820-5253240 GCA_015164015.2 Brevimyrus niger
GGGGGGGGGGTGGGGGGGGGGGGGGGGGGGGGGGGGGGGGGGGGGGGGGGGGGGGGGGGGGGGAGGGGGGGGGGGGGCAAGTGAATGTGTGGGTGAGTGAATATAGGGGTCATTGAGTGAGTGAGTGTGGGGGTGAGCAAGTGAATGTGTGGGTGAGTGAATATAGGGGTCAGTGAGTGAGTGAGTGTGAAGTTGAGCGAGTGTATGAGTGAGAGTGGGGGAGAGTGAGTAAATGAGTGAGTGAGTGT
The DNA here is from genome assembly GCA_015164015.2 of Brevimyrus niger. Classification (NCBI taxonomy): domain Eukaryota; kingdom Metazoa; phylum Chordata; class Actinopteri; order Osteoglossiformes; family Mormyridae; genus Brevimyrus; species Brevimyrus niger. The sequence continues at coordinate 5,235,069 of JAABNY020000034.1, forward strand.
GGGGGTGTGGGGGGGGGGGGGAGGGGGGGGGGGGGGGGGGGGGGGGGGGGGGGGCAATAGCTGAGCATTAATCACCAGGCGGGAGGGAGGGAGAGCAAGGGGCCAGGCAATCGCGGCACGGCCGCCTTCGCTCCTTTTCCTCATTCATCACAGGAAGCGGCACGCTAATAAACACGACTCCCCGAAGGTGAGCCGGCGGTGATGGATAAGGGGCCCGCCGCGCGGATCCCAGCCAAACCCGGTGCGGACGAGGCCTGCGCCGCCAGGCCGCGCTCTGCTTGTCAGTCAGGCCTCCTGTCCGCCCCGACGCCGTTGCTGTGGACCTGTGCATTTCGCTGTGGAATGTTACCGCTCACTTTATTCGGTGCTCTTCACCCACAGCTGAACCCACAATTTGCCAAAATTGCCGGCGCTCACATATGGAGGCGGCGGTGTGAGCCCTGATAAGATCCCTATCTCGCATTCCCGGTATTTTTCACAGAGGGAAGCTGAAAACACGGCAGGGCATGAGCCGAGGGTAGACGGACGAGCAAAACAACCCGCAGCCTCTCTAAAGCTGCGTCTGCAGGCAGGACATGTGCAAGGCCTATTTAAGGGCTTCTGGTTACACCCTGCCCCTGCCCCTTTTGCCCCCTGGCCCTTTGGCCCCTGGCCCTTTGCCCCCTGCCCCCTGCCCTCCTCCACATCCCTTGCTAACACGGAGCACCTGTTGAACCTGAAGCAGCGGGGGCACATTGGCTCATGTTTTACACACATGAAGCCTGACTGGTCCTCATGGTGATCAGACCTTGCCAGGGGCTCCCAGCCCTGCTCTAGCTGTACCGCTCAGAGAGGCAGCCCACTAATCGGAATAAACAGACACATTACACAGCTTTAAGCCAAAAACACTGGTTCAGTCTCTAACCTACAAATTTTACTGGAAAGCAGGGGGTGACTGAATATCATTAAAATCAGCTATTCTCATTGTTTACTTATCAAAATATTATTTAAAAACAGCACAACTGGACCTTTTCTGTTTTTCATTCATTCAGATCAATCCGGCAAATTGCCTCCATTTAACATGCTGCCTTGTAACCACTGCAGTGAGATTCTTATCACAGTAATTAGCGTAAATTATCAGGAATGATTAATTACCCACTGGAAGGCCTGAATGTGACCATGGCAGCCGGAGATGAAAGTGTGTGATTGTGCAGTGAGGTGGTGCTCTTAGCAGAAACACGGGAGTCCGTCTTCAAGCTAACCCTGTCGACGAGAAGCCAGAACCGTGCCCCAACTCCTGCCACTTAAATGAATTTGACTTTCATTTTAGTTGTGGTACCAGATCTAGCTGTGCCGCAAGAGGCCCATGAATCCTGCTTATCAGCGCCCAAAAAACCCAAGCAGGAGGTAGACGTCAGTGGGAGACGTTGACGGACATGTGACCGCCTCGTCTGTAGTCTGCCAGCCGTCCCCTCCAGCCATCACAGGCCCAAGGGGCTCCTCACCTTTCTACTGTTTGCGCAATGATATTCTTTCACACACAGGGCCTGCAGCTCGCTGTTCTGCACACATGGGTGCTCTGGTGGGTGGAATGTCCGTCAGACCCCCATGCAGAATGTTTACCGCATTAATGGTGAATCAATTTGCGGTACCAGTGGCCCCATGCTTTGTTGCCAGGGGGGCCACGGCGGGCTGAGGGATGTCATGGCCGCATCTATCATTCTGTCCTCACGAGGCTCCATAAATAAATGGCCGCTGGCCAGAGAGAAAAGTGACAGTGCGTTTTGCCCCTGGAGCTTTCCGCTGTTACCTGGCTGCATTGATAATCCCAGCAGTGCAGTGGGTCACTGTCCCTTTAAGGGGGAGGTCACACCTTCCAGTCAAGCTGCTTAACAAGGTACCGAATATGTGCAACCAGTTAACCAGCCTGTAATTTATAACCAAACCTTTTTCTTTCTAGGAATTGAAGTGGATGGTAAATGGGCATGATGTCTGTAATGGCTGTGCTGGGTGTTAAAGCCTCTCTCCCCCCCCCCCCTGTAGTGTCCCGGTTCCCCAGCCCCAGGCTGACTCCCCGGCTGAGCCGCAAGCGTGCCCTGTCCATCTCACCCCTGTCAGACACCAGCATCGACCTGCAGACCATGATCCGCACGTCTCCCAACTCGCTGGTGGCCTACATCAATAACTCCCGGAGCAGCTCGGCAGCCAGCAGCTCCTATGGACACTTGTCTGTGGGGGCCATCAGGTATGCAGGGGGCGTGGATAAAAGAATGCACCAATCAGACTTGAGTGCACATCCCTCCACTTGTCTCTTAGCCCAGATGACCGATGTCACATGGCGCTTGCCTGGAAGGACACAGTCCAGTGACATGTCTCCCTGTGTTGTTCTCTCCTTTGCCGCAGTCCCTCATTCCCCTTCCCCCACCCCATCAACCCCGTCGCCTACCAGCAGATCCTCTCACAGCAGCGGGGGCTCAGCGCCTTTGGCCACACGCCACCCCTCGTCCAGCCCGCTCCCACCCTCTCGGCCCGGCAGCATCCCCTGGGCCTCTCCAGCCTTCCCCCTGCCATCCACAACACCGAGTCCAGTAAGGTGAGCCCTACCGGGGATTGTGGGAGAGGACCAGCGTCAGGATGGCATAGCTAAGAGCATGCATAAAAATCATCTTACGGTTAGCTGCTAAATCCTGTTTGGATCCGGAACAATTCAATGTTGACTTTCACAACAGAGAAAGTATTTGTTACCCGTCAGTCCATCTACTGGATTGATTCTGATTTTTATCATAATCACTTGTTCCAGCAGAAGCCCCAGTTGGAAGTTATGTAAATGATTTAATGTTTTGAACTTGTGTGCCATGTACTAAACTTTATCTCTAAACCCCAGACCTTAACCCTAAACCCTAACTCTATCGTACCTCCTCGCAGAATGCCAGCAGCGATTCTGCGGTCAGCAGCACCGTCAACCCCATGATTACAAAAAGGTCAAAGGTCAAAACAGAGGCAGAGGGCCCTCGACCAGCCTCCCCCTGCTCTCAGGTAAAGGCCCAGGCTTCTTGATGTGCCCACTGGCTTTCAGTGGTTCCTGTGGTGAATCACAGTTGATGAGAATGCATGGCTTCATGTGTATGTGACTTATTCATGGGACGCTGGAGAAGCTGCCCTTTGTGCTGGAGGTTTGATCCATCCTCCTTGCGCCATCTTGGCCCCAAACCAAAAATTCCCTGTTCTCCCTGTGAAGTCCCACTCTTTTCCCCAGCCTGTGTCTCTCTCTGCTGTGCAAGTTTTTTTTTTTTTTTGCCCTGAACACTCTAGGAGTAAAATCGCATCTCTGGCAGCTTTTTGTCTGCACGCTATGGCGTTCCATTACCCTCAGGAGTCATTTTTCCCTGAAAAACTGTGTTCGGACCAATGGTGCATCAGCGGGCCCAGAGGAGCAGCCAATCCCCCGGCTCCGCTCTCCGAGCACCACGAGAACTTTACGTCCATTCACGCGCTTTCCCCCTTCCTCCTCTCGGCCACGCCAAACCATGCTGCTGCACTTTGTTTTAGTGAAATATTGGCTGTCTGTTACTGTCAGCCGAAGGGGGCTCCTTCAGGCACCCCCCCTCCCCTCAGCAGCCGTACCGGAGGCAGCCTCGGACGTGATGCATGGGTCTGGCGGCGCCTCCATCGTCCTGGGGCCTGCAGAATTGATGAAGACAGTGTTCAGGGGCGGAGATGAAGATGCTGTCGTCAGCAGGCCAGGGGCAGGCTGGGGAATGGAAAGGGGGGCTATCTGTATATGTGTGTGTGTGTGTGTAGGTGGAGCTTGAACACGCTGCTGCCATCTGGGGGGGCACATTTACAGGCCCCTGGAGTCGGGCTCTTATCGAGGTTTTTCTGTTTCTGAGGAATGCCATTAACTGTCACATGGAGACCATCTAACACAATTTAAATTAATGCCCCTTAATCACAGGCCTAGAACAAAACTGCATGCACGGTGGGGTGATTTGGGGGGGAGGGGGTGTTTGAAATCACTGATAAAAGAAAACATTTTTTTTTTCCACGTCCCACATTAGAGAGTTTTGGGCCTTTTAAGTTTTAGAGTGCAGCCATCTTGGCTCGTACTGCTGGAGTGCTATCCGCCCACATGTGGGGGCAGGGAGCAGCTACCCACATACACGTATCCTGGGGCGTCCCAGGCACAGGCTACGGCAGAGAGAGGTCCTCGTGACTGTGAAGGGAACAGGTCTGACCGTGGCGCCCTTGTGACAGGACCACCTGGGCGGGCTTCTGGACCTCAAGGAAGACCTGGACAAGGACGAGTGCAGGCAGGAGCCAGAGGCCGTGTACGAGACACACTGCCGCTGGGAGAGCTGCGCCAAGGAGTATGATACCCAGGAGCAGCTGGTGCACGTAAGTGAGCAGCCTGGCACACACACGCATGCACACACCGTCCAGACACCTCCTGTGGCCTGCCGCCACTGCTGAACATTGCATTGTGGGACAGCTGGGGGGAACATTGCATCATGGGATAGCTAGGGGACATAGAAGACATGATGCTCTGTGGCACAGAAGTCTTTTTTCCCTTTTATTTTAAGACATGTTATTTTAAGAAACAGCCAGTCACAACTTCAAGGGATTAATCCATGCCATTGCCTAATTAAAACCATTATTCTGAAAAGCAAGTAAGTGTCACTGTCCCATGACTGAGTTTGGATTAGTGAGAATGTTCTAGAAATGGTCAGGAAGTGCAGCTGTGTCAGAAGACCTCCGACCTCCACTGTTACAAGAAACCTGACCTTTGACCCCTGGGGCTCAGATCAAATATGTCATCACATTGGGATCTTCAAATTCCCAGCTCCTCGTTTTAAGCTGAAGAGCGATACGATTAGCACTGGAGCCTTCCCCGCCCCACCCTGCAGAGCCTATGGGCCGGGTCATGCGTCACGGTGTGGGGCTGCACTGCGGCTTTTCCTCAGGGTCAGCACTCGATCCTCCCACATTCTGCTGCTGAGGTCAGCACATTGGTGGGTGGCGCCATTTTACCCCCATACCACTGATTCCAGGCAGGCCCAGGCTGGTTTCACCCCTGGCTGCACCCACCTCTTCTAACTCCCCTGTTCATGCAGCACTTAAAGATCAAAGTACTGGGCCCAGTTGGAGTGTGGGCCGAAGCTGCTATGACAGTAACCCGCAGCGGGCTGAGAGGACGCAGTCCTGTCATGCGTCTGTATGGCAGCAGTAGAGAAATTATTACCCAGACAGCGTGTCCTCATCTGAAGCTGATTGTTAGCCGTCTTAAACACCACACACTCAAGTCCTCTTACTACTGCTATTATTAGTAGCCTTTTTTAGTAGGAGACCACCAGCATGAACAGAAGCCTTGGGGGGCGTCCCAGCCACATGCCGAATGCAGTCACCCCATGGTGTAATAGTGTAGGTACAGTGAGACGACAAGCCGGGGGGGCGTCCCAGCCACATGCTGAATGCAGTCACCCCATGGTGTAATAGTGTAGGTACAGTGAGAGGGCAAGCCAGGGGGCGGGGCGGGGTTGCGTCCCAGCCACATGCCAAATGCAGTCCAGAACACTCCTCCCAGTGTGGGTTAGGAGGGCCCATGTATACCCGGTGCATTAGGGTCCCATGTTTAGCGAGGTCTTCTGGAAGAGTTCGGATTATCAGGCTCAGACCTTTTTTTGGATAATATAGCAGTAAGGTTGTGATAGGCCATTTCACAGTCACTGCTGGACGTCTGTGTGCGCTTCTGATGTAGCACCTGAGCGATGGGGTCACCTTAGCCGCCGGACTGCTATGGCTGGGCTGACGGTTACACAGACATTCCTGTCTGTCAGTGAAGCGTGGCGCGGAGGTGGGGGCCACGGGCTTGGGGGGAGGTACAGAAACACTCAGTGGCAGTAGGGCCGGCCTCTCTGATGCAGGCTCCGTTAGCGGCTTATTTAGGGATGGATCTCAGTCCCGCCAGACACTCACTCCACACATGATAATAATCATGTTCGCTGTCCGATACTCATGTTCGTGTATCTCTGTGTGGACCATGTGTGACATGAGCCTCCGCCACTCACGGATCTGGATCTCCAGGCACAGCGTTATGGGTTCTCAGTGTGGAGCTTTTGAGTAGTTTCACCACCTTTCCACGCAGCATGTTCCTGCAGGGGGCGCTAATGCGGCAGGAGAGGCCACACTGCCCTGAATGAGCCGTGGCTCCGTGGGCAGGTTCACCAGGGCCTTGAGTCACCGGCGCCGATCAGCCCGCCTGTATCGAGTGAATCCAAACCCACAGAAGTTCCTTTTGCGATCCTGGGATTTTCCCAGACGATCATTTCGATTTTGCGCATGGTGCCGAATCCCTTTAATGGAGATGGTATGCCCCCCCCTCCACATGCGGGGTCCCCGACAGAAGAGCGAGCGAGTGCGGCGGCCTTTTCTCTAAGCGTGACAAATGGAAACGCACCGTCAGCCCTGATGGATGACATCGCTCCTCAGATGAATGGCTTCTCTGTGGGCTCCCTAAATTAGGAGGCTGTTTCCACAAGCCCCTATTAGCCGGGCCTCTCCGGAACGGCACGGCACCCTCGTAGCTCAGGTGTCTGCCCACTGAGTCGAACAGCGGCCCTGATCAAAGCTTAAAGGCGGCTAGCCCTATCAAAACCATCCTCGGGGATGGCGGGGGGGCGGGTTCGGGCTGTCTCATCGGGGTCTGGACGTCCCCACGGCCGAGCCCTCCCCGTCAGCATACGCTAAGCTAATTTGTCTCCTCCCTCCTACTTTGCAGCACATCAACAACGAGCACATCCATGGGGAAAAGAAGGAGTTTGTGTGCCGCTGGGAGGAGTGTTCGCGGGAGCAGAAGCCCTTCAAGGCCCAGTACATGCTGGTGGTGCACATGCGGAGGCACACGGGCGAGAAGCCACACAAGTGCACGGTGAGTGGGGGGTATGGGGGCATGTGACTGCGTCAGGGCCGACACAGGTGCGAGGCTGCGTGCGGGGGTGTACTGTACGTGTACAGGCACGTGTACCGTATGCATCTGAACATGGATCCAAGTACATGCATATATGTAATGCTCGCATGCATGCAAAGACACACATATATAACACACGCAACCACAAATATAATCATGCCAGCATGCAAATGCATACATGCTCATGCCTGACAGTATCACAGATGCAAAAGTACATAACTGCATAAACCAGTATTCGGCTAGACATACCCGACACAAGGGCATGTACAATTAAAGAGTCTTTCGTAATGATTCTTTCTGAGAATAATTTATTCATCAGGCCTCTCATGCCTGTGTTTATGATTCCATTTTAAGCACATGACCAGATGTGAGAGCAGCATGGCCTCCAGGGTAATGGCCAGGATCTCAGCGCGTTAGAGGTCTGGCTGCTTATTAACACATATGAGCTGATGTAAGGCGCCGTGTCTCTGGGGCGGCTCTGCATTCTCAAGTCAACTCCAGGCTACCTCAATGGCCACTAATTAGCCATCTCACTATAAAAGCGTCTGATAGTGAAAGAAGACGACACTGCAACTGTAACATCTCATCACTTCGTCACTCTGTCAGTGAGTCGTGGCTTCACTGCATCACCGGATTACTGTGTCATCAATTCATTGTTTCACCAAATCGCCACATCACCCTGTCACCCCATCACTGTGTCACCAAATCGCTGCATCATTCCTTCACCGCATTAACCGTCTACATCGTCCGCAGTTCGAGGGCTGCTCGAAGGCCTACTCACGTCTGGAGAACCTGAAGACCCACCTGAGGTCCCACACGGGTGAGAAGCCCTACGTCTGCGAGCATGAAGGCTGCAACAAGGCGTTCTCCAACGCCTCGGACCGGGCCAAGCACCAGAACCGAACCCACTCAAATGAGGTATGACAGTTCTGTAGGGTCAGAGACATTTTTACCGTTACACTAATTAGTTAGCAATGGTGCAGCCTAATGTGAACATAGTGTCATGTTTGACCTCACAAGCTGCTTCTGCTCCCTGCTTGTTCGCCTTCAGCATTCTCGCTGGGGTGGCTAGTGCGGCACACTGTCTGGGAGCGAGGTGGTCCACGCTGTGTTAGTGGGAACCAGCAGGGGTCCCTCCTGTGTGGCACCACTTGGGGGTCAGCGGCGCACCATTAGACCCAGAACATCTCTGGTTTCTCGCTACCTACCAGCAGATAAAAATGAGCGCTGGGATCACTGAGCTCGCTGGAAGTTCAGCAGCAGCGCCTCTAACTTTATCACAGCATGTGAGCCATGAATCACGCCATGAATGCTTACCAGGATCTTAATCATCCCACTGTCGATCTGTGTGTATAATTCATATCTTTCATTGGACACTATGGTCACATTGGACACTATGGACACAGCTGCTGTACCAAACAAGGGGGGTGTTTAATCCATAGTCATGGGCTTGGTAGTGGGCAGCGCTATTGCATCACAATTCCAGGGCTGGGGGTCGGTTCCTGACCCCTGGAGTTTCCATGGTCTCCCTATGATTCCTCCAGATTTCCTCTAATTTCCTCCTGGCATCCAAAAACCTAAAAACCAAAAACTTGATTTCCCTAAATTGCCCTTAATGTGTAAATAAGTGTGTATGAGTATGCATATGTGAGTATGTACGTGTGAGTAAGTGTATGCATGTGATGGTGATATGTATGTGAGTACGTGTATGTGAATATCTGTATGAGTATGCGTGTGTAATTTTGCATGAGAGTATGCATGTCTATGCATGTGTATGTGTGTGTGAGTATATGTGAATTTGTACGTGTACGTGTGTGTGACTTTGTATGTGCAAGTATGCATATATGAGTATGTATGTGAGTATATGTGAGTATTTGTGTGTGAGTATGTGTCAGTATGTGTGTGAGTATATGTGAGTGTTTGTGTGTGAGTATATGTGGATATGTGTGTGACTATGCATGTGTATTTTTGCATGTGCAAGTATGCATATATGAGTATGTGTGTGTGAGTATATGTGAGTATCTGTGTGATATGCATGTGTGATTTTGCATGTGTGAGTATGCATGTATGAGTATGTGTGTGAGTATGCATGTGTGAGTACAGTATGTGTGTGTGAGTACATGTGCCCTGTAATGGCCTGACATCAGGTGCCCCCTGCCTGGTTCCTCATATTGCTGCAAGCAATTATGAAAGAGATACTGACATCGGAATGTTTCCATTATAGTAAACACTCTGGGTGTCTGTCTGTATAGAAACCTTACGTGTGTAAGATCCCTGGATGCACCAAGCGCTACACGGACCCCAGCTCTCTCAGGAAGCATGTGAAGACCGTCCATGGCCCCGAAGCACATGTTACCAAGAAGCAGCGCAACGATTTGCCCTCCCGCACCCATCCCCCCCGTGAGAATGGGGAGAATGAGGCCAGTGCCAAGCAAAGTGCAAGAGGCCTGGAAGACAAGCTGGAAAGCAACAGCACCACCAGAGGCATGGAGGACTGCCTGCAGGTCAAGCCGATAAAGACAGAGAACTCTGTGGTAAGATCCCAGCAGGTGAATGCCTGCACACATACACCATTCAGCTTGACCATAATGCACTGGGATAACCTTCCCTCTTAAATCAATGTGAAGAGAGTGGGGATATCTTACTACCAGATTCTCAGGCTAAATTCCTTGTAATATGGTATTTTGCCACATGAGATAAAATATCTTTAATCTCAATGACAGTATAACCAAGCTGCCTCCCATACCAGTCTCTGGTAAGCACCTTGGGTCCATAAAACCAAGCTGGCTCCCATAATAGTGTCCGGTAAGCACCTGGGGTTCAAAGCACTGTCATCACTCAGAAATTGCCCTGGCTATTCTGAGTTAGTGCCTCTCATTTTACTGAAGTGCCCTAGACCAGGGGTGTCTAAAAAGTATTCCACTGGGCCACAGAATGTTGGGGGGTTGGGGGAGGGGTTGGTAAATTTTCAAAACATAAATGATATATAAACACAACATATATTAGCCCATGAACACCAAAAGGTCGGCACAGACTGTATCGCATGCATCAGTAAGCTGGTGGCAGAGGACCTCGCCCCGTCAACCTCAAACTTACGCTGCCGTGTTACTTTTCCTAAACTGTGATCCTTCCTCTTCTGACTCGCTTTCCTACTTGAATGTGTCTCTTTTCTCTCCCTTTACACTTCCCTTACGGACAGACATTACTAAGGTGAGCATGGCCTCAGGTCAGTTCTTGTTCAGCAGATAAAGATGTTTCATAATACATCTCCAAAAAGGAGTAATAAGGGTTATACATAAATAACTGTGATCAAATGGACCCTGCATGATGAATTGAGTCACTGGTGTGGTCACCTTTTCCCATAAGCACCATTTTCACATGCTCATCCTTTTCCACGAATCACCCGTTTCCTTAAACCTGTCCCATCTGATCCTGCACATCCTTCTGCTTTGGCCCTCACCAGTTCACCCTTGCCTCCATGTCTGTCCCCAACACCCAGATGTATCAGTCCAGCCCTGGTGGCCAGTCATCGTGCTGCAGTGAGCCGTCGCCACTTGGTGGCGCCTCCCACCACGACAGTGGAGTAGAGACAGCTGTACCCAGCGGGGGAAGCTTGGGAGACCTGAGCACGCTGGATGAGCCCCCCATCGTGGACTCCACCGTCTCCCCAGGTGCCCCGGCAGTCGGCCTCCAGCTGCGCAAGACTGGGAGTGCTACCCACAGGCTTGAACACCTCAAGAAAGAGAAGCTAAAGACCGTGAGGGACTCCTGCTCCTGGCCCAGCCAAGCGCCTCAAGTGCAAAACACCAAGCTGCCTCCCATACCAGTGTCTGGTAAGCACTTTAGGTCCATAGAACCAAACTGCTTCCCATAACAACGATTAATAAGCACCTCAGGTTCACAATATTAGAAACATCTGTCCATCCAACCCTACTCATATCATATCATTATCATACAAGGTCACAGGGAGCAGTCATGAGCTTGTTGCAGGTTGCATAGGGTGTAAGATAGGGGACAACTTGGACAGACCAGTAGCTAGTTGCTTGCAAAGCCAATGACTTTATAACTGGAATATCAAGTTTGACATGAGCCTCTGTGTGATACAGGGTCATTACTGGAGAGTTCGAGCCTCGGTGGTCCAGCCATGTTCCCAGGCCCACGTCTTGGCGAGCTGCCCTACAATGAGGTGACCGTGCTGAACCAGTTGAACCAACGGCGGGACAGCACTACCAGCACCGTCAGCTCAGTCTACACCCTGAGCCGGAGGTCCTCCGGCATCTCACCATGCTACTCCAGCCGCCGCTCCAGCGAAGCCTCCCAGTTCGGAGGGCGTCACAACAATGTCAGTTCCGCCGACTCCTACGACCCCATCTCAGCCGACCTATCCCGCCGCTCTAGTGAGGCCAGCCACTGTGGAGGACTGTCTGGCTTGCTGAGCCTCACTCCTGCTCAGCATTACCGCCTCAAGGCCAAGTACGCTGCAGCCACTGGGGGAGCCCCACCCACACCTCTGCCCAATATGGACCGTCTTAAGAGCAGGATGGCGCTCTTCGGGGATGGCCATGAGTCTGCCGTTCGCCCATTCCACAGCCCTGCCACGCTGAGGCGATGCAGTGAGTCTGGCTATTCTGCTCCAGGCATGATGCCCCATGAGATCCCTGCAAATATCCCCCGCCGGGCCAGTGACCCTGTCCGCCGTCCGGCCGTCGACCCACTGTCACTGCCACGGGTGCAGCGATTTAACAGCATCAGTAGCATGAATCCACCTGCACCCTCGGTGGAGCACCGTGGTCTGAGCCTACAGAACTATACCCGCTCTGACGGCAACCTGCACCGCTACTCCTATGCTGGCCGGCCACCCAGCATCTCTGAGAATGTGGCGATGGAGACCGCAGATGTAGGTCTGCAGGGTGCCGAGGACGATCTGGTGCTGCCGGATGACATGGTGCAGTACTTGCAATCCCAGGGTGGCGAGCCCCCTCAGTCTGCCGCTCCATCAGCGTACCCCAACCAGGCTCAGAGCCTACTGGGAAGCGGGACCTCACAACAGCAGCAGCCTTTCTATGGCCAACGGCGCATGGCTGTTGTTGATGCTAATATGAGCCCAGCAGGACAGATGCAGCTCCCCAGTCAGATGAGCCCCGGGTCCCAAGAGCACTTCCCTGACTCCCCTGGCCTGAACAAGAGCAACATGCCTGTTCAGTGGAACGAGGTCAGTTCGGGGACCGTTGACACCATGCGGGGTCAAATCAAGCAACAGCAGCAGCTTATAAGAGGAAATCTGGCCTTGGTTCAGCAGAAACAAAATTTTGGCCCCTACCAGAACCTTGGTGGAAACCAGCAAATGGTGCAAATAGGTCAGAGCCCAGCGGCACAGCAGGGTTTTACTCAACGTGGCTCAGGCCCCACGTCCCAGAGGATTAATGGCCTCCAACAGCAGCGGGCACAGGCCATGAGCTCGGGCGATCCGTTAAGCCTGATTCAGGACTACGAGCAGGACCTCCTGGCTAATGGTGTAAATGGGGCCACCGGCCAACGGCCGTCCTGCAACAATGTGGCCGGGACCATCTGCACTCCTAACAGCCGCGGAATGGCCATGCAAACTCAAGATGCCCAGAGCTACAGATCGAGAGCGCAGCTGGGCAGCAGTCAAGCTCACACCACATATCACGGAAACTACAGCCAGCAGAGCTACGCAGCGTCCTCCCACCAGTGTGTCCAAAATGGCAGTCAAGGGTTGATGCAGCCAAGGCCACCCACAGAACCCAAACCCCTGAGCCGGCAGCACTCGGGGCCAGGCCTGGCACAGCAGCCTGTATTCTCCCAGCAGGCCTTCAGCTCTGGCTATAGCCCCTCTGACACCAGCCCCACAAGCTCCAGCAGCATGGGCCACAACTTGGCCGGTGGCAACAGGGAGAATGTCATGTTCTACAGGGGGCAGATCCACATGTTTGAGCCTAATGGTGACTTAGACTCTCAGGCATCCCCCTCAGCAAGTGCGATGGTCACCATGGCTTCCCCGGGGACCAACCAGGTCTCCAGCACGGTGGATTCCACCCAGGGTGTGGACCACGCCCAGATTGACTTTGACTCTATGCTGGATGATGGGGATCACTCCAGTCTCATGTCGGGCACTCTCAGCCCCAGCCTTCTCCAGAGTCTGTCTCAGAACTCCTCCCGACTCACCACCCCCCGCAATTCAGTGACATTACCTTCTGTACCAGCAGGGGTCAGCAACATGGCCATTGGAGATATGAGCTCCATGCTGACCGCTCTCGCTGAGGAGAACAGATTCCTCAACATGATGTCTTAAGAGCAGGTGGTGTAGAGCCACCAAATGAGAAACTGTGAGACTGTTGTTTTTCCCCCATCCTGCTTGCTTGTTTAGGAAGTGACTTAGCTAGAGGCATTTCCTTTGACACTGATTGGTGATAACAGGGAGAAGTACATTTTCAAGATGCTTTTGCTTTTCCTGCAAACAGAGGACAATTCAGGAGAACTTCCCCGAACCTCCTTTCCTTCTCCCCTTGCTTCCTGTAACATGTATTATTGTGTAAAGTATTCTGTTAAAGATGGCAGCCTGCATTTGTCTTAAGAAGCCATACTTTACCTTTACAAGGAACCTTGGACTATGTATATGAGGCAACCCAGAGTGCTGTTTGATGGTACTGCAGTTTTGAGGCATCGTACAGAACCCAGTCTCTTAAGTGCCTTGCTATGGTGTGCTGAATAGGAAAATGATAATATGTACAAGTAACAGCAACAGGAAACGTGCTGTCATGTACAAAAACATGGATATTTAGAGAAGATGTTTTGTATTGTTGCTGTAAACGAATATACATGGTATTTGCTATTGACTGTGCTAATTGCTTCAGTGTTTTGACTTCATATAATGTTTTCATATGAGGGTTGGTGTTTTGTCACCTGCCGTGAAACGCCACTTTGCAAAGGAACGCTCATTGTGTCCTCCTGGTGTCTTCTGGAAGACTGCCGTCCTTTCAGGACAGTCACATCATGCTGTCATATGACACTGTGACATGATGCTGTTGGCAAGATTGGACACGACTGGAAAATGCCACCCGCTCAAGAGACTCTCAGAGCAATGTGTGAATGGGAGACACACATTCTGGGATAACTGAGAGATCAATCGTTCATAGGGAGATGGACTCAGGTAGCAGAGCAGAATCCCACCCTAACGAAACTGGACTGGTCCAGTTGTCGTAGGACTGCAGGGTGGCAACACAGACTCTTTGTCATTGAAATATAACAGTTTCTTTTTTTATGATCCAGTAACATTTCATTGATCTGGTCCTGTATATAGCTTTTGTACATTTTATAAAATACAATTTGACTGTTTTTTTTTTTACTGTAGTTGAATGTGGAGGCTCTTTGGAATCACAGGGTAATCTCCTCCGGCATCCATGAAAACAAACTGCCATCTGACGTCTCCAGCACATAGGAAGCAGAGAGGATCATGGCGAGGAGTCAGCTTCAGGGGCGGGACACTCGTCTCTGTGCGTGGAGTAAATAAAAGAATGTGCATAAATCTCCGGGGGCCGTGTCAATCTGCGGTACATCTACTTTCCTTTTACAGTAGTTTCATTCATATCCGTCCCAGAAATTCCATGAAAACCAAAATATCGCACTTCGTGGACAGCCTCGCAAAAGCCGCAGGCTGTCGGGCAGCTCTGGCATAACGCAGTCTTCTAATCATCACCGCGGCTGAGAATTAAGGTCCTCTACGGAGTATTCTGGAGGCTCCTTGAAGCCCTCTTTTAATCTTAGAAGAAAATTAGTCCTGATTGATTAAATAATGTAAAACCAAACTTTGTTCTTTGAAGCTATCTGTCCCAACAATGCCTTTCCCTCTGTGGCAAATCACCCCAGACATGTAAAAGATGCCGTGCGCCTTTCAAAGCAACTGCGGGCCTTTGAAATCGCTTCTGCCTCCCTGTCCGTGATGCTGCTAGGGCCACATTCCCAGTTCGCTCTGAAACCGAATGAAAAAGGATCCTGTGAAAATACTCAATGCACACACTAAGCACTTTCTAAAGTTAGCTGGCTTGTAGTCCAAAATTAACAATGGCAGATCGACCCAGAGGAAATTGTTGTAGAAACCACATTAAACACCACTTGAAGGGATTGGGGTCCAAGGATTGAGCCTGGGTGTAAGCGGGGGGAACAAATGATTTTATTCTGACAGCTAATTCAGCCGAGGGGCAGCTTGATCCGAATTTGCTGATTGCTTTTGCCACTGGAATTCTTTATTCTCTCAGTGAGACGAAGGAGGAAAACAGCCTGAGGAGGAGAAATCTCACAGGGAGAAGAACAAGAGGTTTGAGGGAGACGCAGGCAGCTCAGCAACTTCAGAAAGGCCTGTAATTGGGTGACAGCACTAATGGGATGGGAAAGTGCATTTTGATATGTAAATGGCTAAGGGCAGCAAAGATTAAAAAAAATAATTATGACAAAATTACCCTATGGTCATACAGCTGTGATTCAGACTGGAAATTTTTGGAAACATGTGGACAGATGTCCCCATCAGGCCAAAAATTCAACATCCCTCCATCCATCCAACCACCTTCTGACTGCCTATCTGGTACAGGACCACAGGGGGGCATGGAAGGGTGCAGGGCTGGGCTGTTCCTCGGGCATCCATCACAGGGCCCAGTAAGGAAATACAGCAGCTCATTCGTTAAGATGCTTTTCCTCTGTTCATCTTAATTTTCCCAGCTCCCTGAAGGCCTGAAGGACTTGCAATGTGCCAGCATGATGTGGTATCATGGCAGAGTTCTGCTGGCAGGCAGAGAACTGCCAGGCAATGATTTCCATTTGTCCCAGTGACTCATGCACTGGAAACATTGGAAACCATTACAAAAACAAAAATACAATTCCTTCCCAGAAGGACCCAGTGATTCATTTAGTCACATGATCAGGGCACTAGTGCACATGGGAGGCAAGTCAAGTTGCATGCTAACAACCGGCCCAACAAACATACAGGAACGGTAACAGCAATTCCAATCCCAATGCTAATGCTAAGAAATACACCGAATACCTAACAGAAACCCTGCAGCACTGTGAACCTTAGAACTACAGTGAAAATCAATAAGCCAATTAAAGGATGCCGAGTGTGTCAGACTGGCCTAATGAGTTTACATATACAGTAGGAGAGCTCACAATGTCCCATAATAGGCACTGTGTCTGTGTCTGCCAGTGTCCCAGCACAAGCCAAAGTAGGGTCCATTTAGCTGAGTGAGTTATACAAAAGTAAATAAAATGTTTCTCTCTTTCCACAAACCAGAAAGTAAATAATTACACAGAGTTAATGCCCCAGAAAACAAATATTAAGACCTGACGAAGTGCTGTGGACATAGATTGTGACCATAAAAACATGGGGCTCGAAGAACATTTTCTGGGTGATCATCAAAAGTCGCCCAAACATGACTCTGCATAGGAATCAGCCGTATCTTCCCCTGGCCTTCAAAGAGACTCGCGAAGAAGTGAAGATGTTTCCACGGCTCGGGCCGCAGAAAAACTAAAACCACATTAATGAGTCCTTTTGTTCCTCAGCCCAAGTACCAGAACTGTGCTCTTCAGATCTCACACAGAGAGACGTACCACTCCTTTGCATCTCTCCATCTCCACTTTCCCAGAAGCCACCGCGCCTTTAAAGTGCGCTCAGTTTCACATGTGAGTCACAGACGACGGCAGTACAGAAGATGTGTTAAGCAAGGATGCGGCAAATGTCTAAAGAAAAGTATCTGATTTTGTTTCCCTGTGTTTTCTTTACATTTCAACAGCTGTTAAGCAGCACAATATCCATTATTTAAGTCTATGATGAACAGGAGATTGTTGGTTGCAGTGGTTGGCAATGCAGTGTCGTACCTACAGGTTGTGGGTTTCATTCCCAGCTCCTGCTGTGTATGTGTTCTCCTGTTTCCTCCCATAGACAGGTAACCTAGTGTGTCTGACCATAGTGAGTGATTGTGAACATGTAGTGTATGTGCTGGGGTCAGTATTTTTCCCACTGTGACTCTAATAGCTTATTATTTTGCACTGGATCCATTTATAGATCTGGATGTAATGAGTTTCATACCTTCTTCAGGGGTCCAATAACAGAGCTTCCCTGGAACCATACATACTACATGGTCAGGATCCACTGCCACAGATGGATTTGACGTCCAAAGTTCCACAATGCTGTTACAAGGAGTTTATGTACTCATTTGGAGTCACATTTGGACACACACTAGTGGGAGTAAAAACTGGGACCATAATTCCTACTCCAGGGGTGGGTCAGGAAAGGCTTTGTGACGAGCTGACACCATAGATAATCAGCAGATCAGCAACTCATCTCGACCGCCTGCTATGATCCCAACTGGACAAGCAGTAATTGAAAAGTAATTGATGGGTTACATCTGCCTGTTTAACAAGGTAAAATACCTGTTATGGTAACTATAGTAGGTATCACTCTGACACATCACATCACTGACCAGGGTCCATCTACATAGCTTTGGTTTGCATACCAGTGAGTCTAGTTTAAGCCCCTCGCAAAAACACATGGCAGAGACCCCCTCCCCCAGCCCAGTCCCCCGTTGCTCAGATTACAGCGATACAAAAAGAAACAGCGACGGCCACAATAAACGGTCTAATCTGCAGACATCAAGGGACGCCATCGATCCAAATTTAGTGCGTAGTATGGGCATGCCAGAGACGTACCTCTGTGACCCGAGACATGTCGGAATATTCTGGAAAATCTGTGGCTAAAAGAGATCAGTTGCCCTTGCAGGTCGAGCCTCATGTCGAGCAGAACTGCAAGAAGAGGCATCCCTGAACACCTGACTGCTGCCAGCAGACTGACCTGATAACAGGAGACGAGTGGGAGCTACGCCCCCACAGGGAAATGCAGGGATAAACTCAACAGCAAGTGCATTTAACCAAGTGATGAATTAGTTGAAGGTCTTTCACTCTTCAGCCTGTCACTAATCAATAAAGTCAGCAATTATTCTGCTGAAAGATGCAAATGAAAAGACAGATAGTTTTAATAATGTATATAAGTGAAGATCTGCTGTGGAAATTCTGCATGCTTGAAAGGGGCTTGGGGCTTTGAGAACTGGTTTTGCGAGCCCCCAACTGGTTCCAGCTAGAGAAGCACAATGGAGCCGCTGTTCCTGCGGGTGGCCGGGTCAGGGAACTTATCAAGCCCCCATCAGAGAGGAAACCACATGTCCA
>JAABNY020000034.1:5295381-5309692 GCA_015164015.2 Brevimyrus niger
AACCGACACCCTCACGACGCTCTGCAGGGACACAATGAAGCATGCAGGCTTCACCGCGTTAACCGACACCCTCACGATGCTCTGCAGGGACACAATGAAGCATGCAGGCTTCACCGCGTTAACCGACACCCCCGCGAGACCTTCCCAGGAGGGCCGGCTTTCTCTTGAACCTCGATCCCTGCGAATTTCATTTCCCGCTCATTTCAGAAGCGTCCCCCCAGGGTCACGCTATAAGAAAAGCGGCACGTTCCAAAGTTTTAGCTCTATAATGGAATCGGTGATCGGTCTGAGGGTGGCGTCTGGGGCAACTTAGCCTGCGGTGTCCTTCTGCCATAAGAATCCACTGCATATCACGACGGTCAGTGCATACTGTATAACATGCAAAATAAGAGCCCAAACCCAAGAAACAGGTGACAATTTGCTTAAGCAATCCCATAATAACACTTATGAAATGCATGAAAACAATTAGTACAGCATGCATATTTATGCAAAAATGACAATACTAAATTTGACACTAAAAAGAAAAAAATATTCTTACTATACACCAAACCTGACTTTCTGAGTAGTTTATAAGCAGACCCTCACTAGTAAGACACACACATGCAGACACATACACACACACAAACATTTATGTGCACATACATGGACACGCATGCACACATATCCACACACATGCACACACATTTACGTGCACATACACACACATACTGTACATACAAGCAAACGCATGATTCATAAATTAATTTTGGGGACTCTTCTGTTCAGTTATATGGGAATATAACTAACTAATTTTAATCCTAACCCTTACCAAGCCCTAACCTTAACCATAAGTAACCAAACAAAATACAAGACTTTTGGCTATTTTAGTTTTCGCAGATTTAAAATTGAGGTTCGTATTGTTTGTATTTGACCTGAAAAACATTCTCGCAAGCTAATAAATAGCAGGTTTTAGGAGCATTTCTGCATGAGTACCCAGGCTTCACAGCCTCAGGGCAGAAACCTTGTTTACGAAGGTGCCACCAGCGTTCTTGCATTCCTAAGATTTATTGACAACCATGGAGAGAAAATATTTTTAAAGCTATCACATCAGGATATTCCACAGTAGCTCTGACCAACAGACAGACAGCCAGCCAGACAGAATGGCTTAATGAAAACTTCAGGCATCCATCTCAGAGTTACTGGAATCTCAGGTTACATCTGTATAAGCCAAGGACAACAATAACACTGACATACACTCACTGGCCACTTTATTAGGTAGACCTTGCTAGTACTGGGTGGGACTCCCTTTTGCCTTCAGAACTGCCTTAATTCTTTGCAGTATAGATTCAACAAGGTGCTCGAAGCATTCCTCAGAGACTTTGGTCCATGTTGACATAATAGCATTGTGCACTTGCTGCCTATTTATTGACTGCATCTTCATGATGTGAATCTCCCATTCCACCATATCCCATAGGTGCTCTGCTGGTTTAAGATCTGGTAACTACAAAGGCCATTTGAGTACAGTGAACTCATTTTCTTATTCAAGAAACCAGTTTGAGATGATATGACCTTTGTGACATGGCACGTTATCTTGCTGGAATTATCCATTAGAAGCTGCGTAGACAAAGGAAGAGATATGATTAGCAACAATACTTTGGCAGGTTGTGGCATTTAAATGATGCCCACTTGGTACTAAGAGACCCATAGCGTGCCAAGAAAATATCCTCTACACCATATCCCATCAGCAGCAACCTGAATTGTTGATACTAGGCAGGATGGATCCATGCTTTCATGTAGTTTATGACAAATTCTAGCCTTAACATCTGAATCTCACGGTAAAAATTGAGACTTATCTGACCAGGAAACATTTTTCCAATCTTCCTTTTCCAATTTTGGGGAATCTGTGCCCATTGTAGCCTTAGTTTCCTGTTCTTGATTGACAAACGTGGCACCTGGTCTTCTGCTTCAATATGTGGTGTGTTTAGAGATGTTCTTCCCCATACCTTGATTGTACCGAGTGATTATTTGAGTTACTGTTGCCTTTATATTAGCTTGACCCAGTCAGGCAATTCTTCTCTGACTTCTGCCATCAGCAAAGGTTTTTTTGCTCAGAGAACAGCCACTCTCACTGGATGGCTTTCTTTTCAGCCCATTCTCTGTTAACCCTAGAGATGGTTCCCAGTAGGTCGGCAGATCCTGAAGTCCTCATACCAGACTGTCTGGCACCAACATACATGTTGTTTCAATGAGCAGCTGTACTGGATTACCTAATAAAATGACCAGTGAGTGTGCATAAACATACACACATAACCAGTCATGGAAAAAGTACTCCACACCACAATGCTACTCAAGCAAATGCAAGCCATTCAGTGAAATACTACTCAAGTAAAAGTATCTGTTTTTAAAAGTACTTAAGTATTAGAAGTAAAACCTATTACACATTGAAAGCAAACTATCATTTTAAATTCACTTAAGACAGGTTTGACTACACCATTACAGTGTATATAAAAAGTGTACACACCCTGTAAAATCCCAGGATTTTGTGATGTTAAGACATGTAGATCATTTCAAAACTTTTCCAACCTTAAATGTGACCTATAACCTTAATAATTCAATTGGAAAACAAACAAATCTGTTACGGGGAATAATATTTTAAAAATTTTAAATGTATAATAAGCTAGATGCATTCAGTCTTGGATACACACCTTACATCAATTAAAGTGACTATTATGGAAGTAAATCTGTGTCATCAGAATTTGTTTTTTATATGCCACTGAAATTCTAACATTGAATATTTATGCATTGGAAATATGCATCGGAAATTCGATGGTCCGAATTCACATGCAAAAATTACAAAAAACATTTCAATGCTGAAAAATTCAATGGTTCGAATTCATGTGCAAAGAATATGAAGTTAAAAATACGAGTTATACATCCGGGATACCAAGTCCAGACACCACTTATATCCTCAATCTCATTCTTTCAGGCGCTACCCAAAGCTTGTTACCACAGCTGAGGTTAGGAACGTAGATCAACTGGTAAATCAAAAACTTTGCCATCTGGCTCAGCTTTCACTTCACCACAACAGAACAGTACAGAGTCTGCATTATTGCCGAAGCTGCGGCGATCTACTCCTCAATCTCCTGTTCTCTTGTTCCCTCAATTGTGAACAAGACCCTGACATACTTAAACTCCTCCGCTTGAGGCAATAACTCATCCTCGACCTGTATCCTTTTCTGGTTGAGAACCATGACCTCAGACTTGAAGGTCCTGATCGTCATTCCACCCGCCTCACACTCAGCCGCCAACCGCACCAGAACAGGGTGCAGGTCACAGCCCAGGGATGCCAGCAGGACCACATCATCTGCAAAAAGCAACCATGCAATCCTGAGGTCACTGTACCACACCTCCTTATGGGATATCCTGCCTATAAAAGTTATTATCGGAGTCCCTGACCAAGGGCAGCCCTGGCGGAGTCCAACACCCATCGGGAACCAGTCTGACTTACTGCAGTGTGAACAAAACTTTCACTCCGGTTATACAAGGACCTGATGGCCCATAACAGTGGACCCCATAGCCCATACTCCGAAGCACCCTGCATAGGACTCCCCCAATGGACACAGTCATATGGCTTTTCAAAGTCCAAGAAGCACATGTGGACTGGTTGGACAAACTCCCATGTACCCTCCAGTATCTTTGTGATGGTGAAGAGCTGATCCAGCATTTCAAGACCAGGACAGAATCCACACTATTCTTCTTCAATCTGATGTTTGACCAACATGCAAACCCTCCTCCCCAGTACCCCGGCATAGAGATTCTGAGGGAGGCTGAGGAGTGTGATCCCCCTGAAGTTGGGGCTCTTTAAAAGACTGGGACCACCTCCCCAGCCCTCCAGTCCAAAGACACTGTCCCCAGCCTCCACTCAGTGTTGAAGAGATGTGTTGACCAAGAGAGCCCAACAATTGATCTATTTAATAACTTATCATAAAGTACATGCCACTCACACAAATCTACCCGGTTAACACAGACTTTACTGATCTTTTGGTATTGACTTGTAATAGTTAATTTTTCTGCTGCCTAAATTTGGAATAATGGTTTTAGAATATGGGAGAAGTACCTCACACATTATAGATTTCTCTATGTGAATCTCATACAGCCACTTGTACTAACAACTGAATGAAAGCCCCCTTTCACTGGGATTATGAAGCTGAATTTTCAATGCCAGGCCAAAGACATTTCTCATGTGATGAGTAGTTATGTGACATAATGTTGAATTTAATCTGCTTAGACAGCTAAGGACATTTTAAGGAAAATATTTATTCTGGACCCACGCTACAAGATTTACATATTAGATAGTATATTAGAAATGTACTGGGATACAAAAACTACAAAAATATTCGCAGCTAATTACAAAAAAACAACTGAAAGGTTGGATGAATTACTGAAAGGCATCAATGTCTGACCAAACATCCCAGATATATTTACATGTTACAGATATCCTTATTAATTTACAATAAAAGGGTAATTCTTGCTTTTCTATGAATAATCTCACAAATCTCCCATTTAGGCGTGAAACTAAAATAACAACGTCACATCTTCACTTCTGTTAAAGTTGAGCTTTTGTAAGAAAGATGTAAAGGCGAAAAAGTCAGCAAATCGAACAGGATTAAAACTGCATCGTGTTTGAATGGTGGCGTTCCCTTCAAAGAGAAAAATACCCAAGACAGAAATATGTGGAAATCTGTTGTTTAAATAAGTTAAGTTATAACGTTATGCACAACAGGGAAGAGAAGGGAGGTTGTTTGACAGTACGGAGATCGACAAGTGTGAGCCGCCCACCACATCACATAAATTACCAAGCAACAGGGAAACTCACTTTGTGCTGACAAACCAGGAAATAAAGATGTTAAAGAAACAGAACATCAGAGAGTGACACAAAAGTGGGAGGAGCACACACATTATTTTACCTACCTTTACAAATTTGCTGCTTATATCTGTATAATCCACTAGTTTCCTGTTAAGCATACGGATTTCGTAGGACTGACCTACATTTTAAAACATTAAAACAAACCTGATTAAAAATTTTTCAAAAATCAATTAGAAAAATGTTTGACAATGCGGAGACTAGTGTAGTCTTTGTTGCCCTAAGACACAAGCTTTTATAAGTAATTAACAGTTTGAAAGGGTCACAGTGACATTACAATCAATTTCTCAAAATCACATGCAAACTAAAAGGCTAGACATATAATCATCAGTAATATGGCAACAATAAAAACAATGACATACTCCAAAATCTGTAGAGTTTTTCCATAAGGTAAACACAGTTTCTTTTTAGGAACAGAGAAATAGGCCTACAAGTTAAATCTGGTTATAAATGTATGTTCTGACAAACGATTGACAAAAAGTAATGATGTCAGAGATTTCCTACGCCAAATCTTAGAGGTCCTAAAATTGATAGATTGATCTGTGTGAACAAACACCTACAGTACATGTGACAATGATGTCATGCTGAATGCATCCTATTGCGATTCAGTGGGGCCTATTAGCTATACTGCCCATTAAATAGCGATAACCTGCCAGCGGGGGCAACAGATGGACATGAATTTCCTGGCAGATTCAGGGGGTCCTGCACTTGAAAGGAGCTCTTGAATATGTAAAGGTATATGCAAAATTGAGTGGGGGGGGCAAGGTGACATTTTGTCAGGGTCCCAGAGTTCCTAGACACACCTAGACCTGAGGATACTAGAATATAGCCTAACAGATAAACAGTTCAAAAGATTGTATTCCCTGTTCAAAAAGAAATGGCTGCAAAATTCAAGCATATTACCAGCCCAAATAAGCAATAACAGAATGACATGACACTGCAGCAGAAACTGCATGGTTGCATTTCACACTGCAGGTCACAGAAACCTGGAATCTGCCAAAAGTATCTTTATCTTCAATAATTTAAATGCAGCTTTTTTTCACGGTTGCCTAAGGCAAAAGCAGGAAACCATAAACATGTCAAACAAAATTGGTAATTTCTAAGAAATAAACTTTCAAAAATAGGTTGAGTATTGTTAAAATGGAACGGTTTCTTTCCAGTTTGCTTTCTGGAAAAAAAACATCTCAATGTCTTGAATCCCACTTGATACTATTCTAAATACATTATTGCCCTGTGAATAATATATCAACGAGAAAATAAATATTACTAAACACATATTAACTGCAAAGTTTAACTGTCTTATGTTGCCAGGTTTCCCATTTTCACAGTACTCATATATAAAAATGAAAAAACAAGCCAGTTATCTGAACAGTGAAACAGTGTTGTGTCGTGCAGATATTAGTCGACATAATGAGATTCTGGTCGGTAGTGGCGCAAAAATGAGCTTTGGATAAATAAAGTTCCTCATAAATAAAGTTCCTGGCGACGCAATTAGCATCAATCCGGGGACATGCAGCTGGATGGAAATCGCGCCTGTCAGCCCGGCAGAAAGGACCGTGCTCCTATCGGGGAGAATTATTTAAAGAGAAGAAGGGACGAGACCGTACCTTGGTTCAGATAGGTGAGGGTTTCATCGTGTATTTTTACCGCCGGTGATGTAGGTGCGCAGAGGACGTACTGAAAAGCCGGCATTTTTTCGCACTTTTCGGAGATATGCGGAGCCTCCTCGTGCTTAAGGAACGATGCCAATGCATCTCTAAGGGAAAAAGGCAGAGCGATGAACAAAGATCGGCAATAAAAAGGCCTGTGATCAGCTCGCCCTGCACCAAATGCACCTAAATACACTTTCGACCCGACGAAAGTTTACCTTGGTAATATTATCTACTTTAATGTTGACAATGAGCGGGCGTAGGTCTTCAAAGTATTTAATTTCAAATAATTACAGAAGGGAGATTAAAGGACTTCCGATACACAATAAGTATTGCACAGCACATTACAGAAACAAATAGCTAGATCCTTACAAGCAAACGTTAAAACTTTTTTTAAAAAATCAATTAATACGATCAAAATCAGTTCCGGACGTATAAACCCGGCAAGTACCGTTAGTATATTATAGGCTAATAAAAAAATGAATGAAAGGAAAATATTTAAAATGCCTGAATATAATACTTTGATTAAAAAAATATATATCCGTCGAAAATAAAAGTGATATTTCCGCAGAAAAAAAAGCATGTTGCTTCATCGACATAATAAAAGTATTATTTGTTTATTTCAAAAAGTTGGACTCACCGAAGTGAATGCTGGGTGTAAGGTTCTGGTTGGGAGTGCCAAAAAAGCATATCTACACGTCAGGCTAGAGAAGTACAGCTGTGAACATCCCAAAGCCGGAGAGCCGCAAACAGTAGACATCTGGCGGCCGCTAGGCGCCCCCGCACGCTTTTATAAAGGAGCCACCCTGACCCCCTTTCGGCAAACCGACCTCTGCGACGCGGATCGACACACAGGCTGTGGGCTCAGTCCGTTTAAAAGCTCGAGGGAAAACGTCATTAAATGCGATATTAACCCTTGTGCACTTTTAGTAATTCGACATGCCCTGACTTCTGACCAAACATTCACTTGGCCGTTTCAGACTGGGCATAGGTCCTGTACAGTTAATATTTGTATGCAGACGACTAGTTATTGGCGTCTGCTATTCAGGCTGTCCATGCTTGGGAAAACTGTCCCTTGTCCTCTGTTAGAGCACCAGGAATCTAAACAGATATGTTTTGCAAGTTAATATTTTACACTGTGGACCTCAGCAATGAGGTTTGTTTTAAAATGCAATGCAAAGTCAGTAAACTGGGTCCCAGACCACCGTTTCAGCAATCTCAGTCCAACATGAAGAAAGTCCGGCCACAGAAACACAGCCATAAGAGGTCTTTGAATTTGGTTTATTTCTAGAGCAAACTGATGTTTATAATTTGTTGTCTGCAAATTCTATCACATGTGGCTATTAATAAAAACAAGAACAAACATTACATCTGTACAGCTGTCATGATACACACAAAATAAAACAATATATAAATACATATTGATATTACATGACAAAAGCAAAAAATTAAAATAAAATTTAAAAACAAAACATGCTTCATCAACATTTTGCTATGGATTCCACGGTAATGGCCAAAGAGCACGGTCCTTTCTGGAGACTCGCTATCTCCTGCGAAACGTAAAGACTTTCTCCCTATAGACAGGAATTAAGCAAAACTCTGGAAAAGGCTCAAAGTAACTGTACTGGAAACGTACTCATCTCGACTGGCGTGAAGCGGGTCTGTTTGCAAGTATTGTCTGAGCCAGCCTAGCATGTTGGGTGGCGTGCACCAAGACGTCCCGGGACCGTCTTGAGTCAGGATCTCATACCCATAGTCAGCAGGCTGCTCTCTGAGAGGCTCAACTATCTTACGCCTCAGTTTAGGTGCACAGACCCAAAAATAGCTCAAGTAGTGTTTGATTGCTTTTCCAGTTCAGATTAATACTGTATGTACAGGCCGAGCTGAGGAGCCAAGGGACTCGGATCAGAACCAGTCACAGCACAGCGGGGTGGGTTTCTGAGACATGCAGGTTACCTGTTAACGTGCAAAACAAGAGCTCTTTGACCTTTTTTCCTTGCTTTCTAATAAGTTTGCAAAGCAGCAACTGGAAGAAATGTACAAAATATTTTAAGGGTGCGTCTTTTTTTTAATTGCAGAAAACTGGTTACATTGGGTACAGGGGAGTTATAAGGCCTTTCTTGACATCAGACCTTTCTTCATTGTCACAAAATGAGGCCTTCTGAACTACACAGGCTCTCGTACTGCGGAGAAGGACGAGCACACAGTAGCACCACTTAACATTCAACACGACCGTCCATTTTACAGCTGTTCCAGTACAGGGCTGGGCCTGGAACCCAATCTGGGCAGCAGGACATGAGGCGGGGGACATTCTGGACAGGGTGCCGGTCAGTAGCGGGGCACACAAGCTCACGCACACAACGGGCAATTTAGAGATGTCGATCAGCCTAACTACATGTGTTTCGACTGTGAGAAGAAACCAGAGAGTCTGGAAAAAGCTCCGCAGCACAGGGAGAGCATGCAGACCCTATTGCTGGCTACCGCGTCACCGTGCCGCCCGTATAACAGTCCGTGTGGTGAAAACAGTACGCTGAAAATGCGAGTAAGGCCTGAGAGTGTCTTTAGTGTCCGTTGCTGTGGCGTAATGCATAAGGGACATGGGTATTAGTGTCAGGCATGTCACCATCGGAACTGGGGAACCGCAAATCCGCTGCCCCACGTTACAGGCCTTCCTCTCTTTCACGGCCACAGGAAAAAGAAATAAATAAAAATTTAAGCGGAGAAACGTCTGACATTTATACAGTGCACTGACTAACGGAATTTCTGACGAAGGCTGGAGTGTAAAATGTCATTGGATGTCCTGCGACAGGCACATACCATGTGTGGGAGCGTGGGGGGTGGGGGCGTGTTTCATATAAGCTGCTTCATCAGTTGGCACGTTTCTTGAGGACACACATCCTCAGTCTATCCCATTTACAAATTAGTGTTTCAGACTGTCAAGGATTCCCCAGGAAAAAACAAACAAACAATTCCCATAAATATTTCCTCATAATGGATAATTTTTTTTCTTTAAAAAATGATTGTAATTAGACAAACTATGGGCCATACGGACCTCACAGCTTATTCCTGAAGCTGAGCAAGTCGCCAGTCAGTCGGACAGTTTAATACTTTCACCTTAAGTGGCCATTACCAAACACTCATGTAATGTGATTAATCATAATAAACAAAACTTTTTATCTACCCTTCATGTTGAATGTCAAAAGCAAAGTACTCAATGAATTTCTGTTTAGTTGTCTGGACTAAATTCTCACTAATTCCCGGTGCTTGGTTAAATAAAACACATGTGGAAATAAAAAAAAATAATAATAATTCTGTGTATAACCCTATATTTTTGGTTGTTACTGTGCTCAGTGTTGGAATACTACACTAGACCCTCATGTATTAATCACTCGGCCAGCCAAATGATCGTCTGCCGTGACAAATAGTGAACGATTAGTTGAGCGACTCCAGCCGTTTCTCACAGATCCAGCAGGACACGCTCTTCGGAACACGCCCTTTATTCAAGGCTGCTGCCACTTGCAGGAATGATGAGAATCCGCTCTTAGGGCAAAGCGGGGCAGCTCAAAGGTCTCTAGATGATCGCCGTAAGCGGATATCATTTTGCCCTTATTTGTTTCATTGCCAAAAAAAAAACCCCATAACGTTTTTCAGCTAAGCCATCGATTCAGAAGGACTCAAGTAACAGCAAGGCTGCAGCACAGGCAGCGATTGTCCCACATCCCACCCGGTGAGACCTCGTCGCTCCAGAAAAGGGAGAAATATCAGCGAAATGACTCCACATCCAGAAGTATCAAGGTAAAAGGAAATTGTGTATAGTAAACACTGGCTGAAACATATACAATGACCCCCCCCACCCCCACCTCTGGGGGAAGGGGAGGTGGGTGTTGATGCAAACACGGATGGAGGGGTCTGGAAGGAGGCATGGCCGCCGTCGGAGTGGGGGGGTAGGGGCCGCTCAGGGCCGCAGACTGGTTAGCTGTGTGTGGACACATCCGATGAGCTGCTACTGTTGCTGTTGGTGGTCTGGGCCCTCTTGATGTACAGGTTGAGCAGCTTCATCTGTAGGGAAAACGCGGAGGCACCATCAGCTCTGACAGTGGCGCTGGGTGGCTTCAGCATTGTCAGGGCCGCAGGGCCCCTAAGCATCTTGACTGGTGTGCTGTATAAACGGTCATACACTTTATAGGCAAAAGTATTGGGACACCTGGTCATTATACCCAGGAAACGTCATGACATCCTATTCTAAATCCATATGGACCTTGCTTTGTGCACTGTGGCACAATCATGCTGGAACCATGAGTCCCCAAACAGTTCCCACAAAGTTGTAGGCATAGAGTTGTCCACAACGCATTGGTATGCATACCAAGACATGGCTAGGTGAAGAAGAACTTGACTGACCCACACAGAGCCTTCACCTCAACCCCATCAAACACCTTTGGCATGAACGAAAACGGAGACTGTGAGCCAGGCCTTCACATTCAACATCAGTGCCTGACCTCACTAATGCTCTTCTGGATGAATGGGAAAAATTTCCGCAGAAACACTTCAAAATCTGGTGGAAATCCTTCCTAGAAGAGCGGCAGCTGTTATAGCTGCAAAGAGGGGACCAACTCCGTAGTGATGCCAATGAATTTATAATAGGATATCATAAAAGTTCCTGTGGGTGCCCCAATATTTTTGCCCATATAGTGCCCACACCAAGATTAATCAAGGATCAATGGATTTTAGGTGGTACACTGGTGAAGAACCTCACTAACTGGGCATAAAAGGTTCAAACTCCGGGAAACGCCATGATCTCAGCCCAAATCACCCCAAGGAATATCTAGATGAATGAGGAGCAGGTATTTGCCCCCCCCATTCACACACCTCACACAGGAGGACTCAGTGTACTTAGTAAATGATTCTTGTTAATACTGAACTAACATGCAGAAAATACACTGCAGCTAGACACGCAACAACAGAATGCTGCACACAGCGAGAGGCCAGGTGTGGGCCAGGTCCAAACCCCAGATGTCATACAGAGCCTTCGGTCTCCCAGAGATGATTCTTGCACAGAACCAGAACTATGTGCCCCTGTCACTTGGCCCAGACAAGGTCACAGAGCAGCCGGCTCGATCCCGTCAGGGTGCTCCTGGTCACTCCTGATTTGGCTGCTCTCCCTAGGTCATCCCCACAGCGGTGCAGGACGGCTCCTACGCAGCTGAGACGGGTGAACCGTGAGGTCATATGACCGTACC
The DNA here is from genome assembly GCA_015164015.2 of Brevimyrus niger. Classification (NCBI taxonomy): domain Eukaryota; kingdom Metazoa; phylum Chordata; class Actinopteri; order Osteoglossiformes; family Mormyridae; genus Brevimyrus; species Brevimyrus niger. The sequence goes on from JAABNY020000034.1 coordinate 5,307,171, forward strand.
TTGCTGCCCGTGAGCTGGGAAAGGTGTGGCTTCAGCTCTTCCCCAATCACGGAGTAGATGGCCACCAGGCAGAACACGCTGGCCTTGCGGACGCTGCTCTCCGTGTTGTCATAGCCCTGCAGATGGGAGACACGCACTTGCTAAATGCACAAACACATGCATGCATGGCACGCTCCCGCACACCCTACAGGGCTCTACAGGAAATGCAGGCTTTTCTATAAAAAGACAGGATTGACAAAACAGGCCCGTGTTGTATAAATTCCAAATAGAACCCCCCTCCCCCCAGCAAGAGCATGTGGACGGACCTGCAGGAGCCCGGGTATGATGTCGGGCAGAAGCTGCAGCAGAGAGTCCTTGACGATGCGCTCGATGACCTTGGTCTGCATCTTGATGGCCGCCAGGTTGATGGGGTAGTCGGCCGTCTGCACAATAGGACACAGCACCTTGGTGCACTGCTCCGGGTGGATGGAGCCTGCCAGGGTGGAGGCCGTCTCCTCTGCCGCCCGCACCACCTGTGGGGGAAGGGGGCGGGGTCACGAGTGCAGGCTTGCGGGGAAAGCTATGGCCATTAAAGCGAGAGCAGCATCTAATCAAAACACAAGCAGCCTAAGGTGGGAGGGCTGTGAGCCCCATACCTCCTTATGTGAGTCCTTATGGGCCTCCAGGGTCTTCATGATGGTGAGCTCTGCATAGTTCTTGAATCGGGCTGGCTGGTTCCGGAGGATCTCCTTCAGGACACGCAGAGCCAGGGCCCGGATAGTGTGCTGTGTATGGGCGGGAAGGGACAGGGGGGGGCTTCTTAATGACTAGGCTGCCATTTATCCTGCACAACTTGCTGTTTTTGGCTTTGGAATTATTACATGCAATAATAGATTATCATGGTAAAGTAGTGTGTGTGTGCGTGTGTGTGCGCAGATGTGGTCTCTCTACACATGCATATGTGTGTGCGCAGTCTGTCCTTGCGTGTGAGTGTCGTTTGTGTGTGCAGTCTCTCTTAATATATGAAAGTGTGTTAGACTGCACGTGAGGAGAGACAATGTGTGTTTGTCTTCATGTACAGTCTGTGTATTTGTCTCTCTTCACACGTGGTCTGTGTGTGCCGTCTCTCATCGTATGTGGTCTGTGTGTGCGGTCTCTTTTCCCATGCAGTCCGTGTGTGTGGTCGCTTGTCACGTACCCGTGTGTGCCATCTCTCTACATGTGAGGTCTGTGTGTATGGTCTATCTTCACATGCAGTCTGTCTGTGCAGTGTCTCTTTACTGGTACTCTGTGTGTGGTCTCTCCACATGCGTGTTCTGTGTGTGCGATCTCTCTTCATGTGCATGTGTGTCTGTGTGGTCTCTCTACATGTGCAGGCTGTATGTGGTCTTTCTGTGCAGCGAAGGGGGCCCCCACATCTTTGTCGCCTAGTGTTTCCAGCAGCAGCAGCAGCACCGTCTTGAAGTGCTCATCCCAGACGCCAAGGCTGTCCTCCCGTGTGATCTTCAGCAGCTCTACCAGCGCCCCCTTGCGCTCCTCCATACGCTCATTGTGATTGGACAGCTCCTTCAGGAGCTCGGCAACCAGCTCGGAGCGGTCCAGGGGCACTTCGGGACAGGAGGGTAGTCAGAGTCAGAGTGGGCTATCTGCTCACCCCCACCATTCAGGAGTGTCTAGGTGGGTGCTCGTCCTAGTCGGTGCCAGCATGTACATATTCTGCCAGCAAGACACGGCCAGCAATCACCTCCCCCTAGGATCCATAAGCTCACTGTCGTTTGGGTTTTACTTCAGGGTTGCCTGGGTTACTCAAGTTAGTAAAACTGTGTTATGAGGTTAGTGTTACTTTAGTTAGTAGAATAACTGGATTTGTTGTGAATTACTGACATCATCAGCTAACGCTGGAACCACTAAAAACCCAAGACGATGGTTTGAGTCGTATAGACATATTGTGAACTCTAGAATCCTGCATGCACGCATGTTCAGATATAGAGTTCACATCACGTTAGTCACGAGGCTGCCGCTCACGCTCGTCTGGGACACTGACAGACATGGATGAGATGGAATGGGATGAGGGGCAAGGTTACCAGGTGTGCACATAAAGAGACAGACAGGGACAGGACAAGGGGGCGGCGAGCCTTTACCAGGAGAAACCCCCTTGGGGTGAGACATCTTGTTTTCACCACAGGCTGAACGCCGGCCTGAGGGGACAGCAAGGAGTGCGGTGACAATCACAAAACCGCCGCACACCACACACACGCAGCAGCTGCCTGACCCATTTGCCCGGCTGCACCCTTCAACCTTCTAGAACCTTCTGCTGTGGCACTCAAGCTTGATTCTTCCTTTCTCAGCTCACTAGCTCATCTTGCCCCGTTGCACGGCTTCTCCCTGCACGTCACTGCACGTCACTGCACGTCACTGCAGACTGTGTCTTAGGGCTGATCGCATACATTGCAATACACACCCCTTTGTCCAGTGTAGATGATGTGACCGGAAGACAAACAGTAACGGTCATGTAAACAGCTGGGTGCCGCCTGTGGGTGAGG
>JAABNY020000034.1:5309792-5325432 GCA_015164015.2 Brevimyrus niger
TGTCCAGTGTAGATGATGTGACCGGAAGACAAACAGTAACGGTCATGTAAACAGCTGGGTGCCGCCTGTGGGTGAGGTGAGCGTGTTTTTAGTGTAAACGGTGTAAACATGACATGGGTGAAGCCACATTCAGGTGTGACGAGCCTCTCCCATTGCTGAACTCGGTCACCAGCAGACACATGGAGACGAGGTGATGTCATGTCGTCACACTGGGACAGGGGGGGAGGAGGGGAGGGTCCCCGTGGAGGCTGGGGAAGGTAATTTATGTGGGTGCCTCAAGGTGCTGACAAACAGACAGACACACAAAGCCACACATTCCAACACAAACACACAAATTGGTCTTCCTGTGTCAATGGGGACGTCCATTCATTTCTATGGGAAAAACCCTAATCACATTTACGACACCCTAAGCCTAAAACCATCCCTAACCTTAACCATAAGTAACCAACGCAAATACAAGACCTTTGGCATTTTTACTTTTTTGATTGCTCAAAAGATGTCCCCAAAAGTAGGGAAATTTCAGGTTTTACTCCACTTTGAGGACAATTTGGTCCTCAAATGTGATCTATGCAAACCCACACACACACACACACACATAAACACAGACACACACATCCCAATGGGAGGTTAGGGGGTCAAGTCCTGTGACATCAAGCAGTCTTACCGTCACGGAACTGCTCAACGTCATCATCAAACACCGCCTCCTTCAGGGCGCTCTTGTCGTAAGCATTGATGGTGTCGGCATAGCTGTAGGGGCTGTATTCACGGCCCCGGGGCCCCGCGAAGGAGCGTGGGGACGGCGTGTTGAGCAGTGATGTCTTGTTGTCCAGCGCCGTACGCCCACCCTCGATGACATCAATGCCCAGGCGGGGGTCAGAGCCAGAACCGGCCAGAAGAGCCTCCCGGCCGACCTGGGGAGAGAGCCAGAGCTGCAGCACTGACATAGTTACCCAATGACATGCTCACCCTAATCCGCTAAACAGTGAACGCATCAGGTGTGTCTGTTCACCCTGTGAACCCGTGGGAGATGCACGGGAGCGACACGCGTGACCGGCAAACTCACGGCGTCCTCCTTCTTGCCCTCGCGTCTCACGGGCTCGTTCAGGTCCTCCTGACTGCGGTAGCTGAAGCTCTGGATGGCTTCGGTGACGCCGCGCAGGGAGTTGTAGATCTCATCTGAGTTCATGTTCTCCGTGTCATACTCCAACAAGCTTTCAACGAGAGCACAGGGGAGGGGCTCTCTTACGGCAGGCCAGGGCAGAGGGCGAGCCCACGGGCCCACGGGCGAGCCGCAAGCACGTCATGAGACACGGCCTGCGACGGGGAACTATCCTTCAGCGGTATATAGACTGCAGATGATAATTTGGGGAATTTGGTTTTCAGATCTAACATGACTGCTTTTAGCACCATTCCAGAACCATGAAGGTGATGCCGTGAAATACAGATCAGCGAAGGGAGACCCAGGGAAGTGAAGGACAGTCGCCCGCTAACAAGGCCCAGCGTTTAGCACGACCCGAAGCAAGTGGAATGGACCGACAGCAGATACCGCGATCACTCACGTTCCTCCATCCACACTCTGCCAAAGTGACCTCACACAGCAGCGATGGACGCCAGCGTCAGCTCGAAACGGGAAATAAAACGGCGGGATGGAATGACAACGATGAGAGAAGTCAGCAAAGGAAACGGCAGCCATCGCAGTACCCAGGACACATGCAGACCAAGCCCCCGCAGCTCCAGGTCACCCCCCACCCCACCCCCGACGAGAGCAAGAGGAGCTGGCGGACAGAGGTGTCACAGTATTCGGGCTCTGGGTGGCATGTGGAGCCTCCTGGAGAGAGGAGAGGGCGTGAGCCTCACTGGCGGACGCACGCTGACATGAGAAGATCCTCGGGAAGGTCACAGGCCGCCTGCTTCCCCAAAGACGCGCAGTGTATCGCCACCAAATCACTGTGACACCAACGTATGCACCAGGGCGACACGTGACCCTCCCGCATACTGTGACACCCCCAGCAGCCGGAGGCGTGTTACCTGGGAGAGTAAGCGCGACGGAGGGCCTTGAGGGAGGGGGCGGCGGGGGTGGAGTGGGGCGGAGCTAGGGGAGAGGGCTGCTTGGACGGCCCGTCGGCACCCCAGCCCCACAAGCGACTGTGACCCCACATAGTCAGGAGACACGAGACCAGGGTGGGGAGGGGACGGTGTGGGGGGACACACGAAGGACAGGACGAAAGGACAGAACGAGACAGAAATGTGGAGGCACATAGAGAGGGAAGAAAGAAGAGAGAAGAGAAGATCTAGTCCAAGCAGCTGGTTAAGGGGCTTTGCTGTACCACATGATAGGGGTCATAACAAAGGCAGCACAGCCTAACCCCAACCCCAACCCCCACACTCAGTGTAGGAAGCAGCCTGCTCTGCAGACCACCTGCACACCTGCAAACCCTTCAGTTAGCCAGTTTGCTAATCCTTAGTACTGCTGTTTGCAAGTGCTTAGGGTTCATGGGAGATTCACGCCGGAAAGTGCAACTTGGTCAGGTCGCAGTGACTCTTTAACACAAGAACCAATGAGTCGCTCCTCCCTGGAAAACAGCTGAAGTATAAAGCCGCCTCACTCCTCCTATCGCGGTCCCGATCTCCCACTGGGAGGAACAGTCCTTTGCACACAGAAGATAAAAATCAGGTTCTCCAAGCAAACTCCACCAGACCTCCTACTCATGGGTGTCAGCGGCAGCTTCACAGGGCCTGCGGGTAGCTGGGTTAACGGTTAGTGCCGTTTCAGCGAAGCAGGAATACCCAGAAAACGAGACACAGCAGAACCAAACACTATAACATGCAGAGCTCTGAACGGAGCAACAAAAGCCGCACCGAATGGCGTAATGACTGGAGCACTGAACAGCATAACGCTCAAAGCTTCAAACAGCATAACACCCGGAACACTGAGCAGGGTAACATGCGGAGCACAGAATAGCGTAATACCAGGAACACTGAACTGCTTAACAGTCAAAGTTCCAAACAGCATAACGGCTGGTGCAATGAACAGCATAACACCCAAAGCTCCGAACAGCGTAACGCCCAGAGCAATGAACAGCGTAACACGCAGTGCTCTGAACTGCATAATGGCGGGAGCAATGAACAGCGTAACGCGCAGTGCTCTGAACTGCATAATGGCGGGAGCAATGAACAGTGTAACGGCCAAAGCTCCGAATAGTGTAACGCCCAAAGCTCCGAATAGTGTAACGCCCAAAGCTCCGAATAGTGTAACGCCCAGAGCAATGAACAGCATAATGCACGGAGCACTAATGTATAGTGTCTAGATCAATGAACAGTGTAACGTGCGGAGCTCTGAACAGCATAACCTGCAGAGCTCTGAACCGGGTAAAGCCTGGAGCAATAAACAGCGTAATGCCCAACGGTTCAAATAGGATAACGTCAGGAGTACTAAACAGTATGATGCATAATGAACTGAACAGCATAATGCATCCTGCACCAAACAGCGTAGCACTTTGAACACTGAACGGCGTAATGTGCAGATATCAGAATAGTGCACTGAACAGCATAATGCCAAATGCTCCAAACACCCCAATGTGTGGAACTCCAAATAGTCTAACGCAGGAATACTGAACAGCATAACGCCGGAGCACCAAACAACATAACACATGGAGCACTGAACAGTATCAAGTGATGAGCTCCAAACAGCATAACGCATTGTGGAGCACTGAACAGTGTAACACCCAGAACACTGGATAGCGTTATGCACAAAGCTCCGAGCAGCGTAAAGCCCAGAGCTGAGCCTTTAGCTCAGAACCAGAACTGGAACTCAGCCCTGCCCAGCCAGCCAGCTTCAGCTGCAAGGAACACGGATGGGCTCCAGGGGCTGGTAACAGCCTAGGAGGAAGATGAGAATACCTGGGTGACAGCCCCCCATGAGAGCAGTTGGTGGGGGAGGTGAGGGGGCTGCTCCGGCTGCCGGGGTGCCGAGGAGGGGGGCGACCCATGGTGCTGCTGGGAGACGCCTGTGGGACAAAGGGACAGAGATCAAGCATCCCAAAATCCATTGCTGGTCTGGAGATGACAGTGCCCCCTGTCACAGCACTATGTAATAATTGTTTGTGTGTGACAGGTCCCAGGTTGGGTAAAATAACATTGTAACATCCAGACTGTAATTCAAAAAAAAAAAAAAAAAAAAAAAAGAAGCCAATCAGAGACCTCCCCCCAACCATCCGCCATTCCCTATCCCCTATCCCCTCCCCATGGTTGCTCACCACGCCCATGTTGCTGGAGTTCTTCATGTGGTTGTGCAGGAGCTTGGTGGCTCCATCCTGGAACGTTTTGGGCAGCGCCCCCAGCAGCATGGTGAACTCTGCCGTGTTTAGCTCAAACAGTGAGATAAGCACCACCTGGGCGGCCTACAAGGAGGGGCAGACACAGCGAGCTTAGGATTGGGAGAGAGGGCCAAACAGAAGACCGAAAGCCATCCACACATACCAGTCACGTCTGCTGCCTGTCCTACGACTCTGTCATCGCCCCGTTGGGCCTCTGTCTGTGCTCTGTCCCAGCCCTATTATAGCCCTGTCCTCTCACTGCCCTGTTTGTACCTTGTCAGTGTCTTGTGAATACCCAGTATTGCCCCATCTGTGCTCTGTCCGTGCCCCATCTGTGTCCTGTCAGTGCCCTAACTGTACCATCTGTGTCACGTAAGTGTGCTGTCTATGTCCCACCAGTGCCCGGTCTGTACCATCTGTGTCCTGTCGGTGCCCCACCTGTCCTGTATGTGTCCCATCAGTGCCCGGTCTGTACTATCTGTGCATCATCAGTGCTCTGTCTGTCTCATCAGTGCCTAGTCTGTACCATCAGTGCCCTGTTTATAGCATCTTCGTCCTGTCAGAGCCCCACCTGTACCTTCTGTGTCTGGTCAGTGCCCAGTCTGCACTGCCTGTGTCCTGTCAGTGCCCTACCTGCACAGTCAGTGTCCTGTCAGTGCCCTGTCTGCACTGCCTGTGTCCTGTCAGTGCCCTACCTGCACAGTCAGTGTCCTGTCAGTGCCCCGTCTGCACTGCCTGTGTCCTGTCAGTGCCCTACCTGTGTACCTTCTGTGTCCTGTCAGTGCCCTACCTGTGTACCTTCTGTGTCCTGTCAGTGCCCTATTTGTATTGTCTGTGTCCTATCAGCGCCCTGTCTGGCTTTCAGTGTCAGTTCCTGTAATGACCTTCGCAGTTGTAAACTTGAGCGGAAAAGATGCTAGACGTATTGCACGAGTAAAATCACACATAAAATGTAATTACATGTCAGAGTAAAAATGTTAGTGTTCAGTGTATCTGGAGTTTACTTCCTTGAAGCGTACACTATATCTGGCATCACACACACACACACACACACATATGCAGTGACACACGCACATATGCAGGCACAGAAGTGCCACATGCACAAGTCACGCGCGTGTTAGCCAAAGCAGAGAAACACAGGGTTAATTAGAATCTCTGTGAAAGGTCGCCCAGGTGTGACAGCCGCTGTCAAGGTCACACAAGATCGGTTGCACTACAAAGAGCACTAAACCCCCCCCCCCCAAGTAGAAGTTAACAAACAGCAGAGAGTTGGATGTGTGCGTGAGAACAGTCTGCAGCGGCCAGGCAAAGGCAGGTTATAACCGGGGCGAGGGGGCCGAAGGCCGTGCCCCACGGTGAGGGGGCCATGCAGTCCAAGATGGGGGCTGGCTGGTGGGGGCTCTACCTGCTTGCACCTCTCCTCCAGGTTGCCCTCCCCAGGCAGGGAGGCTGTGGTGCAGGGCCGACCTGAAAGTTCCTCAGCCGCCCAGTTATGCAGGGTCTGGGTTCGATGGGGGGGACCACGCCATTTCAGGGGGGAATCAAAATCAAACCAAAGAGAAACCAGGAAAACATGAAGAAGGGGTCCCCGAGGCACCGCAAACATGGACGTGGACAAGGGGTGGCCACAGGGGGCAGCGGCGCACTCCCTGCACGTTTCCCGAGAAGGGGCCCACAGAGGCGGGAGGCCAGAGGTGACCTCGTCAGCGGCGGCTGTGAGTATCTGTAACCCCGCGCCTTCCTAGAAGGGGGGCGTTTCCTCTGAAAGGAAGCCGGTTACTCATTGGCTATACCCAGAGATTAAACAGCCAACCGGCACCCCAGGGCAAAACAAGGCCAAAAAAAAAAAAAACTGTCATAACAATACATGTGTTCTTCTGCAGATGGCTATATATATACCTTTCCGGAAAATTCCCAGACAACGAACAGCTTCATCTACCAAAGCAGCCAATTGCACTGCCAGCCGTATGATAAACAGCAGCTTGATATGGGGATGCCCCCCAGAGCGAGCCAAGGCGCGCCCCAGGCGGGCAGGTCAGGCCGAATACGTGCAGGGGCGGGGGAGTCCAGCTCGCGCCTACCTTCCGCACATCAGAACTCTTCGGTTCCGTGGTCCAGGTGATGATGCGCGACACGGCCAGCCGGGTCTCGCTGGAGTTCACAAAGTCCGCGTGGTTCATCTGCCGCGCCAGCGACTCTATATACTTCAGGATGGCCACCTTCACCTGAACCAGGCACACAGGAAATGACATCAGTGATAACGCTGGTCACCATGGTGATACAGACAATATCTGCAGTATAGTCCATAAGTATTTGGAGAGTGATTAGTGATTATTATTTTGTGTTATTGCATCATATCTTGGTGATGGTATTTATGAATATTAAGGGAGCAGACAGTTTAAAGGCTGCCTCTAATGGAGGCCACCTCCCAGCCACACCGAGACAGAGAGCTAATGGGAAGTCAGCCTGCTTGTACCTCCTGCCCTATGCTAGGTGAGTGCAACCAGACTCCGGGATGCTTCCGACTGCCACCCTCACCTGACCTCTATGAAATCTTAGTGACCCGCAGTACCTTAAGATTGGGCGTCTGGGTCTGATCCACAATGAAACGCATCAGTATGTTGAACTGCTGGTCGAATGGGAATGAATCCCTGGGAAACAGAAACATGGAGACAGTCAGTCCCGGTGACCCGGATCTTCCGAGAGGGAAACTGACAGGCACAGGGCCAGACGGACCTGGTGACGTCCAGGGCCTTCTGGACCTTGGCCTGGACGGAGCCCAGCAGGTCGGCACCCATCTTCTTCAGCAGCTGGGTAAGCAGGACGAAGAGCCAGTCCTGGAGGTCCTCGCGGTGAACGAGGATGAAGTCCACCAGCGTCTCCAGGAACATGCTGAACACCTGGAACGCATTTCAGGAGTCTCCAGTAAAAACGCTAGCGGCTCTGTCAGACGTGAGCCGCACTCAGCTCGTACGCCAGCAAAGAATGAGGAGGACACTTACTCTCTGAGGTTACAATCCACACCACGGCAGACCATGCAAACGGGAGACAAGGACAGTCCGTTAGTACGAGTGAATACAGTTCCTCTGCAGGGAGAATCACTGTGACAGAGCCAGAAGCATCAGATGAAAATATTACAGGTAATTTATGCTACATGTGCATGGTGGTACATCAGACAAACAAGCTAAAGAAGGGAAATCATAAACAGAAGATCAGGCCCTCAGCCTGGAGAAAACCTCACAGCTTCTGAATATCCAGAAAGTGAACCCTTCTGAAATAAGCAAAAACCACACAGAGAAGACAGGTGTTTCTGTTAAGGGATAATCACATCTTATAAAACACACACTCACTCATACATTTCGGTGATCTTGAATAAATTTAATATCAAACAGGCACTCTGGGGAGGGTATTTATACCTAATGAACATGTTAAAAAGGGGCCTGCATGCACACACTGGGGGCGCCCCACCCCCGTGGCGGGAATGGCTACCTTGCTGTGCGGGTCAGCAAACATCCTGGTGAAGATCTCACAGAGCCTCTTCAGCTCCACTCGGCTGCGGAAACAGAAGTGACCAGGTGTGACACGTAGGGCGACCTCCACGACCTCCACGCAGCTGATGACGGCCGCTCGGTGCTGTCACCTCCCCACTTTATAGGGACAGGAGGTCCTCTCCCCAGCCCCGGTTACGGCCTGTTTTCCCAGAAGCCTTTGCTCTCGACGTGGCCCCACCCACCTGAGGATCCGCTGGCTCTTGAGCAGGTTCTGCAGGCCCAGTAGACCCTCCTTGCGCTCGGACCAGTTAGAGCTGGCACAGTGGTTGAGCACCTCGGCCACATCCTCCGTCTGCCGCAGGTAATGCGGCACGCCACCGTTGCGGGAGCCGTACGAGCGCTCTGAGCAGGCGCTGGAGGCGTCGCTGTTGGCGTCGTCGTCTGAGTACATCCCCGGCGACTCGTACCGCCGCCGGACGGGCTTCCGCTGCAGGAGGGGACAGGCGCGTCAGGGAGCGCTTACTCTTAATTCCATACAGATAACCGCCTGGGCCCACTGGACCAGGACCAGGGGGGTCTGCTGCTGTGTGCTGTGGGTGTGCAGGCCTGCTGCGCAGCTGAGGGCCGGCTGCACAGCTGAGGGCCGGCTGCGCAGCTGAGGGCCTGCAGCACACTGCTAAGGAGCCACCCTGCCTTTCACTGCGGCCAGCATGAATAGACCCTAACTACTCTCAGATCAGTGCTTGCTAACCGCTCCGTTATAATTATAATTATTATATTATATTTGATTGAGACACAACTTTCAATACACCAATGGGGACCCCCCCCAGAAAAATATGACGAGGGGGACCCCCTGGTGGCTCATCAGAGTATTTTCTTTGTAGCTCTCACGGTAAAAAAAATGGTTGGGGACCCCTACATTACTCTGCTAGCACTCTGGCTATGCTATTACTTTGTACAGCAAAACAGCATTACTAATATAATCATAATCTTATTTTTTTATTAACATGTAACATATTACTTAGAGTCCTAAATAAATTCAGCACAAACTCGATCGCCTTGTCAAGCTGACCTACATAGCAATAGAGTCACGTGTCACAGCAGCATTGCTGCAGATGGAACACATCCAGCATCCCGCTTGCCGTATCTTACACTCATCAAAATGCGACGCAGCAGTCAGACATCAAAGAAGTAACATCCAAGGGACCCAAGAGAGGTTTACCACGACTAAAGTGTGAACAGTGTCAGTGGCCAGCTAACACGCCAGCCGCTGTGTGTCTGACCACATGCAACCTCTGGGGCCGGATACTCACAAGTCATCCAGAACAGCATCATGACACTGATCATCAAAAATGCCAGCAGCTTAAATATTTCAGCTACATACCATGTTTTCTTCTGTTTATAGGCCGCAACAATGAGTTTTAAATGCCTCCAGACAGACTGTGAAATAAACTTTGAGGATGAACTCTTGCGTCTTCCATGTGTCTATTGCAAAGCGATGCAACTTTTGATACAATCTGACACATCATTACTCCCGACACGAAACAACAACTGCAATGAACAAAACACGCAGCCAAGCTGATGAAACTCCCTGAAAGTGCAGCGTATGCGCTCGATGTGTCCTTCATCACGGTCATCCTCTCCAGTGAGTAAAACACGGTACGGGCTTCATGACGGCGGCGCTGTCAGCCATGCGGTTAAACACCGCTGAGGCCCTCAATGATGTGAAAGCCAAACTCATTACAGTCACGCTCACCTTGTTCCTGGAATCACCGAGCAGCTGAAGGCATGGAGTGAAAATGAGAAAAAGAAGAGCAGAGTTATTGTTCAATCAGATTCTTCTGAGCGAGCGTGACAGCATGACATTACTGCAGCCAATGACAGAGTGCGACCTATTGAAATTACACAGCACAATAAGATCAGGAGTGGGAGAACGAGGAGCAACATGGGAGGTCATTCCCTCACCAGGGCGTCTGCCACCGCCGCCTCCACCTCTGTGCCTGTGTTGAGGACCCTCATGGCTGAGATCCGAGCAGGATGCACCAGGCCGAAGCGGTCTGCGGTGCGGAGACAGGAGAGTCATGCCGTAAGATGAGAGGCAGGGACAAAACACAGTTTCTACGGTGATGGAGGGTGACGGAGGCTGCAGATCCAGACGTGATTTTAACACGGGGGGGTAACAGAATGGAGTCGCCATCATGAGTACACTAGTGATGAGGCTAAAAATAAATGAAGCTGATGACTTATTAATAACAAATAAATAAAAGGGAAAAATTCCAAAATTGCTGGATCCAAGAGAAACAAATAAAAAATTAAATCAAGGTTTCCTTAATCATTGATAATAAACGGGACAGAGTAATATCAGAAGGCAATGATTCAGGAACAAAACTGGGGGAACCAAAAAGCAAAATAGGACAGCAAACGGCACCTACTGGAAGTAAGACTGCAAATGTAAAACAGAAAATACACTGCTAAACCAAAAAGGGAATTCCCACGAGAAACTGACAGCTGACAGCTGACAGCAGGACAGCATGCTTCATGTGCCAAAATAATGGTGAAAAGCCACGCCGGACCTTCAGGCGGACAGCAGAGCTCTGAGGGTGTGGGGATGCAGCATATAGGTCACCCTGTAAAAAGCCCGCTTCCTTAACAACACAGTAGTAGTGCTCTCTGCGGGATACCACAGGAACGCCGGGAACGGAGGGGGGGACGGGAAGACAGCCACTCAAAACAAAACTGGAGTGAAGACATGCGAATGGACACCGCCTGCTGCTATCAGGAATGAGAGGATGGGATGGACGAGCGACACCTCCACACTCAGCCTGCGGCGCCGTGCCTGATCCGTCACAGACTCCAGGGCCTGGATCACACTGGCACACTGGTCAGTTTTACGCAGTAATGCAGTCAGACGTGGTTTCCTATCTGCCTGCTCCTGCCTGAGAGCTGGAGAGAGAGCTCTGGAAGGACAGTGCGTGCAGATGACACAGCCGGCGCCGCACACCGAGCCGTGGAGGTTCTCACTCTCAGCACCACGCATGAAGGCCCCCTCCCGCCACGCATGAAGGCCCCCTCCCGCATGCAGGTCACCTGACTGGGCCACGGGGTCGGCCGCGGAGAGCGCGCTGGTGGAGCGGGAGTGGCGTCGGGAGGCTGCGGGGCACAGACCCAACGGGAGGAGTGCAGGGTTAGCGACACGAGAGACGTCCTCGCAGGAGGCTCCCCGGCAAGACGGCGGATTACGACAGGTACCCACCCCCCCCACCCCCCCATACTCAGGATGAAAGAGACTTGGGCTGCACCCAGGATCACAGGATGACAATGCAATGGAGCGGCATGTGCTACATGACTGCATTCACAAGCACAGGAAGCCAGCTCAAGCCAGAGAGTCAGCTAGCTGCTGGGCACACGGCCCTCTACTGGCCGCTCGCTGCACTGCGCCGGGGCACACCATCTGCTTTCCTCTCAGTAGCATGTCGCGGCCTTCTGTGGGTCAAGTTCATCAAAAACCACGATGAAGATCAGGTCGCGGGGAGTGTTAAACGCAGCTCTGCGGCTTGACGCGGGCGGCCGTGCCTGAAAACAGCATAAGGAGGCCGCACTGTCGCACGGACCAGTCAGCTTCATTACCGCTCACTGGAAAAAGGCCGAAATCCCAGAGCAATGACTCTGGATCCGGAACAGGAAGAAGGATGCATGCAGATTAGGGGGGAGGACGAGGGAAGGCCGGGTCCACCGATGAAGTGGGGAGGGAGCCTCACTGACGGGGCGGAGGGTCTGCTCCATGGCCGTCCCGTACTCACCCAGAGGAGCGAAACCGCGCGCGGGACTCGTGTCCCGACTGCTCTCGCGGCTGGTGTCACGGCTGCACCCCTGGCTCACGCTCGGCCGGGGGAGGCGGCTCCGGGCTAGCGTGCGGTGGGTGGGGGGGGGAGGAAGAGTGGCAGGGAGAAGAGCTTTAGAACACAGGTCAGTGGGTTAGTAGGGGCTGTGGGCGGGGCTTAGAGAAGGGGGGCGGGGTTCTGGGCTGATGTGTGGCAGGGAGAAGGCCTTTAGAAGATAAGTCAGGGGGGTCTGTGTGGGCGGGGCATAGAGATAGAGAATTGGGGGCTCCAGGCCTGCATGCAACAGGGGGACGATCTTTAGAACATAGGTCACTGAGTTAGTGGGCATTCTGGGCAGGGCATACAGAAGGGGGCGGGGTTCTGGGCCAATGTGTGGCAGGGAGAAAGGCTTTAGAATACAGGTCAGTGGGGACAGTGAGCAGGGTTTATAGATAGAGAATAGAGAGCGGGGCTCCAGGCCAGCGCGCAGCAGGGGGATGATCTTTAGAAGACAGGTCACTGGGTTAGTGGGGGCTCTGGGCGGGGCTTACAGAAAGGAGCAGAGAAAACATTTGACGTCGAGCTAAAGGGGAGGGCAGCTTTAGTGTTAGAAAGCGAATAGCAGCATGTTGGGGTAAACAGCAAGAAAACACCGCTAGAGAGCAGTTAAGAAGGACGGAATAGAATAACAGGGGGAGGGACAGCAGAGAAGCTGACTGAGCAGCACAGGATTCACCGCTTGGTAGCGAGGATTCGCTCCATTATAAAGCATCTGATAAGGATCCTTCCATGAAGGGGACTCTTACTGAACACTGAGTTCAAACACTTAACCTCTAACTTGCATTTCACAGCCAGCTGAATCAGCTGCCTAACTCTGCATGCTTGTCATCCGCATGATGAGAAAGTGCAGCCTTCCTGGACACTGGTGATGACAGCATGTCTCACGATGAGCTGACGAACAGTGACCTCAGCACAGAGCGGCGCAGATGGAAGTTTCCGCGGGGGCCTGTTTAACCAGCCCTGCATCAATCAATCACACGGAGCAGCCAACCGACCAATCAATCACCTGATCGATCGCAGGGAGGGTGGAGGCGTGGGCTGACACAAAATCATGGGGCCCAAAATCTATAGCAGCACCCCTACAGATATCTTCCCACACCTGTATCTGGCAAAGCTCTTACCAACACTCAATTCACGTGGGTATGAAGTGTGCCCTCCCGGGAATATGCCCGGGGCATGTGGTGACGGTGGCAGGGGCCTTACCCACGCCCAGCCTGGTGGGACTGGTCTCGCGACTGCAGCCCTGGCTCCGAGGCACCCTGGCACGCTTGTCGGAGGAGGGTGTGGCGGCGGCGGATGCGGAGGCGCGGGGGGCCCGGCCGTGAGCGTGGCCCAGGAGTCGACCCGGAGAGCTGGAGCGACTACCAGCTGTAACAGGCAAAGAGAGCACAGAAGGGCCAGTCAGAGCCCAGAAGTCCCCCACCCACAGAAAACCCCCCGGGAAGGGGGGGTAGAGGCATACCGGTAAATCTACCCCCCAACTTAATCCATGATGTGGCTTATCCATACATCACAAAACAGGAAGTCCCTGAGGCATCACAGCTGGATATAAGTCACCAAGGGAAAGGGTCTGTCAAAGGCCTAGCAGCCCCGATCTTCCTGGGATATAAACCTGCAACCCTTTGGTGTCAGTAGTACAGAGTCTGGGCAGCGCCATGCTCAGCTTCAAATTAAAATATTGGAACCCGATATTTTAGAATGAGCTTAAAATGTGGCAACAGTGAAACAAGGTATTTCGCATCCACTGGGGATACACTTGACAGGAGGCAGTAGGGTTGCGCAAGGAGAGCCTTAACTTGGGTGGTGGGGGGGGGACGATGACCAGGACAACACGAAACACAGCACTGTGATCACCTCCAGTGACGATAGTACAGAGGAAACAGGGAAAGGCTATACAGGACAGTGATTTCATGGCGGGACCCCACATAAACTGTGGAGCTGAAAGGGGGGGAGGGGGGTTAATGGGGCATGCCTCATGAGGTTGTTTGGAGCGGACCAGGTCATGCTGAAGACCCCAGGGTCGGGGGGGGGGGGGGGGCGGGGGGGCGGGGCTCAGGTAGACAGCATGTCTGGCTATGTGTGCTCCCTGAGAGCTAATAACCCACGTATGTCAATATTTATGGGTGTGTAACTGTTTGTGTGTGTGTGCGTGACCCCATTAACCAGGGCGTCTAGCCACCATTGGCCCTCTGGCTGTCATACGGTCCCGCCCTCCAGAGGCGAGCCTTGTTTACAGAGGGTTTCTTCTGTTCTTCACAACTATCGAGTCAAACTAGGCGGCCCCACCTCCATACAGGCACAGCCCTCCGGATAATGAGTCCCTCCGACAGAAAAACAGAACATCCCATTATACGCTGCTCCGCTCTGCCCGTGAGCTGTGAATTGACCGGTTCTCTGACATTCCTGGGCCCGCGTCGGACCCGTTTCTGCTGCTCCTTCACCGCTGCTTGAACTTGTACCGTCATCTGAGAGCTCGCTTCCAGGAGGACAGCAGGCCACGGGAGAAGCAGAGAGACACCACACTGTGTGTAACTTCTGCCCTTTGTGGCTGTGAATCTCACTCGGAGCCTCAAACCCCTCAAAAGAAAAGCACCTTTCCTATAAAGCAGTGTTTCCCAATTTGATCCTTGGGGCCCCACAGACACTCCCAGCTCCATACCAGGAAGCAAAAACGTGATCTGACTGTATGTCCCCAAGGAACAGACTGGGAAACACTGCTACAAAAAGTAACAGTGGGGAACCCGGGGGAATCTCCCAATGTCTCGCGTCCATTTCAGTGCAATTACATCCAAAGTGGACCAGGTCCTGTTAAGAGTTTCCTTATTATGGAAAGAAATAGTAAACTGAGTAATCAGCTTGAGCCTGCCAGCAAGTCAGCATTAGTCTTGACAGAATGGGAACATGACAGATCCAGTTGATCTGCTTGCATAGAGAAGAGAAATAGAACCATTGAAATAGCTACAAGCCTGAGGACGAACACTTCAGGTAATCAACCAGAAACCTTCCTCGGCGTTGCAGACTCCTCTGTTTGTAGGATTCCCCGGCCTGATCGGATAGAGCCCATTCGGGTTCTGTGACAGCAAGGCCACTTAACCTGAGTGGTTCCACAGAGAGGCGTAAACAAATACACGGCCGCACCTCGGAAATTGGACATCACATGGCCTCAGATGGGCCGCGGCAGCTTGGCAAGTCTGGCAAACCTGTCACAGGGTCAGGCGGCCTAAATCCAGCCTCTGTGTTCGCAGCTAAATCCCAGCCATCAAGCAGGGGCAAAGTGTCTGACACACTAGTACCGTCATGGCCATTTAACACACTAGGGCTTCGGGGCTGAAGCTCACTTTGGCCATTAGCTGGAAATGAGAGGACCAGGTCCAAGGCCTCATTTTCCTACCATGACCTGCATTTTTGGTGTTAGCACTGGTCGGGTTCAAAACCCCTCATCCAGCACTAGGATATACTCTTACGATGACTATAACACAGAGAGGAAGCCAGGTTACACGGTAGCAATCCCTGTATTTATTAGGTTAGGGGTTAGAGTTTCGGGCTAGGTTCAGTGTTAGGGGTTAAGGTTAGTGTTTAGGGTTAGGGTTAGGGTTAGGAATATATGCTGACCTGAATCTTGCTGCCTTCGATGGTCTGTTCTTTTCTGTGCACAAAAAGAGAGAAAACAGCTGATCTGAGACCTGCAGATATGTGATTTTGTGATCTCCTGCATCTAACTGTCCACTCCTGTCCAACATGCAACAATTCCTTAACTGTCCTCTCCTGTCTCTGACATGCAGTAATTCCCTAACTGTTCTCTCCTGTCTCTGACATGCAGTAATTTCCTAAATGTTCTATCCTGTTTCCAAAATGCAGTAATTCCCTAACTGTCCTCTCCTGTCTCCAACATGCAGTAATTCCCTAACTGTCCTCTCCTGTCTCCAACATGCAGTAATTCCCTAACTGTCCT
>JAABNY020000034.1:5330123-5340324 GCA_015164015.2 Brevimyrus niger
GGGGGGTTGCGCGGCAGGATTCAGATTAGATGAAGGCAGGCTTACCACCAGTAGGATTGGCTGATCTGGATCCTTGTGTATGAAAGCGAGTCGCAAGACAGCAAAAAGTAGCCAGTTACAAACAATCAATGCCAGAGACAGAGAGTATCCCAGCATGCATCAGGCCAGTCACTTTCAGTCTGCCGCCCCTTAGGAGCCTGTCAGCGTCGTGCCAGAGGGTGGGGGGCCCAAAGGCCAAGACCGGCACGGCAGTGAGAGGCTGGCCGTATGACCACAGGGTCACAGGTCATACAGAAAAGGGGGGGGGGTGAGGTAGATGGGGGGGGTGGCAATGGCATTCACCCCCATGTGGGCAGCCCGGGCAGAAGCGAGAAGCCATGTGAGGAAGGGTATACAATACGGAACTCACGCTGGGACTGGGATGCCGCCTTGGCACGACTGCGCCCCCTGCTGTCTGTGGTGACGGTGCTCACCCCCACCGCGCTTCCAGCGCTCGGCCTCCTGGTGCGAACCCGGCCTGAAGGGGAGGAAGAGAATAAAAGAGAGAGAGAGAGAGAGTCAATGCAGCCACCATTCAACGCGCTACAAGCCAGTGCGGACCCACAGACGGCAACAATACAGGAGCAGAAAGCAGCTTTCTGAGCAAACAGGTAAAGGGGAACCCCCCCCCCCCCCCCACACACACACACACACACACACACACACAGGGGTGCTGTCCACTGAGGTCTGGGTGACTAGGCGCCTCTCCGACTGCAAGCAGTGGACAAACTGAACGCAGGCCCAGACAGGGCATTAATAAGCGTCCCAGCGCTCAGACATGGACGTTTACACCATCATAAAG
Source organism: Brevimyrus niger (assembly GCA_015164015.2). NCBI lineage: Eukaryota > Metazoa > Chordata > Actinopteri > Osteoglossiformes > Mormyridae > Brevimyrus > Brevimyrus niger. Next base: position 5,330,965 of record JAABNY020000034.1, read on the forward strand.
TCCACTGCACAACACCAGTCGCAATGGGGAAACCTGGGAGGCAAAGTTAGAAGCACAGATGCTAGGAGGAAGGTGAGGCCACTCGCCTGTTGCGGCGATTCAAAGGTAATTAACTCAGGAGTGGGAGCAGTACAAAGATCAGGCTGTACTGTCACGTCACTGATATGACAATCTCGTCACTCTGTGGACACCTACTTAACAGAGACTCATTCGGTCTCCTTAAACTGCTCAGCAAGCCTAGGATTACAGTTAGTCCCAGAGGACACTTTAATAGCCCAGCTACAGTATGGATGACAGCTGTTTAAATAACTTGGCTATAAAGTTGAATTCATGTGTATGTACAGAAATAATGTGGTTTCACCCCATGGTTTCACCACTCAAACTGATCTCTGCTCGGGAACTGGCTGTGCCAAGGCCCACAAGCTAAGGTCTACCATCCTGGTCAGAAGCTGCCAACCTAGAAAAGTCTGCACTGTTCCTACAGGGGCCTCCGCTTGATACGTTTCTTAGTAACAAGGAGAAACAGACCATCAGCAACACATACAACACAGGAGTATGACCCCACATCAGTCTGCTTCTGGCTCGTTGCTAAGAGTCAGTTTCAGAAAGAAAACCAAATTCACAAAGCCTCTCAAATGACTATCCGTCTGCAGAGCTATTGAATTCTCAACGCCGCAGGGTGTTCGGCCAAGCAATCAGTATCAGTAGTATTACTGACGGGGCAGGAGCAGCAGTGCGCATTATTCTGGCAGTAGAATAGGACACACACACAAACAATGTATGCTGAACAACAAAGACACACATCAACAGCGCTGTGGATCACCCAACGTTCATATGAGAGAGCGAGAAGACTGACCCTGAATGATATCCATCACAAACACACAGGAATCTCAGTGACATGAGTCAAATGTGAATCAGCTGGCGTGTGAGTGCTATCAGGAACATGGCGCATCGACACAGGGGAAACACTATCTCCAAGCTGCGGGGGTAGGCTGCGATTTCCTTGATCCCGATAGTGAACCTGGAACACCATGGAGCACAAAAGGCTTGCTCCGGTATTCTACGGGAATAAGAGGTGGAGGAGTGCTGAAAAGGTCACAGACTGCTGGGTCAGATACTATCAGCGGCCCACCAAAGGCCTGCCGAGAGCCACTGATGCTCAGAAACGCTTGCATTGGCTTCAGAGAATGGCCAGAGTAAACAGCCACCCAAGCAGACTCCAAGAAAAACCCTGGAGCACCCTGAGGAATCAAGGAAGCAGAGAATAACTGCACCAGAACCAACCTGTCTGACCATGTGACTTAAAAGACTGCCCTGAACTTTAATCGTATGTGCATGTGGAGAGACTGGATGAAAATAATCTTAAATTGATATTGTTGTGATAAATTTCAGGAGGCTGCAATCCAAACACATAACCATCTGCTGTCGGTCTGGAAATCCATATGAGCAATATGAGGGGACGTCACTCACTGTCGAGGGGCCTTGTGACACACACATAGTTGAAAACATACATACATACACAGGAACACCACTGATCACAGCCTGTGAAGAACCACCCTGAACTAGACTACAAAAAAAAAAGTCCTTGGTGCTGCACTGAACCTAAACGGCATGCATTCACATCGCTAAATGCCAAATCCCAACCAAACGACAGAAAGAAACCTAGCTGATACACCGAGCTCTGTGTAATTCGAGGCGGCTCGGTGTGTCTCTTACACTGATACTACATGCAAACAGCTCATGCAGGATTCCACGGATGACCACCGAGTCAATGGTGAACACAGACTGAGGTGGTGGTGGGAGTGGTGCAGGGGGCCACCGATGACGTCACCCAACAGATGGGGGACACGGACAGACAGCTTACCCTCTGGTTTACCAGGCGTGCCATCTTTGGGCAAAAAACAGTAAGGAGAGCGGGAAAGGGGGCGGGGAGGCATAACAGGAAGACATTAGTACCAATCAGTCAGGACAGGGGACGATCCGGATCCCATGGACATCTGTTCTGGGACCAGTAAGGACACCAGAAAATACTGGGGTTTGACCAAAGAGGGGGCACGATTCACAAGGGAGGAGTCAGCTAAGAGATGTGTACATTTATAGCAGAAAGCAGTATGATTTCAAAGAGCTATCTGAAAGCTGGCAAGGGCAGAAAGAGAATCCAAAATGATCAAAAGGTCAAAAATGTAGAATTTCTCAAACATTCATTTCTCTTCAGATGTTTCATATGATGATTCGCCTCCTGGTACTGCTACCCTCCAGCGTAGCATAGAACATTAAACCCTTGCGGCAACCCACCGGCGGCTGCACCTCACTGCACCGTTTAATGATGATCGTGAAGCCTGTCGAGGTTTATTAATGACATGACTTGGGCAGAAAGGCAGTGATGTTCATGTTACTCACTTCTCATCAAGAGAAAAGTGAGTGGAGACAAAGTTCATAGCACTGGTGAGACCCCGCTGACCCAGTGTATGAAGGGGTGTGGGAAGAACGAGGGGCGGAAAAGGGCAGAGGCATTACCCAGAGAGGCGTAGGACCCAGGGGGCAGGGCGGCAGCGGAACTGAAGGGTGCAGCGGACGTGGGAACCGCCGTCATGCGGGACTTGGCACTGGTGGCAGCATTGACGTCAATGTCACTGCGGGATCGCTGGAGGGAGCCTGGCGCTGATGGGACCCTGGAACTCACCACTTTGGCTTTTGGGGGGTTGAGAGGGCACATTTAAACCTCATTAGCTGAATAGCTCTGAATGTTACAGGCCTCAAATCATAACACAGCATTCCTCGTTCAAGTGTGAGACGTCTATATACTCAGAAAAACACCTACCACATATCGAGGACCATACCCTACTGATATGAAGTCCATGCTAGACCACTGATAACTAATCATTCCATCCTTAAAACAGAAAGTAGTACATTATTCTGCTGAAGACATCACATCTCTTGGTAATTGTAATTCCTTCTGAATATTTTGCACTAAAATTGAGGTACCAAGTTCTTCAGGAACCATGTGCAGGATACAGTACCGAATGTCTCTGATGTCTGTTTGCTTTGCCCTATGCTTTGGTAAGCAGCTATACTGTCTTCACTGTCAATCTCAGAGCTCAGGCCCACAAAGATCAAGCCCTTCGCTCTGCTCTGTTTCATGCACCTGCCCGTGGTTCCTGGTGTGTTTTTACCTCGAGCCATGCTGGTCCCCATCGGGCTCTTCGCAGAAAGGCGGCTGTGGGAAGGGAGGGGCAGAGAAGAAGGGAGTGAGAGGAGGAGGAAGGGAGGGAGGGAGAAAGCAGGCAGGCAAGCTTTAACATACCAAATCTTTGGGAAAATGAGACGTCACATTGTGCCCAGTTAGTGCTCTGGCCCCACAGCCACTGCAGGGACACTCAGTGGGGCACCAAAAGCTCTCTGTCACAGCCATTCTGTCTCAAAAGCTGCCGATTCAAGGAAAAGGAAAGGGGGGGGGGGCGCTAAGCAGCACCACTGGGCCAGTTTCACATGGCGTCACTCGTCATCGACCTTGCCAGCCTCAAGAAACTGGGACGTTTCCCCAGAAAACCGTACTGTCACAAAAAGCCACTTGGAATCCTCCAACTTCCTGATGGTGTGATTTTTTTCTGCCCACCGGGGGCTGGAGTGAGAGCTCTCAATGGGATCTTCCAGGAGAAAGCAGCTAAAGAGGCCCCTCGGGGAGCTGTGGGGCATGGCTGCTCCCCCCCTGCTTTAACCTGGGGCCAGATTCAGCACGCCTGGGCATTACTCACAGTCAGCCACACAGAGAGACACCGACCCTCCCTCCCCATTCAGCCGCGATCGAGACGCGATGACGCGATGTGAGAAACACAGAACAACAGCCGAACGATATCCTGGGCCGTCCCCTCCTGGTCGACCCCATGTGACATCAGAGAGAGCGCCATCTAAACATTCCCTCTGGAAGCTCATCATGGCCAACACAAGGCCCTGAGCCAACCATCTGACTGCCCCTTCACGGTGAGACTCCATCCAAATGTTTGAGCTGTTTCAGGGTTACTTTTAGGGATCATACATATCAGTGACCTCAGTGCATCCCGCTCATGTAGGTCAAGGCACAGTAATAAAATCCAAGACAGACCATCAAAAGCACTTAAAAACTTGACCTACAGACAAGGTGAGTGAGGAATAAGTGGGAGAGCGATGAGGGATGTCAGCGTTTGTGGAGGGAGACTCCTTACTTGAGGCTCTCCTGGGAGCTGGAGGACGAGCGGTCGGACTGCGGCAGGGAAACGATGCTGTCCGAGTTTTTCAGGTGCGACTGCAGGGCCTTCTGGTAAGAGGCCTCCAGAGCTTGGAAGAGGTGCTCTGCCTCCCTGCTGAAGTGTCCGTGAAAGCCCCAATAACACCTGCGGGAGCGGGGAGCAGAGCCATAACCGACCTTCGGGGCAGCGGGACAGCACTCCAAAAACAGGGGGAACCGACAGAAAAGCTAATGCTTCTAAAACTGCACACGGACGTCTCGCCTCACAAAGTGCATATTAGACCAAGGGGAGACGCCGACTTACAGCAACACTGCGATTGTATAGGATAAAGAACAGAGTCAACATGCACTTCCCTAAGCTGCTAAGGACGAAGTGTCCAAACCGATGAAGAAAAAGAACATTCGACATTAAGGAATCCAACGACAGAACGACACATTTTAAGTTAAATTAACAGCTCGTTCTGTGTGGGAAAAATATGAAATAAGCGTCAGAAAAACTTACTTTCTGGCCACAGATCTTGCCTCGGAGTCGGCGTCATGGATGCCCTTCTTGATGGTCTCTGTGAGGACCGCGACGTGCCTGGGGGAGCAGGGAAACATGACTGGCGGGACGCTTCCCGTGCGGCGACTCCACAAAGCAGCGGCCGGTTCACGGGGCAGTGAGCGCGCCGCCGCCACAGCGAGATCTGGCTGCCGTCCCGGAGTCGCCTTTACATCACAAAGCGGCTCCCAGCACCGAAAGGGGAAGTGGGCACGGTGGGCGCCTTTTAAACGGCCGGGGGCCGGGTTGCCGTGGAAACCGGCGAGACGCGGCGCTGACGGCTCCCTCCCCTCGTTAATCTGATCCACACAGGCTCATCAGCTGCCCGCCGGGGCAGCGCTCCATCACTGGCAAACTGCACCACCTCTCTAAATGCCGCTGGTGGTGAGCAGAGCGCAGCCACACACACACACACACACACACACACACACACACACTTCATTAAGAGGCGTGTAGTGCTGCCACGGCAGTTTCTCGATTTCCTGAGCCGTCACTGCAATGTATCTGAATTTCCCCAGTTATTCCTTTTCTCCGTATCGAATTTAACAGCCAGATAAAGCAGGAATGCTGTAAAAACCACATCTCCACCCACTGTGATATAACCCCACACTCTGCTGCTATACAAAGAGTGTCAAAAAATCGGACAGCGGCAGAAATACCCAAGTGACACGCCTCCCTTTTGAGGAACTCATGTCATTGGCTGTTGGCCCGCGGGGGAGCCGTAATTCAAAGTCCCGGCGATGGGGGCCTTACCGCTCCAGAGAGTGCATCTGCCACTCCTGCAGCAGGAGGTCTAAAAACTCGTAGCAGCGCCTGCCGACAGAGAGGAGCAAGAATCACACGGGATTCGGCAGAACTTTAGCACCACCTAGGCAGCGGAGACCCGGCGGCCTTTTTACCGTCGGACGGCCACGGACTTGGACGTGCAGTTGCTGGTCATGATGGGAATCAGCCGGGGGTAGTGTGTGTGCTGGAGAAGAAGCGGAAACACATCAGCCACTGGCCTGAAAACATCCTGGCATGACATGGATCGCGGTCTGGGGGGGGGGGCAGAATGCCCTCCATCTCAACAGCACTGTCGGTACAGAAAGAGGGTCTGACTCCAAATCACCAGACCAAACTCAGGCATATGAGTTTTACATCTTGAAGGAAAATAAAGTCACCTCCTTTTGGAAATCAGACGGCTGTGAAGCCTCAAGCTTGCATGGTAACACACTGTTAAATACAAGCTGGTCCTTCACCAGACAAGCAGGGTCAGCACACTGCGGCTTGTAGGGATTGGGTGTCATTACCAAATGCTAAAACCACCGTCTAGCAAGAGACGGGGACAAACTGGGGGCCTTCACGGTTGGGGCTATGGGGGGAAGCCCTGCCAGCCGGGGGCCCCCTTAACTCCCCACCACGGCACTCACGCGGATGATGAGCCGGATGGCGGCCACGCCGGATGTGGCCATGACTTTGGCACTGTTAGGGACGAGGTTGAGTAGCGTGGGCATGATGGTTTCGGCGCCGTGGTCGAAGCGGATCCCCAACACAGAGGATAGGTGCCTTGGGGGGGGGGGAAGAAAAATTATTCACTGTGAAACAGCTGACGCCGCAGCAACGGCCGTGTTTAAAGCACAGATCTGCATGTCGGCGCTTGAAAATGCCACGATAAACAGTGGCGTTCAAGCATGCACCGTGAACCATCCATCAGGTGGATGATCTTTACATCCACCGACATTGCGTCACCAGGCCTTGATTGTTATGCCCCATTAGTAGCAAACAAGAGATAATTAACGAGGCTGGACTCCATCCAGGACTTGTGAATGCAAACAATTCCTATATAAACAGGCCTGGACCCAAAGTAGCCCTTCATCATGCCTGACAGTGTGGATCCAGCATGAGACCTTTCTGTGCAAAAGTCTTAGGCAAGAAAATGCGCAAATGATCTTTGGGTATGAAATTATAATGGTTTAATGTCAAGCTGAGCCTTTTAAAACCACTCCTAAAGTCACTCCAATACTTACAACATCCATTCAATGCACCCATGTACTTTTTGACTTGACCACTAGAATACTGGTGATGAAATTTAACAAAACACATGCAATGGCTGGGGGGCCCCTGAGAGGTTTGGGCACCACAGTGTTCATCTATCAGTAAGTTTAGAACAAAATAAATAGTTGTTTTTCTATTTTTGTTGTATTTGCCATGCTGCTCATATTGTACATGTTCTAATGTTAAGTTGTGTTTTTCCTTGACACTTACTATCCAGATAAATAACCTTACAAAACATACAGACTTTTGCACAGTGCTGTACATCCACACAACTCGTGGGAGTTTTACTTACATAAAAAAGTTCTGAGGGCAGAATGAAAAAAGTTTTTGTGAGTCCAAGCAACTAGAGGAGTCAGGACCAAGACATATAATTGCTTGGACCCACCTCCTCTACAATTTGTGCAAGTAAAACTCCCATGAGTGTCCACACAGAGGTTCCCAAAGCAAACCCCACCCCCCCTAGTTTAGCCACCCCAGCCTGCCGACTGCCACCTACCCCAGCGTGATGCAGGCCTCACGCACCACCTGCGAGCGGAGGTCTTTGGCCGAGAGCTTGAAGGCAGCCTCTAGGGAGCGGAGCTGCTGATTGAAGCCCTCGTGCTCCGCCGCACCGGCCAGGAGGAGAGAACGCACCTTCTTCAGCTGGAGTGAGGAAGCCGACAGACAACGGAAGAAGAGACGGTCAGCGGGCGGCATGCTGTAACAGGATGAGCCCCATCGTCACTGACCAGACGCGCGGCTCCCCCTACAGTGGCTGCACGGCGTTTTCACCCGGCCAGCCTCACCGCAGATACGCGCTGCTCCCAATCGTGTTTGTCATCAGACAAGACCTCCCGGATCTTGTTAATGGATTCTTCCAGCTCCCGGTTGGAGTAAATCTATAGAAAGTGAAGAATGAAGAAGGTTCAGGGAGACTAGAAGAGGGGGCAGCTGTAGTTCTGTTATGGTTCCTCCTATGCAGACCCTACCCAGCAATACCACGGCCACCAGGGGGCAACATTCATTCACAGAGTCACAAAGGCACCTCATCCAACCCAAGAACATTTGCCTGACTACCCCCCCCCCCCAGCCCCAGGCCGGGCCACAGTCCAGCATCCGTACCTGCACAGTAGGCACATCCTCAAAGGCGCGCATGAAGTCCTCCTCATCCACTGCCCCTGCGCTGGCCCCCTCCTTCCCTGAAGAGGACACAGGGTCACCACGCGGTCAAAGGACAGAACCGCACAAGAGGCACCTCAGACATACTCCAGGGAGGTGACCATAACCCTGACCCGTCCCCATTAGAGGCTGGCCAAAGACATCGTCCATCCTTCTTCCATAAAAAAACACTGCATTCATCACTTTATATTCCAAGGGCTCTTAGATTTAGGTCCTAGATCTCAAAACCCTTAAAGCCACCTTTGGGGTTTCACCCAGTCACAGAGCTCAGGCAGCCGCCTGGAGTCTCATTTGTAGTCCTGTAGCCAGGGCCGCCCCGCTGTTCTGGCAAAAGAAGCCAATAGCCCACATGCTGATGTCATTACAGTGTAAACCCCCCTAACACATTACCTGGGGCCTTGGGACCAGCCGCTGGGACAGGCCTGCGTACGGAACCCACGCACACACTCCTACGGGTACCAGGGGGTGCCTTGGAGGAAGAGGAGGAGGAGGAGGACCGGCCCCCATCCAAAGAGTCTTCATCGTCAATGTTCTTGTCTGCACAAAAGGAGATCATGGGAGATGCGCTAGTTAGCGACACATGACCCGATGGTGTGTTATTCTTTACCAGACACACAGGGGCGCCGCTGAGCACTTATCCAGGTTGACCTGGGCTCCTTTTACAGGCTGCAGGGCAGAGCAGCGCCTGAAAGACCCCAGACTCCCAGTCGACAGTCCTGGGCCTGCGTCAATTATTTATTCCATTAAAAGATGCAACATGAGTCGAACACCGTGAGGTCGCTGGGGGGGAGGGGGGCGGGGGATCGGCTAGGCCCACCATCGATTGACTTGAATTATTCAGATCCCCCCCGCCATACAGTACGCATGCGCGTGGGCCACACGAGGTACGGTGCAGCAGAGTAGCTCAGTCTCCCCCGGCCAGAGACACTGCACCGACCTAAAACACGGGTCCAACGCACCACACACTCACACCACACCACAGGATCAGCTGGTCCATCTTCCTCTACGGAGCCCGAACAGCCTGATCAACCTGAAGATCCTACTGGGATCCACTGGCATCTCCCTGACTACGAGGACGTCCCAGAACAGAGTGACCCCTGAACACCCCCTTCAAACATTACCCTCGTGAAGAGCAGGGACGGCTTACAGGAGCAGATGTTTTTGCAGACCAGCTTCCGGAACATTCTGCTAGCTGCTGTGGGTGAGGTCCATGCGAAGCCTACAAATGCCACGCCGCTTCTCAGAGCACAGCCTCTCAGCAGCGTGTCTCTACTGATCTCCCAGGACCACAGGACAACCCCCCCCCCCCACTTAACCGGAGGTGAGCCGCCACCCCCCCCCCCCCCCCCCCCCCCCCCCCCGCGGGGGGCCCACCCCGCCCCTCCCGCGCCGCCCCCTC
>JAABNY020000034.1:5342190-5356199 GCA_015164015.2 Brevimyrus niger
ATTTCATAGAAAATTGTGTCTAGTACTATATAAATTACAAAGGTTTAATTGGCATCTTTATTTCAAACGACCCGACCAACCGCGACCCGAATATCATTAAAAATATTTTTGGATGACTCGTAACCGCGGGTGACCGCGGGTGACCATGGGCACCCGCTCATTTCGGGTCAACCCGCGCATCACTGGTGTCCGCCTACTCCCAATTGCTCTGTAGGAACCTGTAAAGGCTAGAAACATACAAATATACAATGTATGACAGACAGAATCACTTCCAGCCAATACACAGGTGGGATTTCTTGATTCCTCAATGAACTCAGGAGTTTCATATAACTCATTTGAATTTCATATAACAGTTGGCAGGCCAAGATTTCATCAATTTAGAAATTAATACATTTTTGAAATATTACACCTGTAATCTGGCTGCACAATCAGCCCCCAGCAAGGACATTAAACAGTGGATGACCTCTTATTCACATTTATGGCATTCTACTGCCAGTCTGTGCCTATGGATGCCAGGCACTGGAGCCACTGCCCACTACGCAGCGCAGAGGCTTTCATCCTTATTTTGATGGGGCAAATACACCTTTAATTGTTTCAATTAACTCCGGGGAAAAAGAGCCTGCAGTGGAAAGGATCGCGGTCGCCCACATTTCTCTGCAGTGCCACTTCTGTCCACTAGATGGCCACCAGGGTGGTGCAGATGACAGGTGTGGCTAGACATCATCTCCATGGTTCCAGCATAAAGCCCGAGCGAGAGCTTGGTGTCCGGAAGGTTTTAAGCCCGCACTTCAGCTTTTTAAAGCCGCGATGCGTGCGGAAGCATGCTCGGAATGCTGATGTTTTTCCAGCCAAGTATTTTTAGATCCAGCGAGGAGTCATATTCAAATGGCTAGCAGGCAGACCATATCTAATTCCCAGCTCCCTCCTTCAGCAGTTCCACACAGCACGGCACATTCTGCAAACACGGAGCTTTTCAAGCTCTACGGCTCTCCGGAAGTGGCAATAACAAGGTGGGGTGGGGGGGACCCCCTCAGAGACTAAAAAACAACTTTTAATGGGAAAACGGCCCATTTGACATCCACAGCCCATCACAATACCCTTTGGATATTCTCATGTTCAGAGTGTTCCTGCTATTAGACAGACACCTGCAAACATGGCCATTCATAACCAAACCTATTTGGTCCGGCTAGAATCAGTCACTCCCAGGGTAGGCAGAGTGAACAAAGGAGATATAAACTGGCCCTACTGGGAGGCACAACAGCTGTGAGAGACCCTGTGCACAGACCCGCTCTGTCCATCCTCAGATGGACCGCATGCAGTCGTCAGCAAACCAGGCCTCTCAGTTGATTCCTTTACATTTCTTAACAATAATCACTTGGGCTGGGCTTGGGCTTTATTTGGGGCATGAATATTTGGGGAATGCACTAAACCCAGTGTGAATCCTCATAAAGGAACCTCATCTATAATAGCCCTGAGCTTTTGCTGCCCCGGCGACGGTTGCCATGAGCCGATGAAGAGGCTCCGTCATTCAGTCTTACCATGCCACTGTGATGATGTCACCCAGCTTACATCACCATGGCAACAATACCCAGTGAAACTGTACCCTCAGAAAGCCCCCCTGAGCCAAGAGACCTCAAAATGACCTTAAAGCAACCAAACAGCGGCCTTCCACAGGCATCTCTGAAGTAGCGAAGAACAAAGGACAACAAAGATTTATAAAAGTCCACAAGAGAAGACTGGAGCTTTGTTGGTTAAAGAGGCGGCAATGGGGGCAATTTACTCTGAATATCTACAGTGGCACCCTGCTGGCAACAGAGGACTGCAGTGGGCTGTCACTTCCAGCAGGGGGCTGCAAGATCCAGTAAGATCTAACTGCCAGGTGATCGCCTCATCGAGAACAGCTGGCAATTGGGGTAGAGCACATGAACAGTGCCTCCCGAAGGCGTTCAGCCATGTAGGCGCACGGCAGTCTCCCTGCCAGCATGCCCCTGTTTAACAGCACAGAGAATACATACACAAACATGGGCTAAAATCCACTCTCCCCCCACCAACAAACTGCAGGACACATACAGGCACCCATTTGACTTGGTCAAGGTCACAGGACCTCGAGCGCCCACATCCCCTGCTGCACTCGTCTCCCTAATTAGACTGAGGTGCACCGGAGAACCGCTATTCTGGAAATTAGGGCACAGGAGGCTTCAGCCTTTATTCACATGGAGACTCAAACGGTTGCTTGGCTATAAAGAGACACCTCAGGGTAGAGGAAGTCACCATCACCTTACTGCCTGCTTGGGAGGACACCGTGAAACATACAGAGGTGTGACCATGTGACCAGAACCGCCAATCTGAAGTGGACAAGCTGGGCAGCAAAGTACCTAAATGCGAATGTGCATGCCTAAGTCAACCCAACTGCGGTTCAGTCGTACCAGGAGGTACAGTAGAGCCAGCTTGTATACGGTGCAGTACGTGCAGAGCGCCACATGAAGGCAGGAGGAAGGGCTCAGTAAAGCTAAGAGGAATAACAAAAACAATGTGCTCATTTCCATGTCAGCACAAAGGAAAGACACGATGGGCCACAGGAAAGACTGCAGCTTAGGGTCAGGGCCTGATGGCTCAGGAAAAACGGAAGCAGGCCAGATCAAGGCTGAGGGAGCTTGTCCACCCATACAATACTACCCCACCCCCCAATTCACTTGGCCACATTAGGATAAACATTCCTTCTATGTTTTTTTTTTTTTTTAAACTAGCTATTACAGTCTTGCGATGTGTTCTGTAGGCAGGTATTCCCAGCATGGTAAATACAACAGTTTTATAAGTGAATGATCCAGTCTCCCTGGTGCAAATTACACTGCATTACAGATCCTGTCTGCCGCCCTGAATCACTCCACTGCATTCTATCTCCTGCCCCAACAGCTAGCTAACAACTTACTAAAGGCTACCTAACAATTCAATAAATAGCTGGCTAATGGCAAGCTAACCACTTGCTAAGAGCTAGCTGATTGCTGGCCAATGGTTCACTAACAGCTAGCTGACAGCTCACTGATGAAAAGCTACTGGCTGGCTAACAGTTCGCTAACAGCTGGTTAGCGGCTAGCTAGCAGTTGATGACTCAGTAACGGAAACCTAATGGCTACCTAATGACCCGCCAGTGCCCTGGAGCTTTCCATCAGTTATGGGACTACATAAGACAGAGGAGGAGCTGCAGCTCATCCATGATTCAGTAATACAGGCCTTTAATACACATCTTCTGCCAGAATAATCTTTAATCCCCCTGTATTTAAGCCCAGCAGCAGTTGAGTATCCAACTTCCCAGAAGGCCTTATCTGCACTCTAACCTATCAGTATGCTCATGCTAAATACTGATTAAAACACCCCCAAAAAATTAGCCTGAAAACTTCGACCACATGTTTCCCTCACATCCTGCAGCCGACCCTAGGAAATCGTAAGCAGTCGGCTTTTTCAGCATTGGCTCTTAAAGGAGCAACAGAATGTTTGTTTAAAAATAAAACAGAGATCTCCAAGAACAAAACTATAACTTAATTTTCTGACAATATGGTATTTGTCAAGAAAAAAGCTAGACACCAACTTTTCCTTGGGGCAGAACACAACAGATAAAAGAAAAACAGGGAAATAAAGGCGACAGGCAGCCCCAGGAAGCAGGCTATTCCTCATGTCAACTAGTCATACTGCCTTTGTCATTCAAATTGAGTGACACTGGATTGGATGAAGAACCACGCATACCATACGCGATTGGTCCATTTGAGCAAGGTTATGGTTACAGTGTACTAATGCCCTCAACCTATGGCTCAATGCAGCCAGAAAGGCTAAGGTCACCACATTAGCGGGGCACAGGCAGAGTCAGCACATGCGAGCTGTCCAAATAAATGAGGGTAAAGGTCAGCGTTTTGCTAAACAGAAAAAGAGTCACTCTCCCTTACTGACAATCACACATCGATAAATAGCCATTACAGTAATGGCTCTTTAACGTTACATTGGTCTTGCAGTCCCACTTAAACCAGGCTGCAACCCGCTGCACTCTGCGATCCCCTGCTGTCCCACCTCGACCGTATAATTTACCCCCCTGAGCAGGCGTGTGACAGCATACACACACTACGCACATAACCACCGCCCGGCGCATGCTACGCTGTACGTCACCCACATAATCACTGTGTCGCGGCACAAAACCCAGACTGAGCAACGACCGTTCAGTGACAATGAGCACTTTGAGCGGAGGAGCCGGCACTGGGGTTTGGGGACAAGGGGGTCACTGTGACGACCGCCCCCGGCGGCACAAAAGCCTCTTTGGTGAGGTGCCTCCTGGACCTCGGCATCCCAGCTCGTTTTTCCAGGGTAATGAAGAGATACTGTGCTGTACAAACACTCCATTGCCGTCGCCGAGCACATTCAGCAGGACCCGAAATGGCTCGATGGGCTGGGATAGACACGCCGAACGAGAGCATCTCCGGCAAACTCAGACAGACGTGTGTGTGTGTGTGTGTGTGTGTCTCGCCCGTAAATCTTTAACAGAACTGCAGCATAAACACTAAGGCTGGATCGTTGATCCTGGTGGAAACATGTTTGGTCCCAGAGTTACTTTAAATATTAGCCCCCACCCCCCACCTGCATACACGCAGCACCAGTAGACGGTGTGGCTGCCTGTCGGTTCGTCGAGCGGAGCGGCATTTCAGCACCCCCCCCATGCCTCAGATGCCCCCACCCCGGAGAGACCCCCCTCCTTTCCCATCAGTGTGTGATTACGCCGGCGCTGCCTCACCTCCTCCGACGACCATGGTGCAGACGCCTGGTCCTTCACCCCAAGAGGAGCGGACGAGTGTGAAGCCGCTCAGGCCGTCACCGAACCTCTCCGCAACCGCCTCCCCCACTAACACTCGTGACACTAAATGCCACCTCCTTCAAAATAAGAGCCTTCCTGCGTACTCTGAGCCCGGCCCCTGTCCAGGAAGCAGCTGTGCTCGGAGGTGGCCGCCCCCCACTCCAGAGAGACCAGACCCAGCCAGAAACTGCACAGAAACCAGTTTAATGCCCCCACTAATCTGCAGAATGCAAAGCTAGAGCTGGGAGAAGTGGATCGTCAGTACAGAGAGATGATCAAGCTTCTTAAGATGTTCGGTGCAGCTTTAGATGTGTGAATGGAGACATTCTGCTGTGAGCACACCCTGAGCCTGCAGGCGAGTGTGTGTGTGTGTGTGTGTGTGTGTGTGTGTGTGTGTGTGTGTGTGTGTGTGTGTGTGTGTGTGTGCATTTCTGTTTGTCTGCAAGTTTGTATTTACCATATTGAGGGGACAAAATGCGGTCACGTTTTAGCTTGTGGAGACATTTTTCAAGCCCCCACAACATAAAACTCAATTTTAAAAAAATGTTAATGCAATCAAAAAACTATAAAATGCCAAGAGTCCTGTATTTTGTTTGGTTACTTAAGGTTAAGGTTAGGGCTGGATAAGGATTAGGGTTATCATAGTTAAGGTTATTTCCTAGAAATTAATAGAGAGTCCTCACAATGATAGGAATATATGATCTGTGTGTGTGTGTATGTGTGTGTGTGTGACAGGCAGACGCGCCAGGTTTCCAGCACAGGTCTCCCCCTATCTTGCTATCACTGTCCTCAGACGGATCTTCTACTCGCCCCTGAGAGTTGAGGCCATGATACCTGCAGACATGTGACACACATAAAGCCGCATCCACATGCTGCCGTAACTGAACACATGCAGCACATGCAGATTTCACTCCCATCCCACCCAAGTGTCCTATTATTACCATAGTATAAATGTTACCTCGCGATTGTCAAGCGGGCCTCGCCAAACGGACAGATTAGTATCTGCATCCTTCCTGGGTCGGAATCCATCCAGAATATGCCGCTTCCTCTGAAAGTAGAACTAGCTCAACCCCCCCCCCGACCTACAGTACACTGCGCTGGGCCCCAGCAACATCGAAACCGGGGATGCTTTCAGCTGAGCAAGAACGTGACCTTGTACAGACACCCCCAGGATGGGAACATGGGTCGAGTGAATGAGGTTAACAGAGGCATTCTGTGGAAATGAGGACAACACAACAGACAACTAATATACGTTCGGTTGCAGGGATGGCGCTCCTGTGTGAGAGATCATACCGTATATGTGGAAAGAATGCAACAGGACCAGTAAATGCTGGGCTGAACGCAACATGATGAAGAGCCAGGGAAACTCCCCCACTTTGCCGTGTAACACAACACCCCAACCCTTTAATGTAACTTAACACCCTAAGCCTTCGATGTAACACAACACCCTGATCATTTAGTTTCTCTGCTTTTGGAGATAATTAAATTCTTCTTCAAATGAAACAACAAGCACTTAGCAAGCAAGTGAATTTCAAAATTACCTATGCCTATATAGATGCTAATAACAATCATCTTCATTATCATCATCATCATCACCATCACCATCATCATCCACGCCCTTGAATGTAAGCCAGCCACTGCAGACGCCTCATCAGTTTTGTCTGAGAGATCCCTGCTCAAAGTCGTCACTCCTCCTTAGTCGAACTGTGGCACTTCTCTCTCTGGCGGCCACGTCTGCACACGCGAGGCAGGAGGTCAGAGGAAGCCCTGGCCCCAGGTTGCCCACTTCCTGTGTGGAATGGGTCCCAAACCGGCCCTAATCCAACCTCTATCCCCTTCTCTCATCATGCAAAAGAAGAGTTCTTTGGAAATGAACCGGCAAGACGTTGTGTCAATGCTCCCCCCTCTGGCAGACAGCCAGATCTGCACTCACAAACAAGCTCAAACAGCTCTGGCTTTGCCAGAACCCCCCTGCTGCTCCCAACACCTGATGTACTGAATGGGCCACAGGCATTATGGTTCATGCCAGATTGATCTTTTTATCCTGCTCCCTTTATTCCCAGAGACATGAGCCACGATGGCGGATTCCCTCCGTGCTTCCAGCCCACCCAAAGTCACTCACGTGCACACGCCGGACGAGCCAGTCCCAGACCCGCATGTCGAGTAACTCACCCGAGGCAGATGACAGGATCATGTTCCCTGATCTTTGGACTTCATCAAATTTACTGAAGATTACATTCAACCTAGAGAGACAAATCAAGCAGGTCAGAGCCAAGGCAGGCGAGAGGACCACCCCACTCACAGACAGCGGTGAAAATTTCAGGTCCAGAGAGTACAAATCCAGACCAAGATTTTGTTTCAACCAACCAGATGAGTTTCCTGTGATTAAGAGTCTTTGTACAAAATCTTGGTCTGGATCTGTACTCTCTGGACTTGAAATGTCTACCTCTGCTCACAGCACAATGAAACTGTGTCCACCTGCACTGCCATGAACCTTGACAATAATGCCTCTTACTAATAAGAATTTGCATTAATACTTTACTGCTGGATTATCAAACCGCTATTAGAGTCTTTACTACTACATTTACACAAGAGCGTTTTAGTGTTCGCTTCGAAAAAAAAAAAAGTTTACTAGTACTAGTAACTTGACAGTAAGAAGCAACAAAATCTTTCATGTACAATTTACAGCTGCAACGTGTCTCCATGAATCAGGCTTTGCATGAAGGTTACAAAACTTGACATAGAACTGACGACATGTGCTACAGTTAAATTTTATCGTTCTCGGGTGACAGGACAGTTACAGTTGGTGCATTTTAATACTGTCCCACCTAGCAGCCCTTAAGTGCCACTTACAGCTCTAAAAACTAAACTCACGCAAGTAAAGAGATCACTTATCATAACGTTCTGTTATCCTGCAGTCTGACTGCTCTAGAGCACAATAACATAATCCATCATAATGGGACTTCCTATAACATTAAATTGCTATATAACGTCACCATATGAATGAGGTGGATTCCGGGCGTGAGGCAGATTAATCACATACTCAGGCCTCCCAGACATTTTCATAGCATATCTTTAAAAACAAGACCTGAAAAGCACCAATGATGTGTTACTGAAGTCCAGTGAATGAAGGTTATCTAAAAAGTCAGCTTTTATCCTCGAGAACGTTTCAACCATTAAGGCAACAGCTACACAGTTAAAAAAAGTTAGTGGCTGTCTTTGCTACGCTGGAAAGTGGCAGCTTTCATGAGGTTCCATCATAGCGTAGGGGGGCGGGGTTATGCATACCGTGACTGAGGCAGGCCCTTCTTACTGAGGTCTATCCGTACTCTCTCACCGACGTGCCTGTAGATTTCCACAAGACAGTTCATGGCTCCGTCTCGGACCTGCAAAGGAAAAGTCAGCTCTAAGGTGGGATTGCACTGACTGGCACCATAGAAACGCACTGTGAGAGTCTCATCTGTGAGGGTCATGTGAGATTCTACAGCTGTGAGCTGATGGGGGGGAGAGGCTTCCTATCATGGACAGGAAGTACTGTTCCTGTGATGACAGAGGCCTGGAAACAGCAGGAAAACTCTATGTGGGTGTGTCTATGAGGAGAATGTGCCTAAAAACAAGCAATGCTCCAAGTCCTGTGACTTGGGGGGTGGGGTATGTGACGGATCAGCCCAGGACAGTCTAAAAGACACTGTGCCTTAAGTGCACATCAGGAAGAGACAGTACAGCAGCACAAATGAATGAAGGATAGGAGGACATTTACTACTGTTTAAAGTTGCATGCCAGTGAGTGTTATGCAGAGCCTTACATACATACTGCCCCCTAATGTTCATGCAGTTTTCAACAGCATAAACAAAATATTTAGAAGCAGTCCTATTGTAATGAATACATTATTCTTAATAAATAAAATATAAATATATTAAATCACTTAATCAAATAATTCAGTTAAACAAAAATAAATGTTGTAAATAAGCATAAATTATCTTTGCCCACCCAAATACACAATTAGTGTTTTGATGAACAAACGGCTAGAAAATGATTCAGTCCCACGATCTCAGCATGGACATGGTGTACCATTACTAGCCGCTAGGGGGCTCAAGAAACTCGTGTAAAATCACTTCTGAAAGCCGCTTCATGGCTTCAACGCCTTTTACAGTATATGGGTCACAAATGAGTCACACTGATGAATGTGCGTGGGCAGAAGAGAGTACCTGGCTTGTGGGATCTCCTAACAGGTTACATATATGCGGTACAATCTTGCTGAGGGTTAAACCTTGAGCTCCATATCTGAAAGTCAAAAGACGAAATTAGTGCACTGGGTCTCCATTTATTCAACAGAAGGAGAGCAGGTGGTGCAGATCAGAGACAGCCTCCTTCAGAGGGGGCGGCCGCCGCAGCACTGAGCGACCTCGCGACGGCGGCACTCACACACTGAGGGTGGCGACCAGACAGAGGCAGACCCCCTCCCTGCTCCGGTTGTTCTTGTGCTTGAAACCGCCCAGCATTCTGTCCCACACGTACTGCAGGGAAACCCAACAGGCAGAGCTGCTCACGGGCTTACACTCACTCTGCTGTTACACACACTGAATCCCTTAAAGAAGGCAAAGGCACTCGGCCATTCTGCCATGACAGACTGTGTGTGTGTGGGTTCACACAGATCACATCTGGGGGCCAAAATGTCCCAAAGTGTGGTAAAGCCTGAAACTGCCTTACTTTTGCTGACAATTTTCAAGGTACCATTTGGATAACCTCAATTTCATAAAAATCTATGACTCTTATCAAAAAAGTAAAAAGCTGTATTTTAGTCTTGTATTTTGTTTAGTTATGGCTGAGGTTTGGGGTGAGTAACGGTTATGGGTGTTGTGATTAGGATTAGGGTTTTTCTCATAAAAATGAATGGAAGGTCCCCATTTAGATAGCTACATGTGTATGTGTACATATGTGGTGTGTGTGTGTGTGTGTATATCATGTGTGCATGTATCTGTGTGTATTTCAGTGTGCGAATGCATGGTGAGTGTGTGTGTGTTTATATGAGTAAATATGTG
This sequence comes from Brevimyrus niger, assembly GCA_015164015.2. Lineage (NCBI taxonomy): Eukaryota > Metazoa > Chordata > Actinopteri > Osteoglossiformes > Mormyridae > Brevimyrus > Brevimyrus niger. The sequence continues at coordinate 5,352,067 of JAABNY020000034.1, forward strand.
TGTGCATAGTATGTGGGAGTGTGTTTATGTCTGGATGTGTGTGTGTGTGTGTGTGTGTGTGTGTGTGTGTGTGTGTGTGTGTATATGTGGTGTGTATGTACGGCATGTGAGTCTGCATGTATTTGGCATGTGTGTGTTTGGTGTATACATGGAATATGTGTGTGTGTAAATGGTACGTGAGGGTGTGTGTGACGTGTGTGTGTGTGTATGGACGTGTATGTGCACGAGTGTGTGTGTATTAGCCGTGTGAGTGTGTGGTATATGCGTGTGTGTGCGTATGTGTGTGTGTGTGTGTGTGCATGTGTATGCGTCTGTGTGTGAGGGTACCTGAGGGTTGGCAGCCTGTTCCATGATCTTCAGCAGCAGAGCCTGATCCTGGTCTCTCACCTGGTCTTTTGCATCTCCCAATCGGTCTATCAAACTCGGCAGCACTGGGAGGACAAAGAGATGTGGGGGGGAGACAGTCTGCAACCCTAACCTTAAAGAGGTGTCACAGATTAATCCATGCCATGACGCTAGGACAGAGACCATTTACCTGTGCCGATTTGCGCTCTGAAGCGGTCTTGTAACCGGGTCACCAAAGCAGACAGAATGTCCATTCCTAGCAAAGCCACCTTAAGGGAAAAAAAAAGTCAAAATGTGACTATAATCAATGTATTTAAAGATTTTATTTAAAGATTTTTTTAAAAATCATTCCAGTTATATCAATCCAACATCACATAAAGATGTAGCAAAGGATTATGGGTAATATGGCATCTCACCATTTTAATCATAATTTACAAGGGCAGTGTGCTTCCAGCAGCTGTTTTTTAAATGAGAATATGACGCTGAGATGAGAAGAAACTGGAAAAACAAAACTGACGTCTTTTTTAGACACCAACCCTGAAGCGGATGTGAAGTGCTTTTTATGCATAGCTCTTCTGCCCAAACACGGATAACTTTCCTTGTCTTGGGGTGATACGGGCTGTCCAATGAGCGTTTAGCGAGGGCATCCCTGCTAACACCACAGCAACACATCCCGCACCACCTGAGCATTTTGTTCAGGCATGGGTGCAATTTTTGGAACCCTCCAGCACGGGTTATTAAACAAAAAAAAAAATACAGAAAAATTGAAGGAACTGGGCAACACTGCCATCTATAGGCAGAAAAAAGAACTGTAAATCCCACAAAAACAAGGGTTTAGTGTATTACTCTATTGACATTTCCTCACAAACACACAATGTGTGTTAGCTGCATCGAAAATGCTCCTGTACATTAATTATGCTGTTTGACCATAAGACTCCATAAACAAACTCTTATTTGGGCAGTATTTGAAAATCTGCATTTTGAGGATGTTTTTGTTACCTTGTTCAGCCCATACACAAAGATCCTTAAAACTGGCATACATAGACACTGTCTCACCATAAGGATAAGTCCTTCATTGCACACATGCATGCCTGCTGTCACACCACAAACATATTTCACTCTGAAAACACACATGCTGGCCAGCCCAGACACAGTCAACCGTTACAAGCGCTTTTTTCACTACCCTTATTCTCCTCTCTCTCACACACACACACAATCATACAAAGAGCCACATATGCAGAGACCTTCCTCACACACACTCGCGGTGGCTGTCAGCTCCACGCCTGCCACCACGCCCCCCATAGCTTCTGTCTGGCAGATCGCCGTGCCTGTCTCCTCAGCCATGCGCCATCTTGTCCTCCTCTCCCCACAAGCTTCCCCCCCCCTAGCCTGCCCAACAGATGGGCAGCTTGCTGCCCCACCCCCCAACAAAAAAACCTACCCAATAGTTACTATCGAATGCAAAACACTGACTAGTCATGTGAAGCGGCTACCCTCACAAGGCATCGCTGGCTTTATGCTCCCCCTCTCACACCCATCCTGGAGGCTTTATTTAGCTTTTCTTAATCGCATCTTTCCACATCAGCACAGGGACTGGAAGCACTGAACACAGGAGGACAGAGGTGATCACAAAGAGCAGCTCTTGAAATTCCCAGCCGAGACAAAGAGTGTGAAAACTGAGGCTGAAGGGGATAATCAAGCAGCACAAACAAGGCCGCTGCGTTTTAGCCATGATTACACCGTGTGACACAAAGAAGCTTCAGCATGACATTACAAACCAGCGCCAGATGGAAGGTGGCAGTGGTGATAGCAAAAGATTTGAAACTGAGCACCTTTCCCACCTTCTCCACGTGTGTATATTGGAGAGCTGATCACCAAATGCTGACACCAAGACGTGACCCAACTGATGTCACTGGTAAGATAAGCTTACCTCAGTCCCGGGGTGAGGAAGCCACCCCCTTTCATGGGCAACATATCCAGGCTGACCCACCGCCTGGCCTTGAGAATTGAGAAACAACTGAGGTCACAACTTGGGCCAACTGAGTCCAGAACAGAGAAGTGACCCGCAAAGCCACTGGGACAGTTGAATTAGCTGTAAGAGTGCACACTGCTGACATCACAGCGAGACCCCATCTGCCCCATCAGGTCACAGCAATGCCTGCAGAAGTTCGATCTCACAAAGGAGCCATGAACCCTGGCCACAGGCCTCACGTCTCTGCTAGCAACTGAAAGGTCTTCCCACAATGCATTGCTCTCCATGAATCAGCGAGACTGCTGCAGAGAGTGTGCCGAGAATAAGCCGTGGGTCACGCTCACCAGGCCCTCTAATTACCCAAGAAGCCCTGCTCCATCCTGTAAGCTTCCCTCTGTCACTCAGCACCAGCTGGAGTTATTTTCTTCATACTGACCCTGAATGGCAGCCGCAACTCAGAGAGCGATTGCATGTAGAGGGAAGGAGGAGCAGCGGCTGGCGGTGACTCAGCAAACACACAGAGCCTGGCCCTGCAATGTGCGGAAGGCCTGGGAATGCTCAATACAAACAGATTCCCTCTCTGAGCAGCGAAACGAAAGACAGACAAATAATCAAGCGCCCCCCCCCCATCTCTACTCCACATGCTTAGCAGGGGCTGTTAGATGGAGCCAAGAGGGAAAACTGCTCTCAGCCTGCAGGTGGCGATGTCACTCACAAGCTAAACTGAATACTTACTGAAGTTGGTCACGCAGTAGTACAATGGTTAGCACCATGCCGCCTGGGTTAGCGGGTTGAATCACACGTCTAATGATAAGTGGCTGATGGATGGATGTGAGCAGACCCATATGGCCACTCAGCACCTCGCGGCCTCAGCTGTCGCGAGTGGGCCGCTCCTAGCCCGCATTCCCACAGCGGGCTGCGGCCCAGAACCAAGGCCACAGGGCACAGCGCTCGTCAACGCACGTCATCTGACTCAGCTTGGCTCCAGCCCCAAGGGCTGCGGTGTGGGCGGGACAGTGGGTGGCATGGGATTACTGTGCCGTCTGACAGTGCATCACAGTGCCCTAGGGCCAGCCTCTGATGGGGTTCGAGTGGCACTGGGACGCATTAGGCATTTAGACGAAATCACTCATGTCTGCAGGTGCTGCGGACTCTCCCTTTAGGGAAGAGTGTCTGGGATGCACTGGTAATGCAGGGCCACCCACCCATGACCTTCCGGGCATATCCCCAAATCTGTAACCTCCTGGGCTACACAGTGAATTACAGCAGTTGCACAGTGGGCCGCCGGTGTGCACTGCAGGCCCATTTACCGTGACCCCCGCGTCAGATCCTCCAGCCGTCATGAGTTGTGAGCCGCACAGAATATGTGCTTCAAGCTGGAGGAGGGGGGGACAGGCCGCTAACTTCCGTCAGAATGTGAATGTCAGGGGAGGGCGAGCACCGTGCCCACGCCACGCCGGGGAAACATGAACAGGCCGAGGGCTGGCACAGCGTCCACCACCCGCAGGCTGTCGGGGTGAGGGAGGCCCTCACACCTGTCCATATTCCCTGAAATAGCTCCTCCACCCAAAAATACCACACCTTTTATGAGCATTCCCTGCCTGGCCAGGGTTCCCACTATGCCAGCTGGGGGTGCCATAGTTTCTGGCGGTTTCTGTATTGATGCTTGGCAGTTCAGCCACCCCCCCTCCCCTCCCCTCCCCCCAGACCATCCAGGCAGAGCTTAACAAAGCACAACCATTGGCAGTCTCTGTCTTCCCACTCCTGCAGGCCCCACACACACAGATCCCTCCCACTTCCCTGCTGATTGGCAGTT
>JAABNY020000034.1:5374664-5389699 GCA_015164015.2 Brevimyrus niger
CCAGGTACATAGTGCTATCATGAAAAGCTGTCTGGAGCTGTGGGCCCCTCTAATTAACATACCTGCATTAGAACAGGTTTTCACTGGGTGTGATGTTACAGGTGCCGAGCTGGAAATGGTCTTGGGCTTTGATCCCTACTTCTTGGAGAAAAGGTCAGCCTATATCATAGGAAAAGTATGAAAAATGTGTGCATTTAACATCTCAATCAGATAAAACATCAATAATTGAATCTTACTCAAATTTGCCTAGATGGGCTTGATCAATGTTTGCTTGGAACAAAATGGAAGTAATGATGATGGAAGTAATGAATCACATGAATTACATGATGGAAGTAATGAATCAGCCTGTTTAACCCGATTTTCTTACTAATGCTCAACAGTATATTTTATAAGACATCCACCTTCTGGAACCTCGTGGCAAGGCAAATTAAATTCACGATTAGAATCTTACCCAACTATCCTTATAAAAAATCAGAGCCTAAACTAGTAAAATGGTGACTGGGTCTAAATGAGTAAAGTTTAAAGTATATATATCCCAAAAACTAGGCTGAAATTCCTTTCTTCCTTCATAATATGCAGCATCGGCGCTTGAGTGTGATTGGCTTAGACTGTTCAACCGAAAAAGTGGAGCTAGCGTATGATTGGCTTTCCTGTCTGCCCACAGACTGTTGAGCACCTGAGCTGGCTAGGCTTGTTCAAAGAGCTGTCGGAAGGCACATACAAGCCATCGGCCTTCTAACACATGAAGACACTGCGCATAAGAAGACACTGCAGGGGTGCAAGCATGTGTGAGAAGTTCCTGCAGCTAAGGTATGAGGGCTCTCCTCTCTCCATCACTGCAGTTGCATGAACGTTCTGCACAGTGGCATTACACATAAGGCTGATTTATAATTCTGTGTATAACATACACCATCAGTAGCCTTGTAGCCACGTACCCTATGCTGCCTGACGCTTGTAGTTTTTGCGGAGGCTACGACGTAGAATACGCGGCAACGGTGCGTATTCTGTGCCAACAGCATGGGTTCTACTCAGAAGTATACATCAACCTTTACATGTACATATTAATGCTTTCCGCTAGCTGACCTGTAAGCAGGTAGCCACTTAGCCTTTGTGTATCAGGACATCAATCTGACCGACTTCCTGATTACCAAGGAAGCAGTGTAATGTGTTAGGGTTAGGCCCCTGTGTGCCTAGTGCCTGCTTTTAATGCCACAGCTCCTTGCATGTGACAGTCAGCCTCAAAGCCCTCACATTCGACTACTGGTGAGTTCCCATCCCCAGCAACTGTAACTGTGATACTGTCACACCCCTCGGGCTAATAGCACCTCCTCCCCCATCCTGACCAAAATGCATTCAGGTTCCTGGTCACCAGCTGAATTAGAAGCCAAAGCCTTTTCCCATTACCATTGTTAGTCTCCTTGTGTCACGCCCTGCTCCGTACGATCCTTCATGTGTGCCACGCCCACCTTGTTACCTCTTGTTTTTGCTCGATTGTGTTCACCTGTTGCTCGTTCGGTACAGCCTGTCTTTTGTATTTAGTCCGTGTCTCAGTCCGTCTACCCGAGATCTGTCATTAAAGTCTACATGTGTGTGAGTACCCTGTCCGTTCTACCTAATAAACCCCGTTTTTTCCTCCAACCTGGCTGCTCTCGCCTCCCCTGCTTGCTCGCTGCTCCCGCACCGTGACACCTTGATAGGGATTTTAACAAACACACAGAAAGGCCACATGGTTGTGCAGTGGGTTTGTTTACTGGGCCTCAAGCTCCACCCACCTGAGCTCCCTGAACTCTGGTTGGTTATACCATCATCATGACATCATTCATGCTTCCTTACCTTCTCAGTTTCTTAGGCACAAGGTCAGCACTGCTTCTGTGCTTTGCTTAAGTGGGGTTCTCTGGGTTTAAGGGCAGGGGGGGGGCATCAGCTTCAAGCCTGAGTGCGACACATAGGTAGCATCCGCGACTGTGGCTTCAGCATGATTATGAGCCCAAGAGCAGCGCCTTTGATGGATGAAGGGCCGGAGATAATATATTCCTTTCATGTTAGCCGTAGGTCTCATATCAATATGAATAGACCTCTCTTTGTTGGCCATTATGAAATGGAAAGGAGGAAAACACTACCGACAAACAAGGAGAGAACATGACAAACAAGGAGAGCAGCAAGGGAAAGGACTGTAAAACATCCTCCTGACCAGATCTTTTATATTAATGTAGAGTAACGTCAGTTATTTTCTTTCACGATTAAAAAACAAGACACGTTTATTAAAGAGGTTAAAACGGTTACCCTTGAAGCCTGCTGCGTTTTTGAATGTTTTTCTCCTTTTGTGTGGCCTACCAGACATGAAAAGAGAGTCATATTGCAGGCGAAACATCACATATGGTGGCACTAGGCTGTGGAGGGTAAAGGGACAGCTTGGACATCTTGTGTCATATCTCAGCCTTAAATGGGGCATCTGTCTTTGGACAGTTACCAGCTGTAAGTTCTGCTCTGCATAGTGAAAAGTTAGCTGGTGGGTGAAGGCTGTAACACCAGGAGATGATACCAGGGTGTCACTTACAGCCTTACAGCGACACAGTGCCATTGTTTGCAGGCAGTGGGAGGACGTGGAGATCATGGTGCTGCTGCGGGTGATGTACAGCGACCAGGACTTCATCGCCACGTTCAACATGGAGCTGGAGGTCCTGCAGCCTACTGTAATTTTGACCAGCAGAGGTTCCTTAGTTTTGATAGTAAAATTTTAGCTAGGGCTGTCAAAATTAACGGATTAATCCATCATCATTATTCTGATTAAATTTTTTAGCGCAATTAACCCATCTGCAGTGCAGAATAAATCATTTCGGGCAGTTTTGGTACGTTCCATTTGCACTGGGGACTCGTATTCCGAATCTGATTCCGGAGTTTTGAAGCCGGAAGTGACGACATGCGTGCTCCCATTTATTGGAGATCCGAGAAATATTTCGGAGCAGCACAGAGGATCCCAAGTTCAGAATCCAAGATGGCTGTGTCCTTTCTCAACACAAGGAAAAGTTGTAGTTTTATACTGTTTAAGCACTACTTCTTATTTGTGGCTCATTAAATCGGTCACACACACAATATACTATCCAACATATCTGTGGGCGTGTGTTAACTGATACTGCTAACAATGGCAATTAACCAGGCCAGAATTGGATTTCATGATTAGTCAGTTTATTTGTCTGATTTACGGTAGTTCAGACTAATTGTAAGTGAACAAAGATAAAGACCATTTAAACTGAGGTACCTCAAATCTGACAAGCTAAGCAAAAAATCTTGCTTTTTGATATGGGTCCATGGTATTGCACTTCTGCAGCAGATGGATGCATCCGACTCGTGTTCAAGATGTTCAATAAACATGTTAAGTGCATATATATTCCTTTGTTTGAGTCTGCTCATGCAAAATGAAATGTGATTAATATAGATTAAAAAAGAATGATATTTAATCATGATTAATAAAAATGAATCCACAGCAAGCCTGTGATTAATCTGATTTAAAAATGTTATTGTTTGATAGCACTAATTTTAGCCCAACCCCTCTTTGGTCACTATTGAAGTTAGGGTTTCTCACCTTATCATAACTGACTGGGGATGGACATTGTGAACGGACCACGTCTGCTTTATGATGATCACTACTCTGGACACAGGAATCAATTCAGGACCCCACCTCCTAGTCAAATAATCATTATGCTTATATTATAATTACAGTTGTCAATACAACACTGTGTAAGCAACTTGGTGTATTATTTTAGTCATTTTAGTTATTATTTTATTTCAAGTTAATTAAATGTCAGGGTAACCGTTGGTTTCGGATTAAGTGTTATGGTGTAGAGATTGTCTGTATTCAGATCTGTGTGGCACAGTTGATTTTTCTTTATATTATAACTAGTAATATGTATAGATTGTCTGCAGGAGGAACCTTGTGAAGTTGTGTGTACGTGTGATAAGGCAGGTGCTGGTCACCCTGCAAGTTCTCTCACTCCTGTCCTACCTCAGATGCATGGACTGATCTAGCTGATGGACCTGAGGAATAGGATGGGCAGTAGAGACCTGCTGACCATGCTCACCTTCACTGTCTGCTATGACCTGGAGTACATTGGCCACAGCAAAGCCTACCAGGTGAGCCAGGCCTGAGCTGGGCTCAGACACGTCTCACCCCTGTGAGCACAGAGGAAGCTACTCAGCATGTATCTGTGCTGTGATTCAGCCTTCCCTGTCTTTCTGAATTTAAATAGCTGACACTCAAACACTATAGCATATTGATTTGTACGTTCTAATAGTTATCATGCAAGTAAAGCAAACTGCATAATATTCTTATAAATTTCCCAAAAACAGACATAAATTTATGCTTGTAGGAATTCATGAGTCATCCATCTGACCGTTGATTACTAATGAGTCATCCATGCATCCAAGTTTGAAGAGCATAATTTCTGGAAGCAAAAGGTGCACCACTGTGAGTCTTGGGGGGATTGCAGTAAGCTTCTTGTCTTTCAGATCAACACCCGCACAGAGCTGGCTCTCAGGTACAGTAACATCTCTCCCCTGGAGAACCACCACTGTGCCGTGGCCTTTGAGATCCTTGAGAAGGTGAAATTATACTGTGTCATGTTCTGTGCATGTAGTGAACAGCACATCACAGCAGGACACATGCTTCAATACAGGGATAAAACTGACCTGTTTCGTTGTTTATAAGATGACTAGATTAGTTCAAAGACTTGTTCAAAGAAGTTAATTTTAATGGATTATATGCAAATAGGCCATATTTGAATATTTGTAGTAGTGAGAATAGTACAATTAAATGGAGTGTCTAATTTCCCGGCACCAACAATGAGAAATTTTGGTAAATTACTGAATTATATTTAGTTTGCACTTACCATGGCTTTTTATTTATACAGCCAGGAAGCAATATTTTTAGAAACATATCAACTAAGCAGTACAAAAGGATAAGAGGAGGCATCATTCAGTTATTGTTTTTCAATTTTTTTCTAGTGCCATTCTTTGAGTGCACTTCCTGCAGTAACTTCATAGTGGCTATTCAGAACAGCAAGGCTGTCTAGCTGGAATTGAGATAAATTCACATTGTGCAGTTACCCTATAGCAGGGACTCCCTTAAGACTGGCTAGCAGCCTGTAAGGCTACCTGCTGCTTATACACTGAGGTGAAATCAGTCCTTCGGTGTACAGTACCAGTCAAATGTTTGGGCGCATCAAGCAGCTTTAAAGGAAAGTGATGGTGTCACATGACCTGGCCACATGACCTAAACACACTAGAAATGGTTTTGGAGGAGTCTGACCAGAGTGTGAAGGAAAAGTGGCTAATGAATGCTCAGCATATGTGGGACTTCCTTCAGGACAGATGGAAATGAGTCCCAGGGGGCCACCACATGAAACTGGTGCAGAAGAGACAATAGCATCAACTAGTTCTTGGAGAAATTGGGCTTTAGGACCTTGATCAAGGACCCAGTGTAGTTTTTACTAGGTTTTACTTTGCTGACCCAAGGATTTGAACCAGCTGATTCTCAATGCACAGAGCTGCCCCCCTTACCAACAAATTTATTTTTTGTTTAATACTTTTTTGATCAGTGTGTTTACTGTATGTTATTGTATAGTTTTTGTGTCTTTATAAATATTCTAAAATATAGAGAATAGTACAAATAAATCTTTCTATGGGTAGGCATGTCCAAACTTTTGAATGGCCCTGTACATCCACCTGACTGGCATTTCAGGTGCATCTTGGGGACCAACATGATGAAGCACGAGATCCTGAACAAATTGAAGTTTCTCCTGCTTGCATTAGACTTCAACAACAAGGATCACAAAGAGCTTTGGAAAATGGCAGTGCTTGGCACGAATAAAGACAGTGGGAATGGCTGGGGGTGCAACTGGCAGTGGGGCAGCGAGTTCCTTTGAGTGATATTAAAATGCTTACTGCATTTTGGGCATCATACTGTGTGGCGTACAGTACTGCAGGTGTGATGACAGAGCCTCGTGTTGTACCTCAGCTTTGGAGGAATCTCACAACACAAATGTGACATTATGAGTGCATAATTGAGCCAGCAGATGTAGGCACATCATTGGTCATCTGAACCCATGTGAATGCCAAAACAGCTTCTGATAGGACCACAGATGGCTGATGTACTTCCTGCTTCTTGCGTAGCTTATAATGATCATGATCAAGGCGGGCGACATCTCCAACAAGGCGCAGCCTACGGATGTGGCAGAACCCTGGCTGGACTGTCTCCTCCAGGAGTTCTTCAACCAGGTGGGTGCCAGGCAGACACCAGGTAAAAGGGTCAGGGGACGGGTAATGTCGCTCATGACCTGTAATCAAAGGCTGCTCTTTTGTGGCCCTGGAGAACTCCACTGCAGCTCCTGTTCTTCTTGTACCTAATCTGAATTCACAATGGTAAAATATTATACTGATAGTCCACATCTGGCTTTGAGCATAACTGCCTGTATGAAATACAGTAAAATACAGTTCAGCTGTAATTTTGCCTCCAGGATGTTCTTGCTGCATTAAGATTAGCTGAAGTGGAATTAGATACCATCTTCCCTGTTTTCCCCTTGATACATGTTCTTAAGAAGAATGAAGTGCGAGAGGGAAAAAGGACCATTGATGCAATATTGGTTATTTCCAAACTGACCACTAGATGGAACCATGTCAATTGTATTCTGTGGATTCTCACATTGCTTTGCTGTACTGTGAATGTTGTGTACATATCTGCTGCAGTGCAGACTATTTCTTGCTTACAGTTTTCAGTCTGAGCATCTTCAGCTTTTCTGTCGTTTTCAGATGCCAGGTTACATATCTCAGTTGACTTCTCATTTTTTTCTTAATCTCTCTTACATTCTTCTTGGATCCATCCCTTGACATTCATGTGAATCTGTCACCTTTTCTCCTGATCTTCTCACCCCTCCGTGATGGGTGAGTCATTCCTAATAGCACATACCATTTTTTGCTTTTGTTATGTCAACAATTGACAATGATATCAACAATGCACTTAAACATGCTTACACTCACAGTCAGCTTTCTGACTGCATTTAGGAATGTTTCTGCAATGTTTTTGTGTTTTTATCAGCGAAGCATCATAGTCTGGCCATTATTTGCTCCTATAGGAGCATTTCCTCCAACAGTACAATTAGCTTTGACAAATTAATAGTAATTTATCCATCCATCTATCCATCCATCCATTTTACTAGACCTGCTTTTCCTATATTACCAGCATCAATCTGTCTGTCACTGAACAGCTGAACTGTAATTTTGGTAATTCAGCTTGGGCTGCTGACTGATTTTTCATTACTGTAATAATTCATTTTAGTCTAGATCCTGTCTTGAGGGTGAATTTGTCAGCATCCATGGTGCCCACTGCTCAACTACACTTTGCATTAGAATCCGTCATCATGGGATTCTAATGGTCTTTTTCGGATGTTGCACTTAAATGCATTTAGATCAAGAAACACAATTACTCCCAGGTTTAGCAGCTGAGGGAAGCTCTCTGATGTTCATGGTGTATATGGTCTCAATCTTCACTAAGACTCCGTACTACGGCTGCCGTGAGCTTTGCACTTGAAGGCCTGAACAGTGGTCTGTAGGGGATACCCAGCGATGGCTGGGCATTGAGATGCCGGAGGCCTTTGCATGCTCCCCGGAAGGTAAAAACCCAGACAATAGTTCAGGGCCTCACTGTAGTGACAATGTATCAGCTTACTGTATCATCTCTACAATCCCACTGGCAAAGATCAGCCAGTCCACATGACTGGGCTTAATTAGGTCATCCAATTATAAACTCCAGTTCCTCTACTGTACTGTAATATTTCCTGAATGCCTCCAGTGCAATACTGCCTGTTATCACATTCACCTTGGAGGATGAAAACAAGGGTCTAAGGTCAGCTGCAGTTATACCACAGCTGATAGGTATGCATCATCCATGTATTAAGACAGTAAAATCCATCCTCCAACCAATTATCCAAACTGGTCTTGTGGGAATCCTGAAGTCTCGGCCGGTAAGCACGGGGCTCAAGGTAGCCCAACATCCATTTTCCAATCCACTTATCTTACTGGGTCGTGGGGGGTCTGGAGCCTATCCCAGAAGCAACGGGTACGAGGCAGGGAACAACCCTGGACAGGGGGCCAGCCTATCACAGGGCACACTCACACACCAAAACCTATGGGCAATCAAGCCTCAGCATATCTCTGGACCTGGAGGAAACCCTGCAACAGCACAGGGAGAACATGCAAACTCCACACACATATAACCCAGGCAGAGACTCGAACCCAGGTCCCAGAGGTGTGAGGCAACAGTACTAACCACTGCACCACCATGCCGCCCTGGCAGCACAACATCATAGATGTAATTCCAGTCCATTGCAGGGTATAGAAGTACAATGTTATTTTGAAAGAAAATGCATCAGCAGTAATTTTGTTCTCTCATGTCTGCTTCCATCAAGAAGCTGGCTTCATACTTTTTTATAATGTCTCTTTCCAAAGTGTCAAGGTGAAGCTGGAGGGGCTTCCTGTCACACCTTTGGACAGGGACAAAGTGACCAAGCTGTCCTCTCATATCAGCTTCATCCTCTTCCCCCTCTTCACCGCACTGGCCATCCTCTCTGGAGATTAGAGGGGCCCTCTCATCCACGGGGGCAGTGCAGTGCTGATAGTCTTCATGGTTTCTCACAGGCATGTGTAAACACCATGAAGTCAGGAGTCACAGTTGAATGGGAAATGATGGTTGAGTGCACTTATCCCATTACTAAAGCATACAGACTTGTGGGTTGGGCAGTTGGTCACCTTTGACCGGACCAGAGTATTCACTCTGTCTAGCCACTACATTGGTTTAGTGGTCAGTGAAATTAGTGACGGTGTTATGAAGGCAGCCATCACTGGAAAATGTGTTTTTCTTTGTTGGACCTTTTGGGGGGTGGGTACACCACTCAGCCACCCTCCCTGCTCTGACACATGTGTTCCCTAGCAACACATCATCCACCCAGTACAGAAGGCCTTGGACTACTACACCGAGGTGGAGAAGGCCCTGGAACAGGTGAGGTAGAACCGAGTCCAAAGCGGCAACAAGGCGGCCAAAGCTTAGGGGATGCTGAACACCCAGTCAGAACCACATTTGAAGTGCTCCAGCTCCAAAGCGAGGGGCAGCCCCAGAACTGCGGTACTGTGATGTCCTCCTTCTACAGACCTAAAGGCAATGCACACTCTGGCAAGCACCCCATTGGATTACAGCAAGATCATGCTGAAGATGTAAATATGATTAAATATGAATATCTGGGCTTTGCATTTTAATATCTGTTCCACTTTGAACAATGGTAAGAACCCATAATCCCCTCAGTTCATACTGTGATACAAAATAGGGAAAAAAATCAAATACACCTCATTAAAAAGTTATGTGGTATTTGTTTTAAAGGCAGGCTATGTAGATATTAAAAGTTTAAACTAGGGAGCCCTGTACAGAAGTGAGCTTTATCACAACAAGAGGGGTAGCCAGTATTATATATTCACCAGTGAGTGATTCAACCCCTCAACTCGGTGTAAGTGATCATAATGGATTCGGTTTAACTGGTAAGCAAAGCCATAGTATGTATAAAACCAGTGAAATAAAAGAATAGTTGAAACCAACTGTCCTGGTATTCTATCTGAGACTTCAAGTAGAAGACAGACGAAAGGGGTGCCAATGAATGCCAGTGCCGGCTGTGTCGGGTATCCCTGTTCATTAATTAGACAGGCACTCGTTTGAGGTGACTAAGATTACTGATGTCTGAGCATCCCACCAGAAGAGATTAAAAGTAAATTGATATGTTACATGGTCTGCATTTACAGAGTCTGGCCTACAGACTTGTTTGTACAGCCTTGCTAAGAAGTAGGAGGCTGTGGGGTCCCTAAGAGTCCTTCCTGACTTCACTTCCAGTGAAATGCTGTCCTGGAATGCATGTGATCAATCATGAGCCAAGAAGGATACATGCCTCTGTCCCATGGATGACAATATCTGTGCCCTGTTTCTAAAGCCACATCCGTCCAGCTGAATCTGCACTTTTTCGCAGGTCCCAGTCATGTGACAATATACCACATGATGCAAAGTCTTCCAAGGAGGCACATTTCTCACCGATCGTTATGCCGAACACCACGTGACAGTATTTCCATGCCTGTGTATGCCTGTCTGCAATACCTGCCACTTTCATGGCAGTTTTATTTATGCCCGTTCACCCTGAGAAGGTCAGTGGTGAAATTCCATACCTCCAATCAGGGACAACCCTAACATGATGTCACCTCACGGTAGGGCAGGCAGTGACGCAGGATTCCAGCATTTCCTATGATGACATCAGCAATGTCAAAATGAAAAGAAATAATGGCAAATGATGGCTTAAGATCTTGGGCATTGCTGTCAATATGGCATCCTGGCATTTTAACATTAATCACCATCAAGGAGCTGGAAGCATTTAGTATAAAGACCCATCTGTGTGAGTGAAACATTTCAGAGGAGGAAGTAATACTGGTAAGAGAGGTAGCTTATTGGCGGTGGAGTGGCCACACAAAGGCCATGATGGGAGAAAGAGGCCTTATATGAAAAGCCTTAGACAGCAGTATTTTACATTTATATTCTTTAAATTTACAATTCACAATATCTTACATGGAGGAAATATGAACTTTAAACTGTAAAATACAGGAAAATATATTTAGCAGTTTAAGATAGAGGGACATTTCAGATGCAGAGTTATTGACACATTTTAAATATGTACAGAGTGAAAAGACTGCAGAAGGGCATATGTTTCAGGCCCGTCAGACACTGTGACTCAGCGCCTTGGCTGTGACACAGTGATTTCCCTCTTTCAGGTAGACTGTGCTTGACACGGTACATAAATATTGCTATAAACCATCTACAGTGTTTGTGTAACACATGATGCCGAAGATAAACAACTGTAACAGAATAAAGCATTCTACAGTAGGGTTGAGGATAAGCTGCTCGGAATCAGGACCTTGGTACAGTGCTATCTTGCTATGATATGCTTGTTTTAAAGTGCCCAAAACAAAAATCCGCACTCATAAATGACAGATTACAGAGACATTTAAGGTGAAGAAAACGAGCGGTCAAACATACGGTGTTGTACGGTGTATGTTGCAAACTGATGATCCATTAAATGAAGACTGTCGCTGGAGTATGAAAACAGGTGACCTAGACTTCTCATAAAAAAAAAGAAAAACACTCCATCAGTGTCAGAGACAGAGAGACATGTCAAAGACTGCACAGTACGTCCTGGTCACATGGTGGACAGTACGCTGGCCGAGCTGACCTTGGGTCTGACGTGTAGCAGAGATATACACAGACTACAGATTGTGTAGAAGCATGTACCATACATCACCACTGGGGGGCCTCACCTCAGGTTATCTGTGAGTGTCGTGTGCGGGACTGGCTGCATTAAGCCTAACTAGCACTGAGCCTCAAATTTCCTGCACTTGTTTGGCTTTACGACAACTTGCAGTTAAATAAAAAAAGAATATGAGAAGTGCTGCCTGTCCAGCTTAATAGGGGAAAATGGGCTGGTAAATCTCATGGTATATTTCATTCAACAAAGGAAAAAGAAAGAATCTGTTCTTTGTGAATAAGCTACATACAGTTTTACACTTGTTTGAGCATTCTCACTAACTTAGGTCTATTTTACAATCATGCTCTTCAACAGAAGTAACTTTTTGTGGCAGCAAATAATTCTCGGAATTGAGGCCAGCAGGGTCCCCTAACAGGTCTGCATGTCAGGGATACAGCACAAGTCACTGAGGACTGCCGTCTTCCTAGCATGGACAAGCTACAGCTAACCGGCTGTTTTGAGGTTCCCCTCAGGCTCAGGAGCGGCTCTGTGCCGTGTTGATCATGATGTTTGGGAGCGCATTTCGCCTCTTCCTCCAGGGCCCCAAATCGCGAGCGTACCGCCTGATCTGCCGGAACCACTGCTGGGTACGGGCCTTGTCCGCGGCGCGGAACACAAAGGCCTCACGGGGGATGTCCAGCAGCTCGAAGGTGTCGTCACACTCGGGGTCCGAAGACACCACGCAGTTGCTGAGCCGGACAGGCTCCCGCAGCACGGCAAACTTGCCGCTGCTCTTGTCCTTGATTAGCACCAACACACCATCCCGCACGGGTTCCGGGGACTCCATGCCGTCAGGGGGCCCGTCGCCTGGCCTCTGCGTGTGCACCATCAGCAGGCTCTGTACGTTCTGGAACTTGAGGGCCCGGCTGCCCTTCTTCACCCACTGACCGTCGGCCGGTTGAGCCAGCTGCAGGGGCCCCTCCATGACAAAGCGTGTGCTCTCCCGCGTCCAGCCCACCGTTCGCATGGACGTCTCTCGCATCTCCACATTGGCGGCCTCGCGATTGCGCCGGCTGTCCCGGCGGAAGGAGCGCAGAGACCAAGGGATGCCCTCCTGCCTCGTCTTGGTGTTGATGTGCTCTAGGTGGGACTCCACGTGGCTCTTGGCCTCACGCAGGCGCCCGCGGTCTGGGTGGCACTCGCCAGTGGCCTTGCTGATGCGACTCAGCAGCAGTGGGTACTTGGTGATGCGCTGCAGCGGGGCCATCAGGAAGGAACGCAGGTTCATTCGTCGCAGAGCCGTGTTGTCATTCTGCGAGACGTCCAGGAAGATCCTACAGAAGAACAGAAGATGTGAAGGGGAGTCTGCAGGGGGCCCAGCCACCCGGACATCAGAGTTCAGTTGAAGACGATCCTCCGCTTATAAATGAATCGAGAGACTTGGCCTACCCCCTGGGGGGCCTGTAGATGGCACTCCGGGCCTCCTACCTGAGAAGCTCCTTTTCCTTCTCCAGGCCATTGAGCATGTTGACGGAGGCGGACTGTTGCAGGCAGTAGGTCTGGAAGGCAGGCAGCATGGTGACAAACTCCAAGAAGATCTCGCCTATGCAGATGGTCTGCAAGTCTTCATCGCCCTGCACGCCAAGTCATCACACACACTCAGTCAGCCCTCAGATGGTCTGTGCACCAGGCATTACCGTTACAGGGCAAAATACAGGATTATCATGCAACTGTGAGAAACTCCACTCTGGCATTAACCCCATTGCTGATTTTATTTGGTAGGCTGCGTGTTTCATGGAATGTGCCGCCCTCAACCTTAGGCCACATGTGTCAGCGAATGTGCTGCCCTTGAGGTTAAGGTCTGTGTTTTAGGAAATGTGCTGCCCTCTGGCTTAGGCTGCATGTTTTAGGAAATGTGTTGCCCTCTGGCTTACAGTTTAAGGGTTAAGGTAAGGGTAGGTTAGGGTTTTAGGGGATAGGGTAAGAGTTCACCTGATCAAAGGCACGGTCAATGCTCTCCTGTAGGCGCTCTGTGAACTTCTCATTGACATCGATGAGCTCCTGCACGTTGCTGAAGACCACAAGGAGCTGCTCAGCAGTGAGCAGCCCTGCACCCTGCATGGGGCTATAGAACTCCTCCTTGATGATGCGCAGGTCTTCGCCGTAGCTTGCTTCGGTGTTCAGCAACTCCAGGATTGCCTCCTTGCGTTCCGTGCGCTGCTTTAGACACCGCTCACACATGCCATCAGCCCGAGCCGGCTCGCTCCGACTGCAGTCAGGGCAGGGCCGGTGGGTCCGCCACGTCCCAAACTGCTCGCTGGGCTTCTCCCAGGATCGAGTCTGCTCAGAGTCCACATCACTGTCCCCCCGCTCAGTTTTGGTCACCAGTCGAGCTGCCCGTGGCTCCTCCTCGTCTTCTCGCTCGTCACCCAGGCCGACCACGCCGCTGTCAGCACTCAGGCTGCTGACGTCACTCCAACGTTGCTGCCCCTCCCCGGCCATGTCACCTGACCGTGCCTCAGAAACGGGCCCTGCAGAAGGGGTGCAAGCGCCCGTCAGACATGCAGGTATTGGCTTCCATGCTGACGAGAGTGAGGATTATTACGCGTGTATTACATGCACACAGAAGTAGGGCCTCTTCATTTACTCATTTATTCTACTATCCAACAAGCATAGCGCATATAGACTAAGAGGGGAATTAAGTAACAGAAAGAGAGGAGGCAGCAAAATGCATGGGGCCAGCTGTCATGTGAGATGCGGACATTTCAAGGACACCAACACAGAGAGATGCGTAAAAGGAGCAGGATTCAGCACAGTCAGCGCCGAAAGCAGAGCCTATAACTCCAGAGAGAACCGGGCCCTGGCGCTGCTCTGCTACACACGGCACCTCTCCAGGAGCAGCAGGGCTAAACACCACCCCGACACAATGTGGGCAGCCATTTCCAAGGAGATGAAAATCGACACGGAGGCTACTCACTGCTGTCCTCCTCCTTGTCCCTTCGTAGGCTGTGCAGCCTTGCAGCCACCGCAATCTTCATCTCCAGCTGCTTGCGCTTGGCGGCGTCCGCCGGCATTGGGTCACTGAAGTGGGGGCGGAGCCGGCGCTCCCGCTGAGCCCTCGCCGACTCTGGCGGCTCATAGGCCGCGTCCGAGCTGGACCGCCTGCACCCTGGGCTGGACGGCTGCCGATAGGCAGAGAGACCCATAAGTCAGAGCGATTGGTGGGTGACGCCGGATAATGAACACTCAAAATGCTATCAGGATGTATGACCACATACAGGACAGCATAGAAACATGCAGTGGTGATCTCTCTCTCTACACCACGGGAGACTACCTGCCGGTGTTATATGGAAGCATTTGGGGATGACAAAAAGAGCATGCATTTTAATGACAGCCAGACTTCAAATGCTCCCATCTCAACATAACTGACAGAAATAACATACTTTCGATGCTGCTGTAATTCATAACGTGTGCAGCGCCTTCCCTAAATGCGGTGCTCTGACTGTGACATGCAGCGGATAAGCCCGGCTCCTAAAGAACACGGCTGTTTCGAGGTGCCTCGGAGACACGCTGGGGGCTGAATTCATACAGACCTGAATGTGAATTCGTGACACACTCCTGGGATTCCATATTATTAATCATTTCTGAGAAGAGTGATAATGGAAGCTGGCGTTTCATGCTTGTGAGGGGGACATGGGGACACAGAGGCTCACTGAC
>JAABNY020000034.1:5398180-5419256 GCA_015164015.2 Brevimyrus niger
GCTTCCGGGATAGGCTCCGGACCCCCCGCGACCCAGTAGGATAAGCGGTTTGGAAAATGGATGGATGGATGGATACTCGTCACTATTAGGTACACCCTAAAAAACTGGCCGTTTTTTAACTGCCCGTTGAAATAAATACCTAAATTAGCCATGCAGAAACAGGTCAGGGGCTTCAGTTGATGTTCACATTAAACACCAGAACGGGGAAGAAAGGTGATTTAAGTGACTTTGAATGGGACATGGTGGCTGGTACCAGATGGGTTAATATGAGTATTTCAGCAACTGCTGATCTCTAGGGTTAACAGAGAATGGGCTGAAAAGAAAATCATCCAGTGAGAGTGGCTGTTCTCTGGGCTAAAATGTTTTGCTGATGACAGAAGTCAGAGAAGAATTGTCTAACTGGTTCAAGCTAATATAAAGGCAACAGTAACTCAAATAATCACTCGGTACAATCAAGGTATGGGGAAGAACATCTCTGAACACACAACATATTAAAGCAGAAGACCAGGTGCCACGTCTGTCAATCAAGAACAGGAAACTGAGGCTACAATGGGCACAGATTCCCCAAAATTGGAAAAGAAAGATTGGAAAAATGTTTCCTGGTCAGATAAATCTCAATTTTTACTATGAGATTCAGATGATAGGGTTATAATTTGCTATAAATAACATGAAAGCATGGATCCATCCTGCCTAGTATCAACAATTCAGGTTGCTGCTGATGGGTTATGGTGTAGAGGATATTTTCTTGCCACACTATGGGTCCCTTAGTACCAAGTGGCCATCATTTAAATGCCACAACCTACCAAAAATTTGTTGCTAATCATATCCCTCCCTTTGTGACCACACTCTATGCAGCTTCTAATGGCTAATTCCAGAAGGATAACGCGGCATGTCACAAAGGTCAACAAGAAAATGAGTTCACTGTACTCAAATGGCCTTTGTAGTTACCAGATCTTAAACCAGCAGAGCACCTATGGGATATGGTGGAATGGGAGATTCACATCATGAAGATGCAGTCAATAAATATTCCGTCCTCAAACACTTCTTAGTCTTCAATGTAATGGACAGAACATCAGCTCCAAACTATTCGAGATTAATCAAATGAGCCTTGAATAAACAATTAATTGAGCCTGGAAAGACCAGTCACATGACAGGGCATGCTGTATAATCTCCAAGCCAAACTATTGTTTTCAAAAGAAGACTGATTACCAAATGGGCTGGGGCTTCCGTGCCTGTCCCCGCGGTTTGTCCCGTGTTAATGTCCCTGTGAGAATAACAACGTCAGCAATAGACCTATGTGTAAACACAACACTTCCATGACAACCTGAGCTGGGAAACAATAGGAGCAACACCCAGATATAGACAAGTGCAGATCATGGGGTCATGTGAAAAAAGCAATAGAGTGGGTCATCACATACTAATTTTCATTCTGCTATTAGTTACATTATTTAAGCAGTTATTTGCAGTGAACCATCTGTTCATTTGGAGATTATGGTGTAAATCAAGCACTAACTAAAGAGGATTCTAAAAAACACATTGGATGACAGCTGCTAAGGATCTATATTGGCTGGGCATGTCCTAGATGGCGCAGGGAAGGTATGGGTAAAATAGCATGACAATGTGCCTTTCCTCTCTGGTAATGAGCAGACTGAGACTCTGGGGTGGGAAGATTACTATCATCAGAGGATATGCTCCTTAGATGATTTTTCTCCACTCCCAGGCTCACAGACAGCAAGGGAACTGGAAGCACCTGCCCCCTTATCAGCTCACAGGTGCATCAAGTGAGCGATCCATTAACTCCATGGTGACATTAGTATGGCTGATGGCTGCATGCCCCCCCTGAATTCACACTCTGAACTTACTCCTGTGAAGAACCTTGTCAATAACACTGTCAGGAAGCTCATATTACATGTAATGTCCCATTGTTGGTGCTAACGATAGTTTGGAGTGCGGCCCCCTGAAAACCACCGAAGTAGAGTCATTATATGAGTGCTAGTGACCTGTCATGGGGCCATGAGCTGGGTACCCAGTAAGTTCTGGGATGCTCTGGTTCCTGTTGTTTTACCGCGGACTGGCATTTCTCCTGTTACTTATATAGTCATATAAAATTGTTTTTGATAGGTTCATCAAGAGAGACTTTATTCAGCTAAATGTTCATGTTTCACGCTTCTATTGCTAATTAGCTTCTGCTAACAAAGAGTTGATGATCCCTCAATAAAAAGTGCCTTTGCAGCATCACATGAAACCAAAATACCTGCAGAATATGTCACAAATACACTTGCCTATGAATTAAACACAGCAGTACATCTACAGACTGTTTAGTACTGACACCCTCCGAAGCATCTTTTAAGATCCAGGTAATAAACAGAGATGAGTTTCTTTTCAGAAAAGAAGGGATCATGAAAATCAAGCACACACATGTACAAAATCTGCTATTTTCCTCTTCATCAAAGACTTCATAAAGACTTGCGTAATTCAGTGTATACTCCCCACAAGTGGAGCGGAGTAACACCCATTCTGCTCTGGTATCACTCTCCACAAAATCAAACTCAAGATTATGTTATGCTTGAGTGCAGGGTAATGAGACAGTAAAATGCAGGAGGGCTTACTGTGGGTGGTGATCCAGCCAAGGGTCTCAAGACTGAGCTCAAGGTCTGCTGAGCAAACTCAAATCCCTCCCACCTATACCATGCTACAGCTGGCTGGCCGCATGGAGGCAGTGTCTTCTTCTTGCCTTACACTCTTCCTTTCCATTGTGCTGTGAATGGCAGGCGGCATGCAAGCAACACCCCCCTCTCTCCTGCGTGCTGCATTGGCAAGAGAGGCAGTCCTACTGAACATGTTCCTTACAAATGTGTGAAAAAACTCTTTCAGCGTGGAAACCGGTGAGCGTAGGAGACCTGTTCTAAGTTGTGAGTCTGTGTGTCTGTGTTTGTATGCACTTCCCAAGTGCTGACCTCCTGCCACTCATCGTCACCCTGCTTCACCCCAACTAAGCATACTGATGGCTAATGGTGATGTCATCACATCTGAAGCCAGGCAACTCAGTGAAAGGACTAAGTCCACAGGGTGCTTCCTATGCTCCATCACTTACACTTATCATTTCACATAATACCCCTGAACTAAAAACGAATTAGTCAAGATGCCACTCATTGATTTCACTGGCCAAAGAGGTTAACATTCCAAACCAGCAAGACAAACACAGCCTATCACGTGTCACCTGCTTTGTACTCCCCAGGCACATGGGAGGGAGCGATCACATGGCAGTGACTGTAATACAAAGCAAATCCGGGGTTTCCCTGGGAGATGCTACCCCACTGGGTGTCAGCCTAGGGCACCAGCATCTGCTGTGAGTCACTACCTACATTGGCAAATAAACGTGGATTTAAACAGTC
The DNA here is from genome assembly GCA_015164015.2 of Brevimyrus niger. Taxonomy (NCBI): domain Eukaryota; kingdom Metazoa; phylum Chordata; class Actinopteri; order Osteoglossiformes; family Mormyridae; genus Brevimyrus; species Brevimyrus niger. The sequence continues at coordinate 5,401,576 of JAABNY020000034.1, forward strand.
ATCATTGTTACTCTGTTGATATTTCACTTCCACTCCACGGCCGCTGCTCGCTGTAGATACCTCTCTTTGTTTCAGCAGGGCACCTTGCGTCAGCGGAACTGCGCTAGGGCTTAGTGTGCTGTAAACATTTCACTGTGATCAGCGATAAGTCATCATATGACTGTGCTCCTGGGGCGTTCTGCCATGCCAGAAATCGATATGGCGCAAGGACTTGTTTCAAACCCAAACTCACACAAGCCAAATGAACAGCAAATGACAAATAAATAGGAGATCCTGTCAAACCAATTAAAGTACAAAATGTCCTTTTTCTAATGGCATTAAATTTCTTCTGTAAATGAGGCAGGTATATGTGTTACTGCACCTAAAAGCTCAAGTCAGGATCACCTGCGGAAAGGGGGTTAGAAACAATTAAAGAGAGTGATTAGGAACAATCTGTCAGCACACACTTACTAGGGTGCCAAACATCCACTTTACTCATATCTAGTGAAATGAGAAGGACTAATCATGAAAGGAAAGCCCTCAGCAGTTACATAGTAACAAGGGAGTTACATGCTTTTCAGTGGTCTGGAACTCCATTTGGCCCAATAATTTAATACAATTCTGCATTATGACAAGAGAATTAGCTGCTCCTACTTTCTGTTTGCTTGTGGAGAAAGACAGGAGTCATGATGTGTGTCATAGAACCAGAAAAAGTCACGACATATTAAAATTAACAAGGGTTCTACTTATTCTTTAACAATTCATGGTCAGTGCATTACGAGATGAAGGAATGAGTAATGAAGCACAAATTTAGTTTAGTACCTGAGAAGAATCAGGCTGAAAGGAAAAAAAGGAATCAGACTAAAATAGAGGAGGCATTTGTTTGCTACGTTATAATTTGATTTTAGAGTACAAAGAGTTTCAGTTTAAAAAACTTCCTTAAATCATAAAATAAAATAGAATGTAATGGGCATTCACTGTTATCAATTTACATATCACTGAAAGCACTCAAAGCAGAGGAAAGCATGTATGGAGCCTTTCCTATTAAAAGTGTCCATCCGGAACATTTTGTGACATTCCAGCATACACAATGGCTGCTCGTGTAATCTCTTAAAATAGAACAATGCAAAGCTACATGCTTTGGAACAATGCAAAGCTACATGTTTATCAGACTTTTTTACAACTTGGTGCAGGAGGCTATAAAAATGGCTTTCCAGAAGATTCCATGATTGGTGATGTCCCTGTGTAGCACAATGTGGATTTTTGCTAATGGCCAGATGGGCAAACAATCACTCAAGTGTGGAGCAGCATAGCACAATGCACAATGGAAAGAGCGTGTTTTTTGCCCAAACTCACATACATTTGCAAATTACTAATCTCTCTTCTATGCATTTGTTTCTGCTTATAATCAACATACCTTCTGGTCTTCCTTGTTACAGTTCCACCATAGCCTCTAGGGTTCTCTACTATTTTACATACATAGTATATCACTAGCCATCAGTCCCATGTCAACCTTGCCAGAAAGATGCAGCGTCTCACAGGATGATGCATTGCAGCCAGTTTATTCAGAGGACGCAATGACAAACTTGCCTGCGATCAGAATTTTCATGGAAAGTTCAATCAAGATTGATCAGTCAGACTGTGCTTCAGTCGTGTGTTCTCCATGAGACCCAAATCGCATCTATAATGACCCCTAATTCAGAATTTTTCTACCTGAAGGTCACCAACCAATAAGCCTATAATACTCTGAAAACCAACTACCCCTATCTGACATTAAAACCTAATCATTTCTGATATACAAATGCTAGAGGCCATCTTTAACAGCAAAAAGAGAAACCTGCTGCCATATTCCACACAACTCAGAACCTTATACACTATCAATGTTTCCCATTTGAGGAACCATCTTCATGTCTTGTTTGCCCATTTCAGACACATCAATGCAGTAATTAAACACACACATCCATCTTTGAGCCACCATGCCATTCACCAGCTTCATATATGATTTTAGGTCTGTTCCTAAAACAGGCTATTAGATACATAGAGTACGAAGACAATGAAGGAGCAGCTGGCAGAATCAATACCCCTTGCCTTGAGGAATCTATTTCCCTCAAATACTCCTCCCCAGTTTTCCTGGGTAATCCATATTACTGAGAGGAATCACTGGATGCCAAAGCAAAAAGCCAAAGGCACACTAATACATTCAAATCATGTAATATCATGTTAATGAGGTTAAGAAAAAAACAGATTTGCAGCTTCAATATTTACAAAACAAGGAGGACACAATGTCTTTTCATCAGGAAGGAAGTAATGAAAATACTGTGAGGTTGGCTTCACACACAGGGACGAATGAGTCAAATCCATGGGCGGCAGTCTGTTTCGGGCTTAATGTGTAAAACACCACATCACACTCAGCTTCCTGATGCACACAACTCTACCAGTTAGAGGTGCACCAATTACATTTTTCCAGTGCCGATACGATCCCGATACCTGAACTGAGAGTATCGGCCAATATGAGTACCAATCCAATACCAGAGCTCTTTTTTTAAATTAGTAAATACTAATGAAAAAAATGTATGCCAAAAAGCTTTGTTAATTAGGCTGCTAGAAAAATACATAACATACTGTTCCACCACATTTCTACATCTTGTTTTAAGCGTTTTTGAGGCATTTGCAGTTTAATTTGACTATTTTCCATTAGATTATATGCAAAAAGAAAATGTTTAAATTGCCCCAAAATGTTTCTCACATTGGCAACAGCATCACTTACATTTTGTTGCGATAAAAGCCCCTCTTGTATCACAAGATGCAGCGAGTGAGCAAAACAGCCCAAGCTCACCACTCCCAAATGAGCCATTGCTTTTTTCATATTACTCACGTTGTCTCGACACAATTGTGAGCAAGCATAAAATACTTCCAGGTCGTCACCCTATTATCTGACATTCTTACTCTCATCCTACTGCAAAGGGTATGCACACAAAATCACAGCTGAAAGAAGTCACAGTGGCTACACCAAGTGAGTGGCAAAAAAATCAGAGTGGCAGTACCAGCATTCTACCTGAATGGTACAAAAGCACATCTAAAATGGAAAAGAGTTGTGGAAAATGTTGTGCAAATAATTGTACAAATTAGTTTAGTAAGAAATAGGAGCTAATCTTTTTACCGACTACTGGAAACTAAATAAGTAATGTACGGCCAATCCCAAATATCAAATGTGCGTACCATTACTACCAATATTTTCATAAAACATTCATTTTGCCTTTATCTAAGAAGACCCTATTCCTGTCAAGAGATGTGAACGTGAAATGGTACATTCTCCAATGTATCATCAATAAAAATCATGCCACTGTCTGAGTACTACAGTTAACATGCAATCGCTTTGCTTAAAGTGGTAGCAGGTCGTGTTTCACATTCATTTTGGAGAGACCTACTCGGGAAAATTATAGGTATTTACATGGATATGTTATACTGTGAAGCCTTTCAAGAAGTGGATCCTCTAAGTATATCAGCACCTGTTTGTTTGTACTTGGTTACCTAAGCACAAATTATAAAATAGTGGTTTCTGTGTTGGAATGGGCAAGCTTTACTGCACTATAGCTGATAGGCCTACTGATCCCAGTTTCATTTACAAACAAAAAGTACCATGAAAAAAATGAGAGAATCACACTGCTAGCTTGAAAAGGTAAGCCACCAGGTGAGTACCCCAGTAGAGCCCTTGTGGGGCAAAGGCTGCCTAGGTACTGACCCATGGACATTGTTCCACGAGGAGGTAAAGTGGAAGGAAGTGGTACAGAAAAATGACAATTTCATTCATGGTTCCTGATTTAAATAGTATCACATTTATAATTTTGAATGACTGTGTGTTATCTATATCACTTTCACAAAGGCCAGGAAAACACTCTGCTATGAGTTCACTGCCTCTTCACTGATATGAATTCAATTGAAATTGCAACGATCTTTATTACAAGTTTCAAACCTCTGGAAATGCCTATGATAATGCTGATTAGATTGTTATCATCACAGTACTTACCTCAGTTTTCAAAATGGGATTAATTGTGACATCTGGTAATATAGGTACTATTCTCACTATGTATAACACTGACTTTATCAAGCTTGAATGTCAGATAAAACAGTATAACATAACTTTCAATGTGTTTATTTGATTTATTTTTAAGTGTTTTTGTGGCTCTAGAATCATGATCACAAACTGCATCCCAGAGACTGAAAGGTACATTAATCGGTGTGAGGGGACTCGTGATGGAATTACCTGGCCATTCCAATAAATGGGGATAAATAACGTGCATTTTTGGGTTTTACTTCAGGGCATGTGGCCAAGACTGAAATAAATACTGCCAACACCAACAACTTACATCACCATAAGAGTAACAAGCTAAAAATAAAACAAGCTAAAATTAGCTATTTCTATTCCACATTGAAAACTGTGGTGATGCCACTTCTAATGAGATCTGCTGTTTCATATCACTAACAATTTCCCTCTCACTTACCCTTGAGTGCTTAACACATGTGAATATTCACAAAAAAATTATGGATGTTGATAGCGAGAGCTGCTTTTTGGCAGAATCCCTCATTGCTATACCAGTTTTTAATGACAGTAACGAACTGCTCATGCTTGCATAATTTCAGCGACCTGCTTGTGTCTCCTGGCTGTGTTCACTATCGAGTTGTTTTTCCACTGGAGAACAGAAGTAGGTCTGGCAGGCATATTATCGCATGACTACTGGTACCGACCGGCTGCATTGCTAATCAATTTTCTGTCACAAAAGGACCCCATTGTTCATTCTTGCTTATCGATACTTTTGCAAAGTACCCATTTAACAGTGTCTATTATTATTTTTTCATTACAGTGCCCCTATCAACCCTGTGCCACATCTCTCAGTCATCTTTACTCTGACTACCATGGGTATGATTGGCTGCATGAATAAAACAATGAAAATTTTACTGATTAAGCACTCTTGCAAACATAAACAATACCCTGAAGAGTCCATGTTAATTACCAAGACACTTAGATTTGCAAAACGCACGTCATCCATCACAACTGGCTGGCCTCACACTGCAGCAATGTTAACACAAGTGATCTTTCATTATGCACCTTATGTAATTAGTAGTGTTGCACAATGGCTTTCATGGATGTACCAAAACTGTGCCATCTGCCTGGGTCCTTTGTGAACTATCATTCTGCAGGGCAAGGACTGGGTGAGGTTGGGGGGGATATGGTGGGGGGACAGGAAGGAGAGCGTGATGCATTGCCTCACTCTTTCTCGCTTGTTCTGTGACTGCCGGTCTCCATCCAGCTGCAAATGCTGTTGTAGGGAACACAATGAGACCTATTTATAATACCATCGCACATTACACATTAACACTATGGTGCATCACACAGGAGGAAGTGTGGCACAATGGCAGGCATGGCATAGAAAGGTCAACTGACCCAACATCGCAAGCAGCAAGCCCAGATTCCAAACCTGCTTGGGGTTGGTGAGGTCAAAAGACAAAGGCTCCTAGCAGACCTTGCACATCCTGTGCTTATGTGCACAGAATAAAATAATTTTACAGAAAAACAAACACAAAAAGGGCAACGTCAGGATGGTTTGATGTCAGCAAGGGCAGAACCTCCCCACTGAGCTAGGCTAACAGCTTGGGGATAAGGGGTCTTGTGAAGCTTTTATTTATTTTTTATTTACCTTTATTTAACCAGGCAAGACAGATTAAAAACATGTCAGGCAAACACCAACAAAAGGCAGACTCTTTTGAGAGAAAAAAATACATCACATATATCACAACAACATTATGGGTCTTCATTAATGATTATTTCATTGTTTAGCTGATGCTTTATTAATTACACCTTAAAATATTGCCACATTCAGAATGCCATATTTTACTGGATCAGATAAGCTTAAGTCCCTCCAAGTACTCCCGGGACAGGAACAATTAACCTTCAGGTTATAAGGCTATAGTCTGAATCTTCATGCTACCCGATACTTCAGTCAAGTGAGAACAGGAAGGACTTTTTTGCAGAGTCACAAACCAGGGCCTTTCCATGACTTAGCAAACACATATCATTTAATTCACTTGCAGAAATTAGCCTAACACCGTCACCAAAATAGAACAGAAGTTTATATATCATATACTAGCAGCTTTTGACTTGCTGCTGGTCACATCATTTGAGGACAGAGGGAAAAGTGTTTATTCCTGTTATGAAGATTGATCTGCCCTGTCATTTTTATTGATTTATTTGATAATTCATGCTGATTTCCGGAATGGCTTATAATGATTTAATAGTATAAATGTTCAGTAAATCCTCTCTTATCCACAAAATCCGGAAGCATAAAAAAACAGACTATTGTCATGGTCCAGACATTTATTACAAAGAATAATCTGCGTTACAATATTAATACCTCATTAGTTATGGCATTTCAACATGTGTTTTATTACAAGATGACCTGAATGATTAATTAAATGCATTTAATTTGTTGTAATAAAATTAACTCACTATAGTAATGCAATTTTGTTCCAAGTGGAGAAAGTGCACTGTTTTCTATTGCACATACATCAGCAATTGGCAGAGAGCATTTCTCCTACTAGCCATACCACTAACAAAGTCTAAGTAATTACCCTAGTTTATTAACTCCAGAGCTATTGACTTCTGTTGTCATTCTATTCAATCAACTATAGCTCCAATCTGACTGTCTGATATATTGCTGAAATAAATCCTGACCTCATATAAGAGAAAAGCCTACGGGGCTGATTATACCCAGTATACCAAAGGAGTGATAACACAATTCTGTATCATTCCCCAGTACACTCCATTTTGCCATTCATCACCTGACCCAGCCGCAGTCTGAAGGGAATCCTGGGCTTGTTGGCTACAACGTTATACCTGATGTTATGCAAATGTGTTGAATTATACATAGCAGAATCTCTGCTTACTATTACAATAGGCCTCAAAGCAGCATTATTTTAAGGCTGACCCAGTCCTTAAATCTGGGAACTTCTGCTGAAGGCTGTATTTCCCCAAAGCAAGCCCATAAATCAAAAACATTAGCAGATGGGAAGATGTCCTTCGCTTGTGTCTTCAGTCACCCCTGGGGCAACCAAAGGAGAAGTAACCCCTTTGGACAGGAGGCATTGCCTGTCCCATGGGACCATGCATTGTATGCAAAAATCTCCAACCTCTTTATATTCAGATTTAAATGCTGTGCACATCTAAGAAGCATTTCAGACAAATCAATCACAATCAATATTTAATGTGCCCTATTAGGGAACTGACAAGGCTTTGCATAGAATGAGCACTGAACAATAACGTACCACAAACTAAATTTAACACTGCATTTCAACTTTAACCTCTACACTTAAGCATAGTCTACGCAATGCACCTTACCTGAGGAAAAACTGCAAAATGTTGTGAAGAGTAAATAAAAATCGTAAGAAGCCTACTCCTGGTGTAAACCATATAAATCCTACAAAAAGCCCTTTGCCTTCTCTGTAATATTCCAGGAGGAGACTTTCTCACCGCTGGCACGGCAGCTATGCTCTCCTTTAGGCTTACATTCGCGGCTGGGTTCTCCAAACAATGACGGTCTCCTGGGCCTTGACACGGATGCCAATATCCTGAGTGATACCCTCTTCGTGTCACCAACCCCAGCGCGCGCTTACTAAAGAGCCGGCACGGCCGCCTCCCTCGTGCCTGAGCCAGTGACGTCAGGATAGAGAGACAATCAGAAGACATCGCAAAGGGACACGGCGCCCCCCTCCGACTGGTGGCTGTTTACACTCTGTAAATAACGGCAAAAACCCGTGGAGGGCAGCGGCAAGCACTCCATCAGGCGCTCCCACACATTTACGGTATTTTAAAACCCTTCTGAAAATTACGAGAATAGCCACAGTCATTTCCAAAAATTAGCAATTTTGAATTGCATTTTTCTAGTTATTGAGTAAAATAATCGTTTGGGCTTATGTATCCAATCTCGAAGTTAACTGGGAAATTACTTTGCCGTATATGCTATTAACGAGAATTAAAAATGTTTCCGAAAATACTATTTTTTTCCAAAAAAAATGAAAAAAAAAATCAACCAAAAGGAGATATAAAACAAAAAGTCAATTTTAAACTAAATTAGATATAAATTTGCACTGTTACAGTGCGGTTATATCCACAAACAGCACCCCTGACAGGAAAGGTGTATTCTTTTATTTCACTTGGGATATTAAGTTACACGGCTATAATGTTCTCTTGGGGTTGTCTATACAGGGACATAAATAGAAACAAAAGCTACCGCATTGTGCATGTTGTCGACCCTCCTGAGATGGACTACATCGCAGTGATTAGCCTGCATTTTGGTAAAACAAAAGAGCAGTAATCGGGGTACCTGGCCAGAGACTACACGTGGAGACTTGCTGCCCTGCCTGCCCAAAGCTCAGCAAATATGCGCTACAATATACCGTCTCGTATCGCTTAATGTCACTAGAAAAGCGCTGCTCTGCATTACGGAAAAAGCAGAACATGTGAGCAGCGCAGAATCCAGCACCTGCCGGAGAACCACGTAGACAAAGAGAGATGGGCAAATTTACACCACCGGCAGCCCTCATCGTTATCTAACCTGTGAAAGTCAGTTAAGCGGAGTAGTAACGTCACGATAATAGAGAAAGGCAACAAAACCGTGCGCTGGCCAAGTTTTCTCAGGGAAACGTCCCGGGGACGATATTTATTTGTTTGGTCATTTCCCTGAGAGCCACAGACAGAGGTGGCCTCTCAAACATCGCCGTATTTACCGACCTCTCTCCGTGCTGAAAGTTGTCCGACGTGAAATATCCTTGTGGAGAATCGTCACCGGCGAAATGACGTTTCGCCCGGCGGTTCGCGAACACAGCTCCAGCCGGTGTCAAACACATTCATCCGTTGCCGAGGTTTGATGTGACGGCTCTCCGCCGCTTACCGGGACTGGATTCTTGGGTTTTTTTTTTTTTACCGGGGATCCGGCAGCACCGCGTAATCCTCAACCGTCCGCGAGGCAATCCCCCTCCCGCCCCACACACATACGTCTCCTTGGAAACTGCTCGAGGCAAGCGTTTACTTTGCAGCTGATTGGTTAAAAGCGAAGAAACGGCGAACCTCGTCGGGAATTTGCTTATCCTCGTGAACCTGAACTACATACATCAGCTGTTCTTAGGACAGGAGCCACATGATTACCTGAGGAATACGTTATTTATCTTTCAGCGGTCTTACGGCACCTCATTGGCTATGGGAAGAACACGAAACCTGCGCACACAGGGAAGCGGCAGGGTTCAAGCCCCCAACCCGAAAGTGTGAGGGAATAGGGTTTCAGACTGACCTACCGTGCCACTTTGATATAATGGTGGAATTTATGTTTTACAATACAAGAACACTACTAATAATGAACTGATAACCACGATTGCTCTTAAAACGTTTCATTGCGTTTACACTCGATGTATAAGGAATTTCCATACTACATCTAAGTCAATTGTGTGTTTGCACTGTGTAGCACAGAGGGGTTATGCTATGATTTGTAACAGACACCCAAGTTCCCACGATGCTTTTGGATTTTGTTTTTGAGGCTTTGCCAGATAAATTATTAGATTGTAATAACACAGAGGTTTTGGCAGCAGGAATTAAATGCTTATCAATGTAATGCAGTAAACACACCTGAGAAATATACTATGGGCCTATATGTGTTATTAATTTTGCCTGCTAACAGATTACTTATCTATATAATAAACACTTCTGCCCTGTACTGCCTGGAATAGGCAACTTGACCAGGATGTGCAATTAAAAGATTAATGGATGATAAAATATAATCCACTTCCTGTCTTTACATTTCATCAATGTTGAGTGAGGCTTTTTTTTAGCTGAATGTTAAAGATATATCAGTGAATGTGTGTGTGGAAACCACACTGTTTACAGATGTGGCCTCAGTTACTCAGGTGACTGTTCGTCAGTAGCACTAGTAGGTATGTAGGCATATGCTATGCAAGGTTCCCTACAGCTGTAGTGCTTGGTATAGCCTGATCAGTTACTTGAATGTGTAAAACATGTTACATAGATGAAAAGCACAATAAGCTGGAAGAAGGTGAGCAATTCATTGCTGTTGTTTATGTAAAAAAAAAATGCTGGCCTTACATTACCTCCTGGGTTTGGAGGCTTTGCAGTGTGTGCATATTGTCCTTAAGCACATTGCTGAATGAGTCACTCACCTAATCAAATAAATTTAGCCATCTATATGTATTACAAGTACCTCAGTATTGAGCTGTAGTGAACCTGACTGCACAATTGGAAGTTAAAGCCAATGGCAACTCTGACTGACAATGCAAGCGAAGAGCTCAATAATCAACCATCTATCCATTTTCCAACCCATTTGTCCTATTGGGTTGTCTGGAGCCTATCCTGGAAACAACGGGCACAAGGCAGGGAACAACCCTGGATGGGGGGCCAGCCCATTGCAGGGCACACTCATACACTAGTCACTCACACATGCATGCCTATGGGAAATTTAGCAACTCCAATCAGCCTCAGCATGTCTTTGGACTGTGCGGTGAAACCGCAGACTTGAACCCAGGTCCCAGAGGTGTGAGGCAACAGTGCTAACCACTGCACCACTATGTATTAGTCATACATAATAAAAAATAATACAAATGTAAACATATACATAATGAGGTGACTGATCAATATTCATACTTCTGAAATCTAACCCTATATGATTATATAGGAAGAAGGTCATCAAGACAAGCATAAAATAGATTCACAGTCCATGTAGCTCAACTGCACTCTCTCTCTCCTTCCAAATAAAAGATTAATATATCAAAGTCCTGTGGTAATTTAATTAGCTTGTGTACCTACCTACCCAGCATAAGATTCTCCCTCTAACATCATTAATGATTCTGCAACTTAAATCACTTACGCCCACTGCAATATCAGCAGAAGCAAATACATTATTTAAGTGTTTTAAAATTGAATAACTAATGTAATAAAGAGCTTGGAATCAATTAATGTAAAAACATCAAACAGTTAAAAACACCTATATGTTTGTCTAATTCGCATGAAACCTTTTTTTTTTTTTTTAGCTTTGACATACCATGAAATCATTTCTGATCCTAGGTGGCTAATAGAAATGATACATAAATGAAGGTATAGCTGTCACTGCAGGCCTGTAGTGTATGCCCAGTTAAAAGGATAAATCTACTTCTACCTGATTAGGTTGATCCGCGATCGTGGCTGCCGTCAGTTTGTGAAGGTTCTCCTACTATCAAAGTTCATCCTCTACTGCCCTCTGCTGGAACTGCATCTCTACGCATGGTTTTTTTCAGCAATGATAAATGCAGTTCTTAATGTAACTCATCTCTTTCTACAATAAACTCAGGAGTATAATGTTTTTCCAGCTTTTAATAAGCATTAAAGAGTTTTTCAGATACACGTTTACAAGGATATTAATGTGACTTTGAACACTAATAACAAATTCAAATTCTGGAAACATTGTTATTTTTCATATAAAAGAAAACCAGACTAAGCACATTTAGAATAGGTCAAGTGTATTATAGTTTATTAGCAATATAAAGAAAGTTTTAGCAGAATTAAATAGTTATTTAAAATTCTTTTTCAATGGAGGACATTGGCTCAACCCTAAAGAAACACACTATGAAATTACTTAAGAAAAGTAAAAGACAAAATGGGAACAGTCTTTCAAAAGGTTCCAGAACAGTAGGTAAATCTGTATCACATTATTTATGTTAGTATTTATCCAGGCCTGGATGGGCTATTCTATTAATCAGCAGCGACTCCTTTCCATTAAATTCTTTGAAAATCTCAAATATCATGTCACTATCATGTAATTTTAATATACAGTAAGAAGTGTTACATTGGCTATTTTATACTTCTGAACCAAATAGATTTTAGTTCCTGCATTTTGATATAAACAGCATATTTGTCTTTACCACTCTGAAGTGCTTCTTGGCAAGGCCTGGTGTATCTGCCCAGGTAAAGCTCCACTCCAGATTAAATCCTAGTGTTTCGGGCCACTTTTTTGAGAGGCACCTCATCCCCTGGGTGTCTCTTCAAGTTCTTCTCATCATCATCAAAGATGTCTTGAGAAAAGATCTCATCCAGTCGGTCAGGGTTGACGTAGGTGTAGAAGTGGCCCATGATGGAGAAGATGAGGCAGACAGCGACCAGGAGAGCAGCGAACAGCAGAAACTCCACCCACTATAATGAAATTGGTCTCATCACTTTTGATACCAAACAAGTGAAGAAACTAATCAATTCTTTACAGATTTTATTGGGTTCTCTCTATTCAGTGAACTGGAGTCCTTCCAGGATTTCAACCAGTGACTTCGAGTCTATAAGACTCTGCATGCTGGTCTCACTCTTTATGCTGAATGCAGTATGGGCTACTTTGCTAGCTCAATGTCCACCTGTGCTAAGGTGAGTACTGTAAACACGGAACCTTTCCTTCAGTCAAGAGACCTTCTGACAAACTGCTAACCCTTCACCGTTCAGGGATGGGGGAGGGGTACATAAAAATGACTGATACATGAGAAATAATTAGTCATTGTTCTGTGAACTTTTTAAAATCGTCAATAAAATACCTTCATATGAATGTTGAACAGAAATAAACACCTTGTTAATGGCATACACTTCTGACAATCATTGATGCGACTACAGATCCTGCTGGCTTGTTATGATGTTGACATAAGGTGCAGCATTGATTCACAGTGAAAGTGGAACATGACCTGCTTCACACCTTGTCGTTTTCACCTAAATAAGTTTCACCAAGGGATCTCACACGCAAGCAGCCTCGTGCTCTCCCTCCCAGTCCCTATTGGCTCGCAGGATTAAGGCCTACCTGTTGCAGGCCGGCCCCTTCTGCCACGATTAGCACAATCACGTTTCCAAAGGCCACCGTCATGAGCCAGACGGCTTGTAGCACGGATTTCATATTGGCTGGGGCCTGGCGGTACAGAGGGTTAGGGATACGGTGAAGCTGAATACTGTGGTGCTACACTGAACACACTGAAACAGCACTGTGTTCTGTACCTGAGAATAGGAGAACTCTAGGCCTGTGATGGAGAACATGACCTCCCCTGCTGTTATCAGGGCGTATTGCGGCACCTGCCAGGCAATATGTACGTTGTTTGCATGGACATCCTCCATCTTTGTGGCCACTAATCCATTGGGGATCTGCTATGTTTGGAAAAAAAAATAAACAGGCTAATTTATTCATTTACACTCTTTCAGAAACGTAGCGTAAATGCTGCAGGAGGGCTTTACATACTGGATCCAGAATGACAGTGTAGGATGCACCAAAGTCAAGGAGACCCAGATCTACTGAGTACTGGTTTTGGTCCGACATGCATTTCACGTCACTGTATCTGTTAGATAGTGATTAGCTGTTAATTATCATTGTTTCACAGGAGACTTGTGAAGACTTTTGTCAATTAAGCATTCCGTTATATCCGCCGTTATCACAAAATAATAATTAGTCAGCTGGTCCAAGGACGCAAAATGTAAATGAATGGTAGCGTGTCAAGACCTTCTGTGGTACTCACTGTGCTCTCACCACACTCTTACTGGGAGAGACGCCATACGCAGGTGCCACCTGAAAGTCCTGCCCACCAACAGTCACATTCAGGCCCTCCTTGTCGGCATTGACAAACCTGGCAGGGTAAACAAATTCCCCCAAATTGCACGAGCTACCATGAGGAATGTGTTAACAAGCTGTACAGCTCCTTTCACTGGCACTGGCCATTGCATGGTTATTATATGTGTGTTTACCTGACGGATGCATCACCTTTCTCAGATTTCTCAATGAAGTCTTCCACCTAAAAAGCAATGCAACACACTGTTTGACACGTGTACATCCAACAGTAGACAAGCACAAACAGATTGAGCAATCAGCATTAATGCATTTAAATAATTAGTCCTACTGAAAAAAAGGCTATTTATTTACTTACAAGTTTACATTCAATGTTGGCTATGTCTTTGTGCAGGATCAAGCTATAAGCCTTGTGTTCGTGGAATGAAAGAACACAGTCAAAGTCTACTGCGTCATACTTGATCTTGACTGTATGGTTTTGACTTATTCCATTCAGCGGTAGCCTCTGATATTCCCATGGATCCTGTCAAGGCACGTTCGTGATTATTTTAAGAGCAGTTCATCACACGCTATGATGCAAACATGTAATGTGGGTAATGAATATGTAATATGGTCAATGAATATGTAATGTGGGTCGAGAATATGTAATGGATATTTAATATGCAATGTGTGTGATGAATATGTAATGTGGGTAATGAATATGTGATACAGGTTCACTATTAAAGCTTATTCTTAGGTGTGAGAAGCTGGAAGTGAAGTCACTGCCCTTGAATCCATTATTCTGCTGCTTGCCTGTGGGATATTATGCTATTTGCACTGACCTCATAGGGCTTGATGGGCTCTGGGAAAAGGCCAGTCTCCGAAATAGTCACCCTGACATCACCATCTGCCAGATTGAGAATCTGCAATAAGCTCTCCCCTGCTGGTGGAGCCTCCACCACAGTTTTCTGCCAGAGAAGTATAGAAGGATGCATGTGATGGAAATGCTGCAGGAGTGAAGCCATTTTCAGAGTCAAGTCAAGGGGATTGGGTGCTGAGGTGCTGGCGGATGTCAGGATCACCTTGACTATATGGTTTGGAATAAATATAACAGGACTGATAACAGGACCACACTGCATGCACACTGACTAAACCTGAGAATCTTACTATGACGTTCACTTCCACGATCGTTGCAGCTACAAAGGCCAGGGCTGCGAGAATCATGCCAGTGGCCATCTTCTTCAGCGGCCTGGAGAGAAGGTGCCGTCAGATAGTTTCAATTGACCCAAAGCCAAGCTGCACAAACCCAGATCCCGAATTTCCTCATCCCTCATCATGTCAAAACAGCACGTCGTACATCAACACGCTGGAGGAAAGACTCATTATTCTGAGTAGAAAGGCACTGCTAGCAGGGTGATGTGATGAATGACCATCTACTTTTGGCACCTAAGGAAGCAGAGGTTGCTAACAAAGTGCCTTAGCAATGAAAGCTGCTTCTTGATGCTAAGACCAACCTTACAGCTTAAGAATCACTGACTGTAGCTCCAACTTTTGCTTGTGTACAAGCAAGTTTAAAGTTCTTCTGAATGAAAAGTGTGCCCCACACTAATCCCAAAACATCTCCAAGCTTTTAAATTAGACAATAATAAGTAGAAAACTTTAGCCTACTGGTACGTGAAGTGTAGTATTTGAAATAAAAAGTAATTAAAATATTTAGGGTTTTTAGTGTCTCTCTTGTTCTTGTAGTGGATGTGCTTTCCTGGGAAAGGAAACATGGCTTATGTCCAAAAGGATCATTTGACCAACAGCTGTCTAATGATCTGTAGCAGCTCTGAAGCTCTGGATGATCTAATCAGCCTCCTTAAGTATAGTCAGGACTCTGGTAATAAATGCAAATGACCATAAATGAAAAAGTATAACCACACTTTCAGTGGTTTTATCCAATTCATTGCAAGTGAATTCACAAAGCCTGAGATTCCTTCGCGAATGGAACAACCCTGTCGCTATCAGCCAGACATGACTCACGTAAAGTTAATCTTGCAGAGGCCAATGAGTGGATACACTCCCATGTCGAAGATCGGGACAAAGACCAATATCAGCAAAGCATTTAGCATCTAGGAAACGGAGGAACCAAAGTGCCATTAGAATGAAGCAGTAAACACCGCAATATCATAAAACCAAGGGCAATTTAAGAAAACATTGGTGAATACTCTTGCTCAATACTTCTATAAAGCGATAAGAGATTTGAAATTGCAATAATCATACAGGTCATGATAATTCCTGACCCCTAGCAGACGAGCACAACGCAAAGGAAAGCAAACAGGTGCTGTTCTAAGGAGATGCACACAATCACAGCTTTACCTGCATTTGATCCGGCTTCAGAACAAACGGGCCCTGCGGTATAATGAATGGATTATTGGTTAATTATTGTAATAGTTTTGCTAAATTATTAAATTATTTTATCATTAAATTGTTAGCGAGTGGTCGGTCTTAGATGTTTGTCTTGTACGTTTCACCCTGCAGAAGTGTGCTTATGTCATCTGTATATATTGCTAGTCATCTAAAATACGAAAACAAAGATTAGACAATGTAATAAAATAATTACACTTACAAAGTCCAAATTCATTCTGGTGGCCTGCAGTGTCCAACGAGAGCCCTTCCATGAACAAACAAACAAGCAAAAAAAAAGATTTCACTGATTTTGACTGACAATCTATGTAGAACACCCTGATTTACACCCATCCATCTTCCTGCCACTTACCCTGAGCTATATCACAGACTTGCCACAGTGAGACAGGTCGGTGTGATGAGGGCTTACCTGCTGGTCAAAGAGAGCCCAGAACATGGGAAGGGGGATGTAAAGTAGCAGCACCCGGAGAACCATCTTGATCTCCTGGATGAGGCGTTTCTGTAGAAACAAGGATGTTTATCCCACTGGAGACCATCTCCTAGCTTCCTCATTGCTTGTTCATCTGCGTTCAAGCCTGGTGAACCTGTCCTTCAGAGCTTCTGTCAAGAGTACATTTAAGTGGTACTGAGTCTCTATACATAAGGTTGCCCTTTTGCCAGTTAGCTTTGCGACCAGCTAGTGTCATTGACTCCATGACTCTCAATATCTCATGGCTCTCTTGAGATCTGCTATCATTACCGAAAACTTCTCCTCTGCCCAGTCCAGCCAGTGAGCTCTTTTACGGTCAGTTTTTGAGCTTCTCCAGCGATTCTTCACAGCAAACTACAGGGAGACAGGAAGAATACACACCTGCCAATCAACTTAGACTAAGTGAACAATAAAGGTTCATAAGAAATCATGCAATCAGACCCCAGGACTCCAACAGTGGTCTGCAGTGAGAGGCTGTGGCACGTACCACCATGCACCTGCACACATCCAGCAGCACGTTCCCTTCGGGGGGGCTTTTTTTGTACAAGCTGCTGCCAGCGATGAACACAACTGTGTGATGGGGAGAATTTCGTCTTTTCATTAGAAACAAATCAAAAATCAAATAAACTCACACATACATTAACAGAGGTGGAGATTTCTTGTCCGGCGGGTACAAATCTAGGATTTTGTTACAACCAACCAATTGAGTATAAAGAGTCAAAGTCATGGAATGCTCAACTGGTTGGTTGAAACAAAATCTTGGTCTGGATTTACATCCCTCTGTTTCTCTGTACCCACTTATCCTATTCAGGGTTGCAGGAGATCCGGAGCCTATCCTGGAGGCTAAGGGCACAAGGCAGAAAACAACCCAGGACGGGGAGCCAAGCCATCGCAGGGTATTCAGACACCATTCACTCACATGTGTACACCTATGGGCAATTTCATAACTCCAGTTCACTTGAGTATGTTTTTGGCCTGTGGAGGGAAACCGGAGTATCCACAATGACATGGGGAGAACAGGCAAACTCCACACGCATGAAGCCATGAGGGACACCTGAACCCTAATCCAAGAGAGGTGAGGCAACAGCGCTAAGCACCGCACTACACAAGATTAAAAGTCCATACAACAAGCCTCCATCATGCTGTGCATCCCCTCACACTCATATCTTTGGCTTTGGTGACTGTCTTTTGCTGTGACTGTCATGTAGGCAGGACCGAGTCTGAGACAGCTG
>JAABNY020000034.1:5428350-5438564 GCA_015164015.2 Brevimyrus niger
GTGTATGCAGGTTTTTGGGATAACCTGTAGGTCAGCTGTTCAAACCCAGGTGTGAGGACTCTTTCAGCCAATCAGTCATCTAATTAGTAATGTAATTAGGGGGCTGCAGCGAAAACCCACATACACACTGGCCCTTTGTGGATAAGATTGGCCACCCCTGCTCTAAAGCCACAGAACCCAGTAATTTCAACTTGTGGTAGAACATGACTAGACCCTCACATATCATGCATGTTGGCACTTGTGAATCCAGTAAGCAATGTGTGAAATTGGGGTTCAGTGGCCTAAACCCCTGTACCTGTGATCAGAAGGTTGCTGATTTGAGTTCAACCTTGCCATGTCTGCTCCTTGAGCAAGCCCCCTAACCCCCAGCTCCCCAAACACTGCCCTATCTATTATTATTATCTTATCTATTATATGAATTATTTTCTATGTAGGCCATCTTAAAGCTCTAAAGACAGTAACACACTATGTGTGAAACTGCACTCAGGTCTAGACGTGACAGTAACATCCAACGTGTGAGACTGTACTCAGGTCTGGGCATGCACATTGACAGCCTACACGCCTCATTGGTGCAGTGGTGCGAACTGGAAGTGCAGGTTGTACAATTGATACTATAAAAAAATTAGTTGTGAAACCATTTTCCACATGATAGAATCAATACTTTCAGTTCTTTCCATCCTTTTGATAACATTCTCAGGTTCTTGTAGGAATGAGAGAAGAGACTCGTGCCACACTGTATCGCAGTGAAGAATATGGAATAACAACATGTAGAAATTGCAGCAGCATTGATTTCCGACATGCAGAAGGATTCCCCGGAACATTCAGAGGTGTAACATTGTCTCATTCGATTGGCTTTTATGTGTTATCTTTCTTATGGTTCCTCTGAAGCATAAGGAAGGTTATAAAGAGACCAAACCCACAATAAACTTGGTAAAGTACCTGAGGCATAATTCACCCAGTAAAGTGAAACTTTCAGTATAAAGGTCCATTGTTTTACTGCCTTATTTTAGGCCACACTGCTTTTATTTTGGTGTGATCACAGTTTGTTGTTCACAAGGGTAACCATTTCACAGCAAGAGCACATTGCAGCCATAGCTTCTCAGAATAATATTGCAGTTTGGGATGCTGATTCATGACACACAGTTTTCAGATAAACTAAGTTGAAACAAAATTCAAACCTTCTACCCCCAAAATTAGACATTTTCGTCATAGCACTTGCTTCTGAGAATTGGGTACACTATTTGATGTGACTTAGTGAGAGTGTTCAATGATCAGTATTAACCCAGGACTACCTTTATATTTCCCGTGGCCAGATTTAGAGAAAGGGGCTCTATCGTTCTTTAAAATTGTTTTTGTTCTGCAAACAGAGGAGATTGAATATTCCATGAACACTAATGTAATTGCACCAAAACATGGGCTCAAACGCCATCTACTGGTTGAAAGTACACACTGTGAAACAACTGAATGTTATACTAAAATAGCCATTATAATATTGAATATTTAACATTTAAATATTTATTTATTTGTATATGTGTAGTAGAAGCCTGGCCTGCAGGATTACTATGTATGGAATGCATTTTATATGTAAACAAGACTATCGATATTTCATTAAATGAGTTTGCCTGTTTGATGGTCTGCAATTAATGACACCTAATGCCCACCTCATTTCCTACACTACATTTTTCATAGAATAAAAATTCCAGCCTTGACACGATTAACTTTGTAAGGTCTATTTAGTAATTGTAGTAAATCAATACGTTTGACTATGATTATTATGAATTACCTGACCCGCCATCATAGGATGCTCCAGTTTATAGCAGTGCCCAAAAATGAACACTAGAGGGACACCTAAACTCCGGCTCCTTCTTCCTCTCTCAACCTGTATTTAACACTATAATTGCCCACACTATATTAATTAGAAATAGGATACAGTGTTGAAAGATCTGTTTTTTTCAGCTTTTTCACGACCTGCTGCTGATGAGCAGAAAACAGGCAGTTTGATTCAATGAGTGTACCTCATTCAATATAATTCGTGTTTTAATAGTAATAGTTCATCTTCTTGTTAATAATTAACTCAACCGGATTATATGAGACCCAACACTATTCCTCGCAATACAAATGCATGTACATTTAAAAGTCTTACCTAAGCCCAGGCCTCCAGTTAAACCCCTTGCTTAATACACAATTATCGAAGATGAATATACCTGCATCTCTTTTTCTGAATTCTACTCCACTCCCTTCATTTTAATACAGAAAGAAATATACTATTTAAATATTTACATGTTACAAAGACATTAAAATTATTTGATTACTGTGCTATTTTAAAAGTAGTACAAATGAGCCAAAACCCAAATATTGAAGGTATTTACAAAATTGATGTTAAAATCCACTGTTTAAACTGTACTGTGTAAATACACTATTTGCTCGTGGTTACAGTCACAGAAAAACCTCAGGGAAATGTGTTACAGCAGCACAGTTCAAGGCCTTGGTAGCACTTGTAGTGTTAGCATTAGCGTTAGCATCAGTATCTCATCGCTCACTGAACTTTCCTGTCCAGGAACTGCAGGTTGATGGGCGTGGATGGCACCAGCACGGTTCTGGTGATCGGCTGCACTGTGGCTCCAGAAGGATCTGGCCGTACTTCATAGTGTTTTATTAACTGTGGAGGAGGAAGAGCAACAGTTCTGATGCGGAATTATGAGCAAAGACACCAAACAGTCCTTCTAATACTTTTTCCTGTGACCAAGATACTGACCCTAGAGATATATATTTAAAACAAAAATAATACATTTCAATATAGAAACAACACAAAAAAGAACACTGAACTCATCAGGTTAGCAAGAACATTACCCAAAATGCAAAGCAACAGGAAGCTGATTGGACCCTGGTCACTATCAGCTTCCTTCATGAGCCTCCCTTTGGGGATCATGCAGCCCTCTAAATAAATGGTAAATCATTGACTGTTATTTGTCCTTGAAGAGCCTTATCACCCCCACCACTGGCTGAGTGGGGCAAACAATCAAGGTTGAAGGCCAAATGTTTGGCTTGTGGTTACTTCATTATTGCAAAATAACACAGATGGCACCTTAACGCCACAAAGGAAGTCACTGAGGATGACCTAACTGCAGGTACACCGAGTATTTTCCAGTGGCCCCCTGGATGATTATTGGATTATTGCCCGCTACACTGGATGACCCCATGAGAGGCGTTCTATTTTAACGATGATCAAGCACACGATGCCAGAGAAGGGGTGACGGTGACCCCTGTGAACCAACACGGTGTGTAGTGTGGGTGCATGACTGAAGCTCGTAAGCAAGGAGAAATCATCCCACTGTGTTCAGCAGTGATGTTCATAAAGGTTGTAAGGAGTGCTGGACGGAGGTGCTAACTGCTAAAATACACACGTAACAAACTACGACATAAAGAGACGGGCGGGCAGGCAGTAGCCTTGGGGACTCTGCCCTCACCCTGGACAGGATGAGGTACATCTCCAGCTCGGCCACCCTCCTCCCCAGACAGGCACGGATCCCGAAGCCGAAGGGCACGGAGCTGAAGGGGTGCTGCTTGAAGCGGTCGGCGTTCCGGAGCCAGCGTTCGGGCCGGAAGTCAAACG
Organism: Brevimyrus niger; assembly: GCA_015164015.2. Lineage (NCBI taxonomy): Eukaryota > Metazoa > Chordata > Actinopteri > Osteoglossiformes > Mormyridae > Brevimyrus > Brevimyrus niger. Next base: position 5,431,964 of record JAABNY020000034.1, read on the forward strand.
GCTGCGGGAAGTTCTGCGCGTCGTAGGACACGGCGTAGTGGCACAGGTGGAACAGCGTCTGCGGGCAGCACAGCGCGTTGGTAAGGCATCGCAGCTGGCAGGGTACTGCTACCGGTCTACAACTCATTTTTAACAGCAGGCGGCGCAGCAGTTGAGGAACAGCCAGCTAGTGAACACTGCAGAAATCGACCCACTGCGCCATCCCTTCCTAACTGCCCAGGATAATAATTTGTAGTACAGTGGGATCCTGATTTAAAATAACACCATATGGCCTTAGGTTCTATGTATGTCTTTAAATGATGTGGAATGAACTCGGCTGTGAATTGAGAAACCTAATGTACTAATGTATTCATGTATAATGTATATTATTTTTCAAAATGACAAATTACACATGTGATAGTAGATTTCTGAGAGCTTGTGTGGCTGACCACTGTGCAACTAAACTTGCTCCCAGATGTCTCCACTTCACGATCACTGCATTTCCTCTTAACCAGGGCAGCTGTAGCAGGACAGCAATGTGGCACACTGACTTGTTGGATAGACGGCATCCTATGATGATGCCAAGTGGAAAGTCACTAACATCTTCTGTACAACTTTCCATTTTACTGCTATTTTTTGTTGTAGGAGAACGCAAACGCGTGTGCTTAATTATTTACCTGTGTCAGTGATGGGTGTGGCTTAATTTGGCAGTTAACTACTAATAGACATGCCCATATAATTTTCACCATATAGTGTATGTTCACCCTGGTTTTCAGGAAGTTAGACATCTCACATTTTTTGGAAAGATGCAATCTCCAACCACAATTTCATTGTCAACGGTGATACGGGCATTTCCCGGCACCACTGGATACATCCTGCAGGGAACAAGAGTGGATATTCATGTTGTTGTCATGATCGAAACCCGGCAGAGCTGTGGCTCTCTGCCAGACAGACACTCAAGGTGGCCAACCTCAGGGTCTCCTTCACGACGGCCTTCAGCAGAGGCATCCTTGTGATGTCGTCACTGGTGGGCACCTTGTCCCCGGGGCAGATGCTGGACACCTCCTCGCTCAGCTGGTTCTGGATGAGAGGGTCCCGCGCGAGATGATACAAGGCCCACGAGATGGTATTGGACGTCTGGGGGAGGGGATATTGAAATGTAGGTGCCTCTAGAATGGGATGGAATCTATCCTGTCTAGCTACTAAGGGAGGGCAGACAACACAGATATACTATGGAAAGACCTCGAACCCGAGGCCATCCTTAAAGACGTGACACACATCGCTGTTTGCTTTGAGATCATGTGCTACCATCTTTCGCTTTTTATCTGAAAGGTGTCCGTTGGTACCTTTGAGATTAGAGACCACAAATAAATACAGTGGAGATCAAGGAGCACAGCGAAATGTAACACCCCCCCAGGGTATGGTAGAGACCCCCTCCTTACCGTGTCCACCCCGGCCAGAAGCAGCTCAGTGATACTCCCCAGAACCTCATTGACAGACATCTGCTCGCTGACCAGCAGGTGGGTCAGATACTCCCCCTCGACGGGCTCCCCCTGCTTCATCTTTGCGCTGATCTCAGTCATCTTCTTCTCCACCAGATCTCCAGCTGCACACCCAGCAGAAACACCTAAGCAGTGGCTGTGGCTAAAGATGGACGATCCACTTTTTTTCAGTTTCGATCCGATTCCGATACACAAATGCCGATAACGATATAGATTCCGATACACAAATGCCGATACTAATGCAGATTCAGATACAAGAGCTCTTTTTACTTTGTTATACTTTATATATTATTTTAAGCTGGTAAATACAGATGGAAAAATGTATGAAAATAAATTAATTAGGCTACTACAAACATACATAATATATTGTTCCACCTCGTTTGTTTTAAGCGTTTTTGAGGCATTTACAGTTAAATATAACTATCTTCAAAGCTCTGGTATCACAAGCTGCAGTGAGTTCACAAAACAGTCCAATTAAGTTAGCGTCTCCCAAATCACCCAATGCTTTGTTTTGTCTCACAGATGCGTGCGAATTGTTAATTGGGATTGTCCATTAAAAGCTATTCCCACCTTAAAACTTTATTTTACATAGATTGCAAAACGCTGTGCCTCTAGTTTCTGTCAAAAGCATAAAAAACTCCCAGATCGTCACGACTTATCTTCCTCGTACTGCGAAGGGTATGCGCATGATGTCACAGCAGGTGGAAGTCACTGTACTCACACACACTGAGTAGCAAAAAAGACTGAAGGGCAGCGTTAGAGTTACATTTGAATGCCGCAAAAAAAAAACACATATAAAACGGGAAATAGCTGTCCTGCGATTTTTTGCCGGAAACTAAAGAAGTAAGTATAGGACGTGGATCAGTCATGCATGGCCGATACCCGATCCATTAAACAGGTCTGGATCAGCACCGATACCGATCGAATATTGGTATTAATGCATCTGTAGCTGTAGCCCCAGCTGCGTTTCTCTAATTCTACTCTGCTCCCTGAGCAATAAAGGCTTCACTCTAGGGGCTGAAATGAAAATTATATAAATTTGATTCCCTGGGGAGGATGGGGGGGGGCAGCTCTGGTGGGTGCTCACCGACTTTGAAGAGGTGGTCCCAGACGGACACAAAGTGCTTCCAGAAGGGCAAGTAGGGCCAGGTGGACTTCGGGAAGAGCACGATGATTGGGGAGAGGCGGAACATCTCTCCCACGGAGAAGATGAACTTCTGCGTCTCCTCTGGGATGGTCTTATTGAGGCAGCCCATACGGGTCTCGAACAGCACTGCGGAGATGCCTGTTACACGGCCGAGGAATGTCAGAGAGACAGAAGGTGGGGGTGGCGGGGGGGGGGCAGACACATGACACCACTGTCACCTCCAGCTGCACACCCAAAAAATTTGTGAAAATATCAAAAGCACATGAGTACACACCACTGAGACGGTGTCACCTTGATAACAACTTTTATACCATAAATATAGTTTGGCATTATTTAAATACCATATGAATTACATGTGCAGCTGGAATGAAACCTAGAGAGTGTGTGGTGGCCAAGCGCCAGGGCTGTGCGCCACTGATCCACAATCTGCTACCTATGAACAGTCAAGGTCAATGTGGTGACCAGCAGCTCATTCACATGGGTTTACAACAGCACAGACATTACCCAACACACAGAGCAACCTGCAACACGCACCAAATAACTAATGAAGGACAAGCTCATCTAGTTTGAGGTCAAGGTTCTACCTCAGTATTGTTTATTTTTAGTATATCATTCAGGGCTAAGCTACCTGCAGCAACATGCATCTACAACACTGTTCGTATAACTGAATAATAATAAAGATTTAACAACCTATGTTCCAGCAAAGATAATGCAGAAATGACTCCACACAAAAGCTATGTATCAGACTGGGACTTGCATTTAAGCTTCAGCTACACCGCTGTATTCCTCTGTGCAGTTCTCATCTACAAGCAACCACAAACTCCCTCGTCTCCTTACCTTCAAAGGCAAACTTGTACAGTTCTCCAGCCATGTCGTGCACCATGGTCCCACCCTCCCGGGTCTGTCGGAGCCAATCGATTTTGAGAATGAAGTCGCTCACCACCTGATTGATGGCCCCCGTATAGGTGGACACGTGCTTGGGCTTCAGCATTCTTGGGTTCAGGACGCTCCTGATGCGCTGCCACTCGGCCCCCAATCTGGGCACAGTGGGGGGGACATGCCGGTTAGCACATGGGGGATGGTGGCTAACCATGCTAACTCTTGGAGGACAGCTAGGGGCACTAACATGCTGACCCTAGAAGGAGAGTGGGGGTGCTAACCCTGGCAGTATGGCTAAGGGCACTAACACCAGCCTGCTGACAATCCAGCCCAGAGCGTAACCCTAACCTACCAGCTGTGGGGGGGTGACTTGGATCCTGCTCAGCAGAAACGCTTCTGGAGGCACCTTGATGCTAATCCTACCCTTGCTGAGTGGACGTTCCTTCAACATTCATCACGGTTTTCCCATTATCACCAGTCAGGTCGAGAGGATGAGGAGGAGACAGGTGGCCGGGTCACGGCACAACTCACTCGGTGAGCGGTCCGTAGGCGTGGTTGCGGAGCTCGCGGTAGGTCCTCCAGTGTGGCATGTCAGTACGCACCGGATGGCGCCCCTCCTGCCGGAGCACCTGCTCGATGAGCTCCGCCGTCGCCACGTTGACGATGACCAGCGGCCCGTATTTTGACTTCCAGAGAGGGCCATAGATCTTGCTGTGTTCAATCTGGGGGAAAGAAAGAACAGGCTTTCCTGAAAGAGTTGAATCGCGCGCCTGGCCTTTTAAGGCGGGTTAACATAGTGAAACATGATAGGAGGGGTGCGAAATTAACATATTGTTACATTTAAAACAGAGAGTTCAAAGCCGATCCGTCACAGAGCAGTTGTGTTTGTCCTTATGCAGGCACTCGTTGGGAACGTTATAATATTTTGAAAACAGAACAATTGATTAAACAGTTTCAGTTTAGAGCACTCAGAATCCAAGCTTCTCTTCAGAATGGATTAATAACCTTTTCAATTTTAATACTTCCGTCCATCCATCCATCCCGGAGTCCCCTGGGCGGGATGACACTCCATCACAGGGAGCTTCCACGCTCAAAACTGTACTCTACGGCACCAAATAGCCGAACTTAATGACGTTGTAATATGCTTACTGAATAGAAAAATAAAAGCAGAGATTGTCTGATCTCATGCCCTGCGGCGTTTTACAATATTTAGACGGTGACTACATTTGCACTATACTGCTCAACACTTCATATGCGGGTATGATTTGTTTAGTATATTTCTTACAAAATCAGTATACGCACTAGCAGCACGTAAAGTGCACATTTCCCAGCCAAAGGCAGCGCACGGACGTACTTGCATTTGGTGCGCTTTCTGGAAATAGCCCTTTCCGAAGAGCCAGTAGAGGGATGTGAGGAAGCTTGGCCCCGGCAGCTCATCCATGGCTTTCAGTCTGCCTTTGCTGGCCACCGCCTGAGTGCTGGACGAAGCCCGCCGGGCGCCGTAGCTAACAGCAGCCGCCGCCGAGGCAGGAGAGGGGCCGTGACGGAGCGAAGCAGCCGCTGCAGCCCCCATCCCCGCTTGCGCATCCAGCCTGCTGAGCGAATAACAGCCACGCTTCAGGTGGGAAAACATGGTGAGCCAGCTGAAATGGGGAAATCAAGAGAGCTCTCTCCCGGGAGCGTGCCTCGGTCTTTGACAGCCTCCGTAAACAGGACAGTGAACTGCAGTAACCCTCCCCTTTATCCCGGCTGAACTTTCCAACGCGGAAGAGACCGGCATTACAACCAAAGGTCGCCGATGCTCTTAATACTCCGTTTGCCTTGACGAGTTCCAGCCTGTAAATTCACATGCCAGCAGACAAACTTCCTAAAGTGATTTTCACTTATTATCGTTCAGATAATACACTAGGGCGTGTGTGGGGGGACATCTCATGACTGAGAGTGCTTCCCTCTTATGGTTCTGAGTGTTACTTTTCGATCATCGGCGACTTAGCAAAGTCAACATTCTATGCCTAGCATTTTGGGAATTTTACGTGTTCCTTCGCGGCCCGTGTCGGATTACTTAAAATCGTTAATATGAAAACAGTCCACTGTGGAATAAACGCATTACGGTTATGTTAAGGGCACAATGCGTACCTTTGGCATTTAGATTTGGTTGACGTTGCATGTTTTTTTCTCGTTATATCTGCATCTGAAACGCACGCAAAAAGAGGAGTAGGGCTTCATGATTCTGTGTGAATCACGATTGTATACTTTTTAAAATCGAGATAGTGATTTTCTCCCACGATTATACGTCGATAACAAAAACATTATGACCAACCCCACGTACATCGAATAATGATGACTGCCTCGTGTGTGTTAAGGTCTGGGGTATATTAGATGTTGAATGCAGAAGAATTGGTCAGGGATAAAGATCTGAGTGACTCTGACAATGGCCAAATCATTAATAGAAAATTCATGATCTATCGGCAGGGTGCTCACAATCGGCGGTGAGTCCTCGTCGATGGGGGATGTGAACATATGTTATTGAGTGTCGCACAACCCAACAGATAATGGTTGGGATAATGGTTATAATGTGGCACTGCACACAGTACACTGTACACTGAGCCCTGCTGTTTTTGGATGGCCATCAATTAGTCTTGTTGGACAAGATGCTTGAAAAATAACCAGCTGTCCATATAATACTACAAAAAACTGGATTCATTGGACCAGATGACCTTCTCCCATTGCTCTTAAGTCCAAGTCTGATGCTTGCCTGCCCATTGAAGGTGCTTTTGATGGTGGACAGGGGTCAGCATGGACTACTGAAATAAGTAAGCAAGAATGTAATTCATTAATACCAGCACAGAACAGCTTTCACAATTCAGCCTGCGTTTAGATGGATGTACTATTACTACTAGCTCAACAGTAAAAGACCTGGGTGTAATATTAGACGGTAACTTGTCCTTTGAAAATCATACTTCTTATGTCACAAAAACAGCCTTTTTCCATCTTAGAAATATTTCCAAACTAAGAAACATCTTATCCATATCTGATGCAGAAAAGCTAGTTCATGCATTCATGACCTCCAGACTGGACTATTGTAATGCATTAC
>JAABNY020000034.1:5438664-5450017 GCA_015164015.2 Brevimyrus niger
TACTATTTGATACCTATTGTAGTACGAGGTTATTTTGCATTATGTTCAATATGATAGCTTAGTATTGATGTTAATGCGAGCTTATTTTGTATTATTAAAGTGTTTTTTTGAGTGAACCTAAGCGTGCCTGTTTGTTCCTTCGAGAGTCCTATATCCCTCTCAAATCCATTTTTAAGACACATCCCTATCTGTTATCACCCAAATGAGGATGAGTTCCCTGTTGAGTCTGGTTCTTCTCAAGGTTTCTTCCTATTGCCATCTTAGGGAGTTTATCCTTTCCACTGTCGCCGTCACCCACGGCTTGCTCATCAGAGACATTTAATTTATCTAATTATTGTCTAGACACATCTTTCTCACACGTACACAATTTATTATTATTGTACAAGAACTCTTTCATTTGTTTTTTGTGAAGCTGCTTTGAGACAATGACCATTGTTAAAAGCGCTATATAAATAAAAATGAATTTAATAGTAGGTGGCTTGTGCTGCCCCCCCAGAGCCTGCTAGGGTATCCATGCCCCTCCGATGCCCCTGGTGTGTGTGGGGGGTGCACACCTTGGCAAAAATCCTGCAGGTGCCCGCAGATTGAGTCGACTTTTTATTTTTTTCCCCAACCGTATTTATAAAATTACTAATCCTTAAAACAACACTGAATTATGTTTGACTAATTTATAAATCTCTTCATTGCACTTTCCATCATCTCAAAAACATGAACATACACTAAATTTGATACAAACTAATCCACCATAAAAATCAATTCTGTCCGAAAACATAGAATAGTCTTCTCACAATACACCTTGTCAGTACGCCAATGAAATAGGCTGTTTATCATTAATTACATCACGACCACAATGTTACTTATTCAGTGACAATTTTGCAGTGTTATACCAAATGACATTCCATTAAAATGTGACCTAGGACTGTGAATATTTCTGGAGGGCAATCCATTGAAAATAAAGAACTGGAGACCAAGAGAAATAAATTTAACATGTATTAAATTGGTCATTAGTAATATCTAATTGCCGTCTTTCCTTTACTCGCAGCTAAACCATGCACAGAGCAGGTTTATAGGCGACCGCAGAAAAGCGACCTCTAGCGGCGACTCGGTGGTTGAGTTTGAAGTGGTTTAGTTTGAAACGCAGCCTCCGTTTAACCTGCAGGCTCTGCGAAAGCTACCATGTATAAAGTGACATTTAGCTAGGTTGAGGAGGCATCAGTGATTAAATGAAATGATTAAGTGAATTTTGTCAGAGGTCTTGGGCGGAGGGGAGTCCCCTTGAGGTGGTGCAGTTGTCAACCCTTGGTGTGTGGATTCTGGTGCAGTGGGGATAAATGTATGGTCTGTATACTAATAAAATTATACTCAAGACAATTGAAACTTCAAAAAACAAATAGTAAAATGAGAGAATGCGTTTAAAACAGCTAAATGAAGATGCATCTGGCAACTACTCTAATTCACAAAATTAATCATTAAATCACCGCCTGGAGGTTTATGTTTTGATGCCTTTAGCAGGAAAACGTGAAGCCCGGAAGGGAGCCATCATTTTATGGAAAAGACTTTATTTTGAAAGGATCCAAGTCCACCCACCAAATTAATTCATTAGATTCAGATGTTAGTTTAGGGGCTGATTCAATCAGTTCTAAATTATAAGCAGTCTCACAGACTCTAAACTACCGCAGATGTATTGACAGTAACTTCAGAAGCAGAACTTGCGTTGGGTTAATTCCCCCCCCCCCCAAATCATTTTAACAGCTGTTAACCTTATTAAACTGCAGTAATTTGCAGCTTTGGAAAATTAATAAAAGCAGCATTCCGTCTGCATGCCTTTGCGATTCACTGACGCAGACCCCAGCCAGCCACTGAGGTGTATTCCCCCCCCCACCTTGGATATCACATTCAAGGAAAATGGGGGAGATGGCCATCGGCACCAGGCGGGTGCCTTACACGTCTGTGAGCCTCTCTGCAGCATGACTTAATATCCCTCCCACACTCCCGTTCGTATCTTTGAGGACAGAAGTGACTCGATGTTCCTGGCCAGTCTACACCATGGCGTTGTGCTGAGCGTCAGTTCTGTCCCAGGAAGCACAGCGGCCCGGATTTATTAGCTGTGTTAGCAAGACGAAGCCCCAGAAAACAAAGGTGTCTCATATGAAACCAGCTTTGAGGACAGACTGGGAAGGGGGGGCAGTTATCAAACACAGAGCACTTTGTACATGAGGAAAAATGGGAAAGCTGCTCTGAAGTGTTCTGCTCTATATTCAAAGAATGCACTTAAATTTTATTTATACACTAAAATATATGCACAACTTTATATACACATATAGGTTGGAAAACATAAAAATCGATAACTCAGTGACATTTCTAAACAAAAAGCTTTATCCTTTCATACATAATCGGTCAACGTTTCACACATTGTCACGTAGCTCGATCACATGATACGCGATTTGCACGAGGCATTTTAAAACTCGCTCTGTCCATCCAGGCTGGACTCAGGATGCTGTCAGAGGCGCGGAAGAAACACATGCAGTTCCAGGTCCACGTCTCATGGAAACACCAGGGATACAAGCCACTTTTAGCAAAATATAGGTGACGCACACACAGAAACAGCCACAGAGCTCAGGCGAACGAGGACAAGGGATGACAGGACCAGTGTGAGAAGCAGAGGACAGACCTGAGGGAGACACCCACCCTGACAGTTTGCCAGAGAAAAACCCTTCAAGACCTTTAAACATGGATTATCTCACACATCAACAGAATATAAATCAATGATTTGCAGGTCATCAACCAATAGCTTTGGCAAGCTGGCTTTATTCATCAGTTTTTAAATAAACTGGCCTGTATATGGGCCACTTTAACATATGCGCTGCTTCCCGTTATCATTAGTTCCACTCTTGCTAAAATCAGACCCAGCAGTCCAACCACCAGGACCGTTTAGCTGACTACAAAATTTCCTTCTCTAACGTAATCAGGATGACTGAAGAGAGAACCTATACTAAAGAAAGGTAAGGAAAGGCTGAGGATGGGCAAAGATTCCACAAGGGCTGGACCTTTGGTGCGTCCTCAGTACATCTGCTTTCCACTCGTGTGTCTGAAGAAGTCAGAGGAGACTGATACCCATAGCAGCTTAGCCACCTCTCTGTGGTGGCAGGTCCCACTGGCCCATTATCCCGTGTCAATGTAGTGTCCATTGGCCCCATCAGACAATGTCAGTTATATTAAATCAAAGCACAAGCCCATTGCTGATGTCCAGCCCAAAGCCTCTGCAGAACATGCATTAACTCACCGACATGGAGATGATCATAAATTTTATTTCTCAGATTTACTTTGCGTAGTGCACTTTTTCTGTAAACAACCCATGATATGTTGCCATTAGCATCAGGCACTAAAAACTCCCTTAATATCATATTAAATAAGATGATGCTTGAAAATTAATGTAGTTAAGATCACTGCGAAAACTGGATTACGTACGTATTGCCCAGTTCAACAAATATTTTACAGCAACAGGGGGCCAAGTTGTGTCAATGGAAGACAGTAGTCAATGTGATAAATTAAAAACTGTTGAAAACTTAAAGTCCCAAATGCCATCTCTATGAACTGGCAGGCCTTGGCAAACTGCCCATCCACACTCCAGTTCCTCTTGCATGGGAGAAGTTACTGACAATTTTCATGTGCTTTTCATGCTGTCTTCAATTTCCACCTTTTTTCCCAAGGCACAAACACACAGTGCTGAATTACAAAAAAAAAAATGAATAAATAAAATAAAAAATAAAAATTTGGGCAAATCGTACAAGTAGAAGGTGCCGGTGCCATTAAACAGGCAGTCTCATGCAGGCATCGCTCCCCAGCTCGACCTCTGACCTTGAACTTCCCAAAGCGCTCACCAAACTCCCTCCTTGCCTTCTGGTTTAGTCCTCGTCGCTCTCACTGCCCGACTCGCTCAGCTGCAGGTCTCTCTCTGTGGGGTGGAGGCAAAGAGAGCAGGTATTCACAATAAACGGCTGGCGTTACCAAACCCCCTACTCCCAGGCCACCTGGTAGCATGCCAAGATCAACATAATCTCTGCTTTAGCCTCAGTACACTCTCAGAAAAAAGGGTACCAATTTGTACCTTTGCTTGCCACTCTGGCTGTACCCTGAAGGGCCTGCAAATTGTACCCTTAGCTGTAGGTAATTAGGTACAGAAATTGACTCTGAGGAACATCCCCAAGGTACAAACAATAATATACCCCCAATGGTACAAAAATCTCTCATAGTTCATTTCTGTACCTTAAAATGTACATTTATCCTTGAGAGTACAGCCCTAGTGACAAGCAAAGGTACAAATTGGTTCCTTTTTTTCCTGAGAGTGTAGTATGCTGCTCTATACTTTTTTGATAGATGGACAGACAGATTCTGAGGATCTGATTCAAAGCTTGCGATATTTCTGTTATGGACTCACTGAGCGTGCTCATTATATGGGCCCCGCCCTCCTCTGAGCGGGTGGCGTGAGAGGTGGTCAGGATGGGCATGCTGTGGGCGGGGCCTGAAGCAGGAGTGCCCACAGACGGCCCAGGGGGGCGCCGGGCCTCGTCCTCCGAGTCACTGCTGCTGCTGGAGCTGGAGCTGCTGTCCTCGCTGCTTGACGAGCTCTTGGACCCGGAGGAGCTGCTGCCGCTGCTCATCTGGTCCAGCTCACGCGCCTCCGCCATGAGCTCTGCGCGGGGAGGAGCATTGTGACGTCTCGATGGCCCCGAACAGCTTCACGGCAACATCGCCATGCCCACGAGCCCTATGGCTACCGGCTTAACAGACACTCTGACACAAAGATTTACATATACGCTAAAAAACCTGTTGAAAGTCACAGGAAAACTATTCCGGTACATAAGACAGTTCTCCATTCTGCAGCACTTGTTAAATAAAGCACCAGTTATTTATATGAAATATATACTATTTTCATATGCGAGCCATCACAACATGTTATATTAAGGTGAGAGTGAAACAGAACGTGGCAGAATAAACCATGTCGATTTTAACAGGGCTGCCCCAACTCTGCATTAACCTTGAGCAAAGCTGACACCACGTCTCGGCCGCACGCTTCCCATGTCTGGAGTGCGGCAGAGCTTCTTGACGCGTTCCGTTCATACCTCTCTCGATGTCATCCATGGGAGACGCCGGGGACATCTTCTCTTTGGGGGGGGAGCTCCTGGAGCCCGCTGTGGTCTTACTGCCGCCACTGCCCCCAGTCTTCATCTGCTGGCTCAGTCGGCTGGTCTGCTGCTCCAGGCGCGACTGGATCTTACTGCTTCCTTCAGCCCTAAAACACACGCGTGCGCGTCACCTCAGTGCTCGTCTTACACAGAGATCCAGCTGAGGCACTCCACTGCCCTTGACCCACCTGGTCTTCTTGACCGCGATGTTGCTGTTGAGCTTCTCCAGACGGTACTCCCCTGTCTCGTGGTTCACGATTAGGATGCATTCCTTCATGTAAGGCCTTTTTGAGCCTTTGAACACGGTTACAGGAGCAGTTGAGCCCTGGAAGGTGAGCGAAAGCAAAGTGCAATAGGGAGAATTAAAGAGTATGTCTTAAATATGCATTTTTTCAATTTCATTTAGCGAGCGACGCTGACGAGCTTGTAAATGGCCTCTACCTCCAGATTTGGCAGCGTTATGGTCACCTGTTCCCCCTTCCCCACCTCAAGCTCTCCCTGGCATGCAGTGTCAATGGAAGCTGGTTTGAAGTCATCTTATTAAAAACAAAAACCGTATTAATTATGGAACTAATACAAAGCTAGGCAATGAGAGCACTGGGGATAAAATAGACACGTTACACAGTCATACTTCAACGAAAATAAAAGCAAAGCAAACGAACTTCTGACAAACCAATGAAACATAAGACTTATTAAAATAAGCGGTAGGGGGAGCTGCTTGCGCTACGGAAATATTCACAGCGGATATTAACAGGAAAACCGGTTAACAGCTTGTGAACAGTGAAACGCCTTATACTACTCTTTATAACAAGACTGAAATATTACATGGGACACAAACACATTATAAAAAATTATCCAAATCAAATTATATTAAGACAGCGGACTACCAAGGTACAAACTCTTTACAGCAAGAATTCAAATCAATATACCAAGGTGTAAAATGTGCTGAATGAAGGCACTTACATCGCACAGTGTGGAATGCACTCTTTGGTTGTCTTTCAAATGTTTCACCTAATTTAAGAACGTGTTCCTGGTTATCGAAATTTGAATACGCTGCTCCATTCATTCTAACAGAACTTTGCTAGCATATGTTACCAACATAAAACTTTTCTCTGGGTCAGATACCATCTATGGCAGCTCACGCCACCTCACATCGCAACCTCACACGCTTGAACGTCTCTGATTGGTCAACTGTTTTCCACACCCGCCTATTCCGCCAGATACCGCTCTCTGATTCATTAAGCTTGCTGTCAATCAGAATCTTTTTTGTCACCAGGCGGAAGTGATTTTCCCTATAATATTACTTCGCATGCCACGTGACAAATTTGCTCTGATTAAGAAGCGTTTGGTTTTCTTGTTTTTTGTAGACAATGAGTGTGAGACATATCAGACGATTAATCTGAAAGGAAGTAACTTAAAACCGGTATAATTACTGAAAATGATCTTTTAAAGAATAATTTATGTTGAAAAGTCGAGGATGAACCGAATTTCACTGCCAGAGTGTACATTTAGATTATCTAAATTAGATTGTTGGTTATACCATACAACTAAAGCTTATTATTTAGTTATGCAGTGATGTATTGATAATGTAATATTCCTACATCTCTAACCATAAAACCATTGCTCTGACTAAAAACACAGACTTAAAGCATGTAAAGAATCTTTTTCTAATTAATTCTTCTGAATATTTAAGGTCTGAGTTACAGGAGGTGCATAGTATTTGCATTTTGCACAGCTGTATGGTAATGAACTATGAGTCAGTGAGGAGTTGCCACGTGGTCTGCTGTTGACGTTGCCTAGCAGCCTTTGGTGATGGGTTCCGGCTAATCAGGGTTACTGAAAGTGGCTGTATGGACATTCATTTATGGCCAATTATTTAGGAGCCACTCCATCCTGTCTTAACCCTGTATAGATGGCTTAGTTACAGGGCTGCCAACTTGGGTCAGCTGCCTAGCATGAGATTTTCAGTTTGAGACTGAAGTCTGCACGCACATGCACAAGCATTTATATGTAACAATTTTATTACCTTGTACTTAGTCTGTAGGGTTTGCAAATTGCCCGGACGCTTTTGATGTAGTTGATTTTTGGTAGGCAGGATTGCAGGGGTTTGGAGTCTATCCCAGAAGCTACAGGCACAAGGCAGAGAACAACCCAGAATGGTGCGCCAACCCATTGCATAAAAAGGGATCCATCTCAGTGAAATGTTTAAATGGATATTAAGTAATATTTTAGAACATCATTGTAATAATCTGCCTTCTCTTGGGTGTCTGAAATGCTGGTCAATCACTCAATGAAGGAAGTAATGTCAAATATATGTTTGTGTGAGTCTCTCAACACATTTTCACGGCAGTATGAAAAGACTAATACGCAGTATTATTTTATCAGCACTCACTGAGCCTCAGCTCCACTGGGTACAGGTTTAATGATGGTTTTATTTTTAATGACGCCAAACTGAAAAGGAGGGAAGCAGAAGGAAACAGAATTCATCAGAGAAATACTAGATCAATGCACAAGTTTTCTTACTGTTTTATTTATTGAAACTGTTTATTTCTATTTTTGCAGATTCTAAATTTGAATGACTTATCTATAGGCATCATGCTGGTTCTCATTGGGCTTTGAATCAAGTCCTCATTACACATTCACTACTCTAACTGGGAGGGAAGCAGACTCTCTCTTCATCCACAACCATGTCTGCCCACAATCAGCTTTGCAGCAAGGGCAATAACGTCCGGATGCACCAGCGCCTCCAACAGGTCATTTGTGGAGAGGGCTCTGTGTCCAGTAACCTCAGTGAGTTTGTCCGTCTCCTCATCCAGGCTTTGAGGCCCTTCATCTGAAGGCCTCTCGTCTGCACTCTCCTGAGCAACCGGCACGAGGTGAGGTCCGAAGGGGATGACATCTGGCGGGCAGCGCTGTACGGGACCTGCAGGGGGCACACTGTGCTTGGGCAGCCCCCAGGCATCCCGTTTCACAGGCCACGAGCTGCCACCTGCAGGGTGCCCACGGCTGTCACCACCCCCATGCGTCGCACACGCCTGTACTGCCAGGCTGAGATCCCGCAGGTTCTCTCCGTATGTGGGGACATCGACCTGCAGCGGAGCATCGGGAAGGTTTAGGGACCAACGCAGGTCTGCATTAGAGCAGCTGGAAAGCATGAGGTCAGCCCCAAAGGAGGGTGCTTCTCAACACCAAGAAAACCAGAACCAGAAAGAACCAACTTGGGGCACAATGAATCAAGGGATTTGGTCTCGTTTGCAAAGGATGCAACAGATGTACCCTTGATATCAGGGGCAGGGCAAGAATGACATCTGGGGATTTTTACCATCCTCTACACATCTGTTCTTGAATATTGGAACTGGCCTTCGGCAATGGAAGATGACTTAAAATGGGTAAACAACCACAGGTACGGTCCAGAATGCATATTGAGCTACACCCAAAGAGCGTACAGAAGGCAGGGAGGAGGAGCAGCTCTGAAGGGAGAGAGTACCTCAGTGGGATTGAGCCACTTGTCGGCATTGTCAGGGCTGGGCAGGCTCTTTAACGCGCAGACGATGGTCCTGGTGAGAGCCTCCCCGACTCGCGCGGCGTCGTCAGCTTCCTGTGCCAAACAGCAAACCATGACGCACGGATCCTTCATCTCTGTGGATCGGCCAACAGACCTCGCACTTTTAGTAAAGGATGACACTGGGTAACCATCAAAACTGGGACGGGAAAAATGAAAAGGGTACATTGCGCAAGCTGTCCGATTACTGACGTAACATCTGAAGCTGAATGGAGGATTTTTCTCCCCCATAAATAAAACTCTCTGAGTGTGCGAGTATAAATCACAGCTAGAGTCCCTCCATCACTGTAATCTTGTCTGTAAAATAACGCACAGCTCAGCCGTTTCCCAGGAACACCTTATACTTGGCAACAAGCCAAGGCAACGTGAATGAATGCGTGTGTCTCTCCGGGGGCTGGGGGGGGGAGTAGTGCGCACCATCTCAATCCAGGAGTTTATGCTGACTGTCACAGGGTCCAGCGACTCCACATAATGCCACCAGTGCCTGGGGACAAACAGCACCTGCGGAAAGAGGATGGAGAGGCCCTGTGAGTGAGGACCCGGGTTCGAGCACGGCAGACATACCAATGACTGACATACCACTTCACACACACACACACACACAAACACCCGTTCACTTACTCTACGAATAAGAATCCTCCACTAGTTAAGACATTCATAATTAATTCAGTGCCTTCTAAAATGGATAAAACATAATTTAAAAAAAATGGAATAACTGGAGTGAACAGGGTATTACAGTAATTACATATAATTATTTGGAAAGCTAATGTTTGTACAGAATTTCTGTCACACCTGCAGTTATTGAAGCTTCCCCCACAATGTGCTGTTAGCCAGTGAAACTTTAACAGAGCTACAGCAACACGTGTAACTATACAGGTAACTAAGGCCCAGGTGTTAAACTGCATCGTTCCTGTAGCTGCAACTTGCATTCAGTCAGCAAACAGTTTTGTATCTGCGCGAATCGCCATGAGATGGCAGTATAAACATTCTTCAGCAAGCTTTAGCAAAAACAGATTTCTCTGTGAGGTTCAGTACTTTGCCATGTTTATCTTAGCTCAATTATTAAAATAATGTAACACATGTATTCAGTTAAACCCGACAAGGGATTAAAAGCAGTATTTTGTTGATGGGTGGAATTACAAGCAATAAAATATACAGATTGCCGATCTTGACCAATCTTTGGAATCCAGGAGTGCCCTAAGCGGCATGATCGGTTTTGCTGGGTGCAGGAAAAGCCTTCATTTCAGGAATCACAGGAGCCTGGCTGCTTGGGCTTATCTAGACTACTGAAGCATTTAATACGATTTTTGTGCTGGAAGTGATGTCCTGTATTTGGGGGGCAGTGCGTGTCTCAGCAGGTTAAGCCCCTGTCCCTGTAATCAGAAGGTCACTGGTTCCATCCTTGACAGAACAGTCACATTGCAGTTGGGCCCTCAAGCAAGGCCCTTAACCTCCCAAAATGCTCCAGGGGTGATGCATAAATGGCTGACCTTGTATTCAGACTCCAAGATTCACCCTCAGCTGTGTCTGTCTCAAAGGAGAGCAAGCTGGGACACGTGAAAAGAAGCATTCCGATGAGCAAACGGCAATTCAGACATCATTTCACTTCTATATTCACACCAACAGATCTGATTTTGTTATACTCAAGCCAATAATGACAGTATTATGTTTCCCCATGTGAAAATAAACCAGATGTAGTGAGGATTTGGGATATTCAAGAACTGAACACTGCCCATTCAGAAGAGGTCAGAAAAAAAAACAGATACCATCTTGATTTCATTAATTCCTCCATTTAACACTCTGACCTGAATCAGTCACTGGCGATCTCACCCTGTCTACTAGAGCATAGCTATGCATCTTCCACGCATCACTCCCGCCGACGGTGTCAAAGTCTGTGGCCCGAAAATCTAATTCAGAAAATTAACATCAGAACAAAGGCTCATTTCGCCAGTGTCAGACTGTCAGGAGCCAGGAAGGGATGAGCAAAGGTGGCCAGGATACGTGAGCCACTCGCAGGCAGACAGCAGATCCACAGTAAGGTCCGGGCTTTTCTGTGGGTGATTGAAAGGCAGCGCAATTCAACACAGAGAGGGGGCGCTGTGGCTAAGGACTTGGCCTCGCAAGGGCGCAGGCTGCTGCACCCTTGAGAGAGATGCTGCATGTTTATCTGTCTGATGAAGATGAAGCCATGACAAGTTGTCTGGTCGCAGATGATTTTATTTTTATCGAATACCAAACACAGCCGGGTATTTTATTGGAGCAATTCCCTGTTCAAGTACATTTCCTCCCATCAATAAGGCAACTTCCCTTTTCACGCCTCTGAAAGACTCTGGGGAAATCTCTCATGCGATTATTTTTAACAAGGCACAGTGTAATAGGCACAAACCGACTCAACATCTTGCAATAAGGTCCCTACTTCTAATAATAACATATAATAACGGCTCTTGTGTAAGACGACATCTGTGACAGACAGACAGCCAAATTAGAGCGAAACGGCAGACTGGGGAGGCGCTCTCTGGGGGGCAGTGCTGAGAAGCGGCCCAGAACCCGCGCGGGGCATGAGGCGGACCGCACCGCCGCCCCCACGAGGGGCGGTCACACGCAC
>JAABNY020000034.1:5450208-5474872 GCA_015164015.2 Brevimyrus niger
CCGCGAAACAGTGGGGGGAACTGAAGTTGCCCAGACTCTGGGTACCAGGGGGGGTGATTGGCCCCCCCCCCCCCCCCGTCATCACTGTGGGCACACTTCAGCAGGCTGCACGTCCAGCCAGTCACTGCAGTGCGTTTGTCCTGCGCTAACAGGGCTGCTCACTGACCCACAGCCCACCGTTACCCTTCGTCCATGACGAGCGATTCTCAGCAAAGTATTTATACTGATGTGTGGGGTGGATCTTTGCGGCTTACAGGCATTTTATACTGACATCAACTGGGCCTCCTCTCGCTACCTAAACCAGTTCCGATGCGAAACGGCGCCCTCACCTGTCCTGGCTGCAGGGTGACCACGTGGGCCCTGGCTCTCGCAAAAGCGGGAAACCGCCGCAAGTCGGGCCGTGTGATGTCCACCTGACTGAAGACGCTGGACTCCTCGTACGGGATCCGGGTAGGGTACAGATGACACGTGTCCCCAACAGGAAACAGGTACCATTTTTTCCTGGCAGAGGAGGAAGGAGCCACATGACCACAAACTACTGAAAAACTCATTTAGCAAATATATTCTACTGAAAACTGACTAATAGGACAGGAGTGACAGATAAACCCTCTTCATGGAAACAACCACCTTCATAGGGATCATCACTTTACTTTTTACACACCATGTTTTAATCTTCTATAAATGCAACCATCACGAAACGCCAGCCTGATCAGATCTGAAGCCTGATCTCAAGCATCGCGAGAAGGAGAAACAGGCTGAGGAGCGGCAGACAGAACCCAGCGTGCATTCCCCGACGAAGGACGGCCACGTGACGGGAAACGAGCGCTTATACAGGGCAGAAAGAGCACAGTGGTGCTGCTCTGGGCTTACAGGCGGCACATCTGTCAGGGTCTCGCCTTATCGGCAGTGAAGACTCCCCACTGGACAGAGCTTCATCACACTCTGCCTTCACTCCGGCCGGCAAGAACAGATCCACTCCTGAAAAGGTCCTCAAGCACGATCAGATATCGACCTGACCCCCCCCCACTGCACATAACGCAGCTCTGGATCATAAGAAGTTCCACTGAAATCTCAGCTGGTTGGCTGGCAGTGCTTTGCTACTCCCCATAAATGCTAGTCATTTAATTTTATCTGCAAGGTATCTCAGTGACATAATGAGCGCTCCCAGCTCCATGTATGCTGGGACTCTAGTACAAGTTCAAATCTGCTACCTATACTGTTACCTTCCTTGGACCTGCAAAACCAGGTTGCACCCATAAGTGTCCTGGTGGCAGGGGGTGTTGGCGCCGTCCGAGCCGACCCACAGGGTGCTCTCCTGTCCGTTCCGGCCTGGGTAGCCGAAGTCGGACCACGGCACATCCTGCCAGAAACAACAGAACCAGCGTTAGCTGTGCAAACCCTCAGAGGTCTGTGAACAGCATGCAAATTGTTTGTGAGGAGTTCTGGCCACAGCAGAAGCTTCCCAGCTTGGGGCAGCGCTCCTTCCCCGCAGCGGCCGCAGCTCCTGCACACCACACAATATCCCATTACAAGCGTTTTGTTCCCTTTCCATTCCACGCTTAGATCGGAACAAACTGCGCGACCTTTCAGCAACTTTAAATTCCTCACTTTTAAAGTCAACGACGCGCACAACCAAAACCGCCGGTTCCACAGGAACTGTCGCAAACAAAGAGATGCTAATTCCTTTTCGTTTTCCGGAAATGAAAGAATCGTCTGGGCGACAGAAAAATTTGCTGGCTTTCGAGAGATACGGCCGTACAAGAAGGACATGAAACAACCATGCAAATGGGTCGCTTTAGAAAGGGGAGCAGGGAGCTTTCAAGGGGCCATCAAAGAGCGGAGCACCTGGACAAATCGGATTTGAAGTCTGAAATGAATAATTCTGTCAATGAAATAAAAGAGGGCGTTTGAAATATGGGGACAGGAAGATGTCAACAGCTGCTGACACAGGCATGTGTGACTCAATTGCGGTCGACGGGCCAAATGTTTTCGTGGGAAGAGGATTTAAAAGCAGACCCCAGATTCGAGGATGCCTGAAAAAAAAAAGAAGCTAGATTTCAGCTACTAAAAACTGAGATTTTTTGCAGAAAACTTTGCATTGCTAAAGACTTTGCAAAGAGACAGTCTTCTGATGGGAAGAGATGAGTGAAACTGCAACCTTGGTGAAGAATCAAGCTAAGTTCATGCTTCACTCTTTTGCGTTCACAAACTTTTGCATACAAAAGTCTGTGTACGCAGACGGTGGCAGTTGGCCCATGCTCACAGCAATGATATTCAGCCAGACCAGTGGACTATCAATTCCTTATGTGTGCATGGTTGATGCACACCGACATGTAAAAAGTCCACTAGACCCAAAATCTCGGCTGCACGGTCCTTGTGGACGCTGCTAATGATGAAACTGATGGCACTCTCACTTTGTGCAGATGGTAACATCACACGGAAAAGTGAATTATGCACTGGGCATAATCAAGGAGCTGGAAGTTCAAAAGGTCTGAATCCTGGTTTATGGTTTCTTTGAGCACATGGAAGATGGTTAATAGGAGTTTTACTAACACAAAAGAGTTCTGAGGGCAGAACAAACAATGATTGGTTCAAAGAGATCAGTCAGACTGTAGAAGAGGCGGGACCAAGACATCTGTTATCTGTCTGAACCAATCATTTTTCATTCTGCCCTCAGAACACGTTTGTGTAAGTAAAACTCCCATGAACCATCTTTGAGGAACCAGGTGCTATATAGCTATGATTCCTCAGCATCCAGAAGCTTCGAAAACACAGCTGTCACAAAAGTCACAGTTTGTAGCTGATCTGTACTACACAGGCAATGCATATTAAATACCATGCAAATACATACATATACATATATATATATGATAAATAAAAATAAATTAAAAAATGTAACCTTTCAGTTTAAAATATAAAGCAGCTTAACAGACCATTTGTTGCTGAGCACAACCGCAGTCCTACTAAGTAATTTTTGTTCACACTATAAACATGACTCATCTTCCATCTGACATATATTTTATTGTGTATAATGGATCTAAAGATATGAGAGTGTAGAGGTCTTAAGCAAAGATTGCTGTCAGGACATGATACACAGAGTTAATATTTTAAAATGAAAACACACTGAACTTTACCTTTCAAAGTCAAAAGAAAAGAACCAAACGGGGTACCTGGAACATTGCGGGTTTGTGCTGGAACAGAACAGCGATGTACTTGTAGTCAGCATAAGCCCAGTACTCTGAGCAGGGGAAGTCGGAGAATGGGCTTGGACATGGTCCCTGGCCTTTGGTCCAAGACAAAAAGTCCCGCACTGTGGCCTCTATGTATGAGCACTGTGTTTCAAACAAGGGCTCTTAGCAGAGAGAGAAGAGAGAAGCAGTGAATGAAAGCATAAAGGCAATAACCATCAGAACAGACTTAACTCCTCAGAACACATTCATATAGACAACATATACTAAAAACGTCTGTGTTCACAAGCAAGTATCATGTGTGAATCTCCAATGTAATACAGTAACAAATCATGCCAGACTAGTGTCATGAATGTCTATCACTGTTCTTTACATTTAATGAACTACTTAAGTGTTATATTTGGTATTTTCGCTCTTTGAAGCACCTCACTCAGTTCTTCCCCCATAATTAATGTTTACTTATAGTGGAGTTCAATCCTCCCATTATACAATAGCCATATTATTAAAATACGCTGGAGCTCCGAGAGGTTCTTAAAGGTTTTTTTTTTTTTTCAAAACCGGACTTGACTTGCTACATTATTTTTTAACTCGGAAGTCTTCGCTTACTTCTCTCATCTTGCCTTTTTCCCACGCGAAATCGGACTGTCTTCTCCCCCAGGACATGGGCTAGGTGCTCTGCCGTCCACCCGAGCGACGGCCAGCCGGCGGTCATGTCGAGGAAGACGGCAGGTTTCTCCAGAGATTCCATAATCTGCCGCGCCTCATCGGGCGTAAACGGCTTGGACTCCATCGCTGCTAAGAAAAGAAGCAATGATGTGGGTAGCATCTTGTGTATCTCGCTAGAAACATGTAATGATGCAGCTTGGATGGCAATATTTATTATTTAATGTGATGCATCAATAAGAAGTCTGATCAGTTTTGGTTATAATCTTAAACCTTGGGGAATGCAATGTCCTGGTCCAATATTATGTGTTACAAATAATGTGAATATCTACAATGTAATAATTTCCCATCCTCCGTTTGGCAATATACTTGTATTTATGTTATTATACAGTTTATATATTACTCGTTTTCCTTTGCAGATCCAGTTCAACAAGTTCGTATCATTCGTAGGTGCGATCAGATGTAATCCTTTTCATGGCTTTAGTGACAGTGATGTTCACTGATCTGAACGGGATAAAGAGAACTAAATTACAAAAGAGCGGTTTTGGGTTTTATAAATCATTGTAATCATTACCAAGTACTTTTCCCCGGATTAATTAAATGTGGCTGGCTGAAAAACACAAAAACTATTTGAATTTAGATTTATATATCCTATGTTTATGTAGATCATGTCAGCAAATAATTACTAACAATTTCACTAGCATGAACAAAATTACACTTGAAAACGGCGAGAAAGCTGATTTAAAGCATCTGAAGAGCTCACGGCAACCGCAGTCCTCACGTGTCCGCTGAAACTACCGTCGCACATAAAATACGTCACACGCTCGCTCTGAGAGACCTCTGAGACGGGATTTCACTTTCAGTTTTTATTTCCAATCGTAATCGTTTTGAACGTCTGTCGTTAGTAATTATATACAATCTCTCACTTTTAGGTTGTCACGTATCACGCACGGCTTTATAAACAGGAGTGGGAATCAGAAAAAGCAGCCATTTTAGCTGTGCGTGTGTCTCCAAGTCCGCCATGTGATAACTTGTGTATTGGGTTTCCTTTGCATTTTGACTGCATGCTATCAGTTACATGAATGTTAGGTGGGAAACAAGCCATGTGCTGGTGTGTGTACATAACACCGTCTTCATGATGTCAGTACTATGTTGATAGACCTTTTTGTACGATGTGAAAACATCGTATTTATGTAAATCAAAAGAACTTAACTGCTCAGTAGAAGCCGAGGGATCTCTGCACGTATCTTTGCAGACTGCTGGATCCCTGAGGGATTTTCTTGCTTATGCAGCAGCAGGATAAAGCGCAGAAAACTAACATAGAACAGGAAAAACTAGACAAAGTGCAAAGACTGCACAATCCCATTCTGACAGTTTTTTCTTGTCCATAAATTGGACCATTTCTGTTAGTTTAACTGATTAAATGATGAGTATAACCGAAAAATTATGGATGGCTTGACTCCAGATTGTTTATTGCTTATGCATTTTTTAATTGTTAAGTGATGGGACTCTAAAATGGACAAAGGATAAAACTTATATAAATTTTAATATGCTCTGAATCAAAGAAAGACTTTCAGATTTAACAGTCATTACACTTCACAGCATGGAAATTATTCTTATCCTGTTATACAGCAGGGTTCAGTTCTGCTGAATTGGATACAGGACACAGACAGAAGCACTCTAGGTGAGATCTAGAGAGAACATAGGTAATATTTTATAGAATGCCTAACAGCGAAACTGATGTTCTTCAAAGGACAAATAGAGGTTGATAGCATAATGCTCATCGCATTAACATATCTTTTGTATCACACCTCATTTCCTCATAAGGTTCTTCTGGAAAGCATAGTGTTTCTCAACCCAGCCCTGAATCAAACAATCAAGAACACCAAATACCTGGTACAGGTGTGTTTTGAGCTAGAAGGAAGCAAAAATGTGGACTGTCTGGGGGTCCCCAAGGACCTTGTTGGGAAACACTGACATTCTATGAATCACTTCAAGTACATTTTAAGGACACTTCAGCTGTAGAAATGCCAGAGCTTGAGAGATGCATTATTCTTGCAGAAGAATCATTAAGGTGCTCATGGTGTCTGTTTAGAACTTGTGTGTTCCAAAGGGCTTCCTCAACCTGCATGGCTGTATGATACCAAATGCCTCAGACTCAGAGAACCAAACGGCCCAAAACACAATGTTTAAACTACCAACAAACACACAAAGAAAGAAGAAAGAGGAACTTAGAAACCACCAAGAAAGATGGAAAGCTACTCCTCACCACAAATAAAAGCAAACCCACTCAACCCCCCCTGTCTTACTCATCAATCGATGAGTGATAATTCCAATCAGGGCCAGCTTTGTTTCATTAAGCAGGGAGACCATTTGCACATAACTGGTGATCAGTCACCATGGAAACCCAAAATCGTCGCAGTTCTGACCTCGCTTCCTGCTGGCTCATTTAAGTATGTGTGTGAAATTTCATCTTATAGTGCTTTGATAATACCTCTACTGAAATATTATGTCTGTAAATGCACAAGAACAAAGATATATCACAACATTTAAAAATCACTTAAAGTAAAAAGTAGACAATAAATAATGTGGGAGAGAATATAATTCATTGACTAATTGAAGATCTTTAAACACTGATTAAGTTCTGCTTCATTTTTGTCTTAATCAAAGTTGAAATTCCCTTGGTGCGGTTCTCCCTCGTCTCGGCATAGACTGGTATCTGCTGCTGCTCCGTGAAATGTCATCATGATGTCCCCCTGAGGACTCCTGGGGGGCTGTAAGGGGGCAGCCATGTGAAATGACGTCATGATGTCCCCCTGAGGACTCCTGGGGGGGTGGGGGCGCAGCCGTGTGAAATGAGCCCGGCGTGTCTTTCCGTGGCCTGCGTGGTCTTTGACTTTCAGACTTTCAAAAGCTTTCGATCGTCATTAAACTTAGCAAATTGGATTAGACTCTTCGGCCCGAAACAGTTCTTTCTCTATGGTAATGAAAGTACTTAGTGGCGTAGCCGGATATGGATTTATCTGCTTTGCTCTGAAACTCAAGGAGCAGCTGTAGATTCTTTTAAACCGGGTCATTCCCAAAGATTCTCCCCCAGCCTCAGACTTTCTTTTCAGCTTCTTACAGACGTTTTGACATTTTCTGTCAGTTTTTGGAAGCAGTATGTGAGTGATAATAATTCTGCGTCTTCTTTTACGTGTGTATCAGTATACAATTTTACTTTGTTAGCAATATTACTAATAATGTTGCATATGAGTAATAATAATAACATATTATTCATCATGAGAAAGAGTTGCAATAGCCCTCTGTCTTATAGCTACTGGACACAGGCACACACACATACAGGATACAGTGTGGGTGTGTTTCCCTGTGTGGAATTTGTGCATTCAATTCAGGCAAGGCACAATTACACTCTGTGCCATCTTGAGAATTATGTCCCGTTGCAGCTCCCCTATGAGTGAAAAAGACTTCGATTGGAAATGTAATTTTGCCCATTCATCAGCCTCAACTTGAGTACGCGGTCGGTGCTGATAGCAATTCGTTATTGTGCCGAGCGGCTGCAAACTAACAGTCATTATCCATCTGCCTGGCAGCGGCGGTCGCTGTGCAGCCCGGCAATTTCCCTAATTCCTCTCGCCCCCATTTAAAGACAGATGCAGCCTTGACGGCTTTCAGGAAGCATTTCCATTATAAACATTGTGCAGTACCTGGAAGGCACTTAAGAAGATTGCCAGTCCCCCCCCCCCCCCTTCAAGTTTGTGAGCGATAAGGACAAGATCCCCGTTTGTGTGAGAGCAGATAAGATCCTCAGGTGAGATAAGCTACTTTAGAGATGCTGGTTAATGCGATGACCCAGTGCTGCTGCTGGTGCTGGAGTTCCTGGCTGGAGTGGGATGCTAGGTGTCGGTGTTAGCATGTAACGTGACACCTGTGTTTCAGGGGAAAAAATGCAAATAATATCTGCCTTGGGGGGCACAATCTTAAGGTCGAATTCTCTTTTCTTTACTCTGTCTTATCACAGATCAGTGAATCCAATCCTCCTGAAGCAGTCATCTGGGCAACCTAACCCCCACCCCCGACCCCCCCTCTGACGCTGGCCCTTCTTGTTTGGGACACTTTAGGGCTGTGTGTCCTCCACCAGGTATGTGTGCAGAAGTAACCCACTGGTTTGTAAGATGCCTAGATGGCTAGTTAATGTTGGGGTGTATCTGTTTATTTTCATATCAGGAATTTAATGCATTATTGCTTTTCCATAAGCCAGGCCGCTGGTGTCAGTTCATCACTGACTGTGACATTGGCACCGACAGTCCTGCTAATGGGCAGCAATTTTCTGATTTACTGTTCAGTTTGACTTAGCAGTTCCTGAACTGTCATGTAAAATTCTTTTATTTCCCGACTTTGTGACAAATTTAATTTTTCTATTGGGAAAGGAAGCTTTTTAATGTACCATCTTTTTGCAAAGTTGTGTAAAATGAAAGCATTTCTCTATGTCATCAAAGAATTTTATGCTGCTCTATACACTATAAGTGTGAAATAGAGTGAAAATGATCACAGATAGTTAATATTAAAATTCTGGAAAGCTGTCAGCTGATTTATTACAAGAGCAGGATAATATCTGCCCACGCCAACCGCTTACCCTGGTCAGGGTTGTGGAATGTAGACATTATTTTATTATTATATATAATATATTATTCTATTATGCACACTATATTACTTTGTTCCTCCTACTCAGCAGTATAGTGCCAAATATGTTTTTTGCTTATAATACGCTTTCACAGTGAAAATGAAAGAACTGCATTAAAATGGGTTTGGATCAAACATCCATCCGTCTGCCTTCTTGCCACATATCCATTCCAGAGATTCTGGAGCCTATCCTAGGCCACACAGAGCATGAGGCAGGTGACCTGCGTCCCGTCACAGAGTGCATACTCATACACACATGCACGCTCTGTCACACACTACCGCACTATGGGAGATTTAGAGGCCAAATCCGCCAAAGCATGAGTATTTGGATGGCCCACAGGAGGGCATGAGAGCATGCAGACACCACACACACGGCACATTGTAATGAAGGCACAAAGAACCACCAATTTCATGAAAGCCTTTAGTGTTTAATGGAAATGTTTGTGTCTGTTTGGGTAGACAGTAGCTGGGGTGGGGTGGGGGGGGGGGGGGTGCCTGTAAACTTGAAATTGAAATAAGTGGCCGGCTGAAACTGTTTCTTCTTGCATGCTGCAATTTCTGTTCGTATCAACACTAGTCTTTTTGTAAATTGTCATCATCACAGGTATGTAAGAACTAAAATCCATCGGTGAGTTTTTTGAGTGAATTTTTTCTTTTAACTGTTTGAGAGCACTTATGAAGTGGGATGGGCCAAGCCAATTAAATTATTTCACTAAGTCTGCTATTGTGGAATGGCTCAGTATTGGGGCTCTCATTGATGATGATATGCGACACACATTAATGTGCTGAGTAAAGAGCCAGAAAATTGGGCTTTTTTAGACTGATCAGGCTGCAAATAAAGCTCATTATGTCACGTCGCTGCATCATTAATACAAGCAGAGGCCAACTGCAGAGGAGAGCTTTGTAAAGTGGTGGGTAAAAGTGAAAGTGAAATGAAAGCCTTCAGTTTCGAGTGTGAAATGTGTGGCTCTGTCTGCACTGTTTCAATAGGATTCCTCATCATTTGTAAATTGCCTGTGTTACATAGCACCTTACAGAACAAGTATATGAGTTGCAAACTCTTGTGTGAAATACTGTAGTCTATATCAGGGCTAGGCAGCCCTGATCCTGGAGTGCCCGTATCCAGCAGGTTTTCTGTTCTACCAGTCACATTACTATCTGCTTGAGTTCAGTTGTGGTTCATCAGAGACCAGGTAGGATGGAAAACCTGCTGGATTCCGGCACTCCAGGATCTGGGTTTCCTTCCCCTGGTCTAGACTCTGCAATTTGAAGTTTCTGGGCTGCTTTTTGGGAATTTGTGGTCGGTCTGTATAGGTTTTATTCTAGTTCTGCAAAAATAAGTGTGCTTGGTGTCATTTACAGAACGTGTAACTTGTAAGTTTCCAGAAAAACTGACTATGTTTCACAGAGGGTAAGCTAACTTTCCTGGTAATGATTTCCTGTTATTGCACGGTAAGAAGGTTCCCAACAGGACTATGAAGAGATGCATTGGTATGCTGCGGCAGACTTCTGTGTGTTTTTCCTGATTAAAACAGTAAAAGACCAAGAAGACAGTTAGCCAAACAAATGGTACATACAGCGAGGTGAGCTGTCAGGTTTGAAATCCTTCTCCCTTCCCAGACTCCCACTGCAGAGTCAGCATAAACGTGTGGCCTAAATCTCTGAGTGCAGCATTTGCTAACTGTCAAGTGGGGTACCATCAGATTAGTCAGCTGTCGGCTGGTCCTTTAGGGTGACAACTTGTGACAATGAGCCGCATGACACTAAATTTTAATTCTGAGTCTTACTGCGATTGCAAGTTATTAATCAGTGCATGGATCGTAGCGGGATCAGGGGAGTCACATTATCAAAATTCTGCCTGCAGATCTGCTCTCTGCCTGCAGGTGTCACTACTAGCACTTCATTAATGCAGTCATTTGAGCAAGACGGGTGAATACGATGTGTGAGCATCTTTATGAAGTGTGTAAGGATTAGTGAAGGGGATGGTATTGAGGAGGTTGGAGGTATTAATGGTGATATGCATATTATTTCCACCAAGAAAACTGTGAAGCCTCCCTGACTTAACAGTTTAAAACAGAGGTCAAGGACACTGATAGGAAGATCAAACTAAGCTTATGATTTTGAAACATGTTTTGCCTGTTTGCCCTTGGGTTGTTTTGAATTTAAAATGCTATGAATTAAAATGACATGTTTGTCGGGATACTCCTGTTTGCGACTCTAGGATAACCTTACAGGAGCCGATGCATTGGTTTCAAAAGGATCTTTTTTATTGAAGTGACTTTATGCTTTGAGCCTTTCCCAGATAGAGGACATATGATATTATTTTGTCCTGCCATAGCCGTGAGCTGTAAAGTACAGGAAGGTGCCCTTGCGGGGGGGCGGCTCTCACGATGCGGGGGATTTTCAGTCGGATGGCCGCGCCGTGGAACTTGCACGGCGGCACCTGTACCTGCGGTTATGGATCACCACGCTCTCCAGCCCAGTAATACATTCTGACTGTGGCATTACAGGTGAGTAGAGACTGGGAAAATCATCAAGGATCCCAGCCACAGACTGTTCATACTGCTGCTGTCAGGCAGGCGGTATTGAAGTATGAGACCCTGAACCAGCAGGCTCTGGAGAAGTGTCTAGCAGGTGGGACTGCAGTATGAGGGCCCGAACCAGCAGGTTGTGGGATAGTGTCAGGCAGGCGTTACTGCAGTAATGAGGGCCTGAACCAACAGGCCACAGGACAGTTTCAAGCAGGCAGTACTGCAGTATGAGGGCCCAAACCAACAGGCTACAGGAATGTGCCAGGTAGATGATCATACAGTATGAGAGCCTGAATCAAGAGGCCACGGGACAGGGTCTGGCAATACTGCAGCATGAGAGACTGAACCAGTAGGCTCCATGACAGTGTCAGGCAGACTATACTGCAACATGAGGACCTGACCCAGCAGGCTCTGGGACAGGGTCTGGCAGGGTACTGCAGTATGGGAACTTGAACCAGCAAGCTGTGGGAAAGTGTCAGGTAGACGGTACTGCAGTTTCAGGGCCCAAAGCAGCAGGCTCCAGGACAGTATCAGGCAAGCGATACTGCAGGATGACTGCTTGAACCAGCTGTCTCCCGGACAGTGTCAGGCAGGCAGTACTGTAGTATGAGTGCCCCAAGCAGCAGGCTGTGGGACAGTGCCAGGCAGACTATACTGCAGTATGAGGGTCCAAACCACCGTGCTCTGAGACAGTGTCAGGCAGATAGAACTGTAATACGAACCAGCAGGTCCTGGGACCGTGTCAGGCAGGCGAAATTGCAGCATGAGGGATGGAATCAGCAGGATCCAGGACAGTTTCTTTCACAAGACTGTCACCGTGCTGCATTCCTTGCACTACACTGCACACAAGCACAACATCAAGCATAGTTATTGTACATTATTAACTTTTATATTGTATTATGTTGTGTTGTAGATGTTATGCATGAATCTGTTGTATTTGTATTTTTGTGTAGTGCCACAGGGGACCCAAGAGAAATGACGTTTCAGCTCACCGTGTACTTGGCTATACATGGATACTTATATACGTGGATGTGTTGACAATAAAGAACTTGAGTCTTGAGTCATATTGCATTTTTTATGTACACTGCCTATTTGTTTTTATTTGCACTGCTTCTACTGCTTTTATTTGCTGGTAAAACCCACGTCATCTCCCAATAACTGATGGACCAATTGGAGAGCTTTCATACTGATTACATCTTTAGCCCTTACTGAGATGAATCTCATTGGTTGGGGTCTTCCACTGTAGCTCGCTGATGGCCTTAATGCACATGTGCTGTGTGTACTCATCAGTTACACTGTGAAAACCTCCTGACAGATTTCACTCATGATTTCACCTGAGGCTGCACGTTATGGCTTTTGCAACCTATTAAACCAAGATGTTCGACATGAATAAGTGGTATAACATGTAGCTGTATAAATGGTTAATGTAACCTGAATCCCAAATGTCACTTTGGAATAAAAGTGCCGGGTAAGCTTGTATGAAATCATATGTCTCTGACTTTATGTCATATTCCACCCTGACTACTGAGGGGCAGTAATATCTGAGAGCTGAAGTCACATAATGAAGATTTAATCAGCAGACAGGATGTGGTTTAACACTGGCAGGTTTTTAGGGGGGGGGGGGGGATTTCAAATTTCTCAGTGCGGAGATACAAAGACCACAGTACTTTACCTATATATTACCTGCAATCATTATTAATCACCAGCAGTTGACTGCAGTTGAGTCTTGTGACCAGTGTGGTGACATTTCTCGCATTTTCCTGGCCCGACATGAATTATTTATCCAGGCATACTCTGTCATTTTGGCACCTGTCTGAATGAATAGCAATGAGTCTTCAGGATTCAAAATTCAAGAACTTTGTTATCATTGTGCAAGCACAAAGCTAGGAGTAAGAATTAAATGCGGAAAAGTAGGTTAGACTTTCAGGCCTCTTAGTATTGAAGGTCCATATTTCTTGATTTAGATCTAAAGGTCTTCAAATTAAGGCTCCACAATCTAATATAGTGGGTAATATATTGGTCTGAAATGCAAATTCAATCAATAAAGGGAACAGCAATGCGGGCCGGAAACACAGTTTGACTCCACGGGCAATCTGAATGGACACCTCAGAATGAGGTCCTTCAGCTTTAGTGCATATTTTGAGTTTCTTTTTTTAGTGCTTATCTCTGTGAAGTCTACATCATCAATCAGCACCCAACAACTTGCAAGGTGTATTCTGGGCATGGAGGCAGGTTAATGGAGTTTATGGTGTTTATCTCACGGCTGCTTATCTACTATATGCAAGATCCAGTCACATCAATTTAACTGGAGACGGGAAGTTTACAGCGGGCGACGGGCTGGGCTCTGAATGTGGAATCACTGAGTGCTCACTCTTAGTGCAACGAGCTGGATAAACGCTGGCAGGGCTCCTTTGGGACAAAGCATTTTTCAAATGGGGTGAATAGTGACGAGTGCCTTCTGCTGCTTTTATGGATGGGTTAAAATTATAAAACCACTGCAGAAACACTCTATTCTACCATGAAAGCTAAACCCGAAGGGAATGCATGTCAGAGGACAAATGTAGCAGTAAACAGATAGTAAACACTCATGACCCTGAGCTGGATAGACAGCTGGAAGATGGATGCATGGACAAATAGTAAAAAATTGTCAGATGTTCACAAAATGGGCATTTCATGCTTGTCCACCGGGTGTTCATAATTGAAACGAGGAGAATGTGGACATATTCATTAAAAAACAGTTTACAGAGTCTCAGATGACTCCAAATGGCAAATCACAGATGACAAATAGTCTGGATGTTTCTGCCAATGGATGGCACCCTCAACATGTTATTAAGGACTAAATGTGCCCAGCGACATCACCGCTGTCACGTTAAGCAAGCCCAGGGCCATCATCAGTGCGACAGCAGAAATGATGCCTGTCTCTGACACTCCGGCTGTGCCCCCCACCACAGTGGGTGCCTGGGAGGTGCCCGCTGGAGCTGAGGGAGGGGTGGCAGAGCCCCCACCCTGCCCATGTGTGAGATGTACCCACTGCAGTTTCTTATTTGAGGTTAAGTCATGGCTGTTTTACAGGTGAGTGAGTGTAAGTTAGGGAGGGTAACTTCATCAATTCACCTACTGCAAAAAACACTCCCATTTAGCGAACACCATGTGTTACAAACCCAAAGATGGACCCTAATCAAAGTGCCCTCCTGTACTTGGCCGTACAGCCAGTGCTGAAGGTCACCATGGTTAAAGTTTGCATGACTGCATGGAGCTCGAACTTGATGCAGAGTTGATATGTGCTCACCCTGTTTCCCTCTGCTGCACGCTACACCCTGTGAAGCAGTGGTCTGTCCTGTAAAGCAGTGGTCTGTCCTGTAAAGCAGTGGTCTGTCCTGTAAAGCAGCGTTTTTTCCTGTAAAGCAATGTTTCCCACTCCAGTCCTCAAGGACCCACAGAAAGTCAACACTTTTGCTCTGGAAGCTTGAAGGAAGCAAAAATACGGAGCGGCTGTGGGTTCC
This sequence comes from Brevimyrus niger, assembly GCA_015164015.2. Taxonomy (NCBI): domain Eukaryota; kingdom Metazoa; phylum Chordata; class Actinopteri; order Osteoglossiformes; family Mormyridae; genus Brevimyrus; species Brevimyrus niger. Next base: position 5,464,777 of record JAABNY020000034.1, read on the forward strand.
CGAAGGACTGCATTGGGAAACTCTGCTATAAAAGCAAAAGTAGAAAAACTCTTCTGACCATAAACCAAACCCTGGCTCTCTGCCCTGAACTTCACCCTAACCTCCTATTCTGAGACTCAGCCCTGCTGTCCTGTCTGCTGCTGCACACACTTCTGATGTGACAGTTAATAAGTGCCACTGATTTTCCAGTATGTTGGACCAGCGGCCACCTCCAAGGTCACCCCCCGCCACGTCACCCCCCCAGTTGGGTCCAACCAAGGGTTAAACAGCTGATCTCCTCTCAGTGGAAGGAGTCGCTCTCCACAGCGTCTCCAATACGAGCGGCTGCTATGAGACGGCTGTTTATTTTTAACAGTATGAGTTTCAGCCTGTGCCATGTTGACTGGAGCTGCTGACGGGCAAGTCGCATCTGTCAGACATGCGATCAAGCTGCGCGGCTTAATGCGCGGGGCCTCGGCGTGCGCCTTCCATTTTTAGGCAGTGCTGCCAGTGCCCGCTCACAATGTCAGGGAGGGCGTTTTCATCGGGGCCCGGCCAGTGCCAGAATTCTATTGTTTTGTCATTTTTAATATATATGTTATTATTGGTTATTATCCAGGTCAGAAAATGAAATAAGCAAAACTAGATTATTAGGAGTAGATGTGATATTTCAGCAGTTTTATACCTCGAGTGATAAACAAAAAGCTTAGTAGAAAAGTCAATTTTGCAATATTTTATTTCTCACTGCGGCAGAACAGGATAATTGTGCATTGTCAGGAGACTTTATGAAATGTCTATAAATTAGAAATAAAAAGGATAAATATTTAGCTTTGACTGCCTCAGCGGCATTCTGCCATAAAGGCCCTCATATAAAAAGTCCTGCAAAGTAACTTACCTGCCTTTCACCTGTCTAGATGGCCAGATCATTAGGTATTAAGAGTTTCCCAGAATGCCATGGGAATGCTGTTTCCAGGGACCCGAGTCCAGAACCTTCTGCTGCAGTCCAGAGTCTCCGGTTACCCGAACATAACCCTCAGCAATGGTTCTATGGAGGTGGAACACAGTGACTTTACAGTTCTTTACAATTTACAGTTATGTTTAAAAAAATAATGTACATGTATAGAATGCAATATATTGAACAATGTCCTTGTTCACCAGTGTTCCAGTAATATATTTTAGCACAATCACCACAGTTTTCACATATCACCTTAGTATGGGCAGTTTTCTTTGTTCTGTCTTTAGATAGTTATACCTGTTTATTACTTATATCAAATAAACTTCCTGAATCACACTCCAGTTGTAGTTAAACATAATTTTGTCAGGTCAAGCAAAAATATTTTGAAATAAAGACCACAAACACAAACACCACAAACCTGTGTCCTACCCCCACATGTGTAATCTAATCAATGTCCTTAAACATTTTACACAGGGTGTCAAAATAAAAAGCGTTTTGTATGCTGGCCATGTAACATCACATTTGCTGAATTACGGCTTCTTATCTTTAAATATGTGCAAGCTTTTGGTGTTTGTTTCCTATTTTGTGCACAACGGTACAATGGACCAGCTGTCTGTATGTCCAGGGAGGGTTCTAGCTATTGAAAAGATCAGGGGCTAAGTCAGGTTTATCTGGGGCTTGACTTTTTTTTTGTTTTTGAAGGAAGATTGACGTTGGGGCTAAAATAGTCAGGGCTAGGCTTAAAATAGTCAGGGCTAGGCTTAACATACTCTGGTTATAGCCCCAAGTGATCGGAACTAATGACGCCCATGCGTATCTCTTTAGGTTTCTGTTGACATTTGCGCCACACGGGATTTTAATAGCCGGTGCAGCTCCAGAATGTACCTGCAGGAGACGCTATTATCGATCGCCGCCGAACTATAATTAGCGCTTGCTGCCTTTCTGCTTCTGAATGTGTGGGGAGGATGTCCGTAAACAACCTTTCTGAATGTTGGATTCCGGTACTTTCTCTTCCTGCACGTCTATGCTTATCTGTATCCTGAAGCTGATGTTATTTCTATTCAAATTTGTTTGCTCTCTCTTATCAAAATTCAGGGCTTCTCTGTTATTAAAGGTATGGCGCAGAGCCTTATCAGCACAGGGAATTTCACCTGGAGAGCGTGACACTCCAGCTGCATAAGTGTAGAGGCCCTTTCATCTTATTTATAGATGCTTAAAGTGGCCCGTTTTGCTGCCTCCTGATTTCGATCCTCCCGAGGCAGCACTCATGCTCCGAAATGATATTGTTTTAACTTCTCCAAGAAGGGAACCGCATGCATTTATGCATTCCAGGCTTAATTTCAATTTTAATGCATCCCTCAATAGTAGGTTATCTGTGTCCCTGCGTATCAGGAGTAAACTCTGCCGCTCGACGGCAACAACAACAGGAGCGCACTGCGCCTAGAGAACTCAGTGTCCTCCAACTGCACGAGAGGGTCAGAGGAGGAACTGTTTGCCTGGCAAAGGGGAGGTGCCGTTATCCCTGCCAGGAGGAGCGGGGTTGTGTCGAGTCAGAGAGGGCCTGTGAAGCGGTGGCCACTGGCCGCGTGACAAGGCCAGCTCCTTAGCTGAGATTCAACACAGCCCGGCAAAGGCACGACAAAAACATGGCTGTTCGTCGCTGCACGGGTTTATTCCCCGTAAGATAATCCCCCACAGTAAAGACCGCACGGAGCATGTCTCTCCTGCCTGTCCATCGTGTTGTGTAACTTATGTTTTTATAAATGCTGAGAAGCCATTTACTCTTACAGTAAAGCCCTGGATGACCTTCATGATGACACAGGAGGGGAGTGTGAGGGTTCTGGGTGGGGTCAGCGTGGGCCAGAATGAGCTGATTGTTCTGGCCAGTCTGGGCTATGGAGCCCTACCAGCCACATAAACTCCTGGGGGCATCCATGGACCATCAGAGGCCTAAGCATGACCTGGGAAACCGTTTATCATGCCTCCTGTTCCAGGCGCTCGGGTTTTCCTAACGTCGTCCTGTTTGACCTTCTCAAAAAATTCAAACAGCTCCAGCTCATCCATAATGCTGTCGCCTGAATGATAACTGGGACCGAGAAGAGCGGAGACGTCACTCCAGTCCATCACTCTTTACACTGGTTTCCAGTTGCCTTTAGAATCCACTTTATGGTGCTGCTGCTTGTTTGTAAGTCACTCACTGGTCTTGGCCCAGTTTACATCGCAGAACTTCTGAATGAATATGTACCTCGGGCCACTAAGATCATTAGCAGCTGATCAGCTAATAGTGCCAAGAGTGAAAAGTAGGCAAAGACCAATTAGTACTCAGCAACTGCACCCCTCATAGCTGCAGCTGACTCTCTGAGGAGGTCAGAAAGGCACCAAATGCTCTTACCTTCAAAACCAGGTTTAGAATATTTTTATTCCACGGTGCTTTTGATTAGCGCTGCTAATCAATGATGATGCTATATCTTTGGCTCTTATTTTATTGTCTTTTACTTGTAGTTTTTAATTTCTTTTGATTAAACTATTTTCTTGTAATTTTTATTTCTTCCATCTAATGATTGCTATTACTTGACCTTATTTTCTGTGAAGCACTTTGAATGATCTCTGTATTTGAAAATGTGCTATATAAATAAATTTGCCATATCTTGCCTTATAACTTGGGGGCTCAGCTGTCCAGTCTGATCATGCTTCCCCTAAGGGAGCTTTATTGAATCACCCATGTCTTTGAGCCCCCCCACACCTGCTAACACCAGCCCTGGTCCCCCTCGCGTCGGCAGAGCAGAATGCGGCACTGCCTGTCCACAAACCCGCAAAGAAAGCAGGACGGAAGTGAAGAGGACAGAGGTGAGCTGGGCTACTGAACAAAATGCTCTCCTACATCTAGCAGAATCAGATTTGAAATGCTAAGCTGCACTAAGCCCCTTCATCCCCGGTAATCTTCTTCAGGGTTTGAAGGGAAAGTCAAACTCGCCAAAGCCACTCCTGGCTCCTGGCAACAATGTCTAGACACAGATATGATCCACCAGTAGGTGGTTGTACTTACTGGCTACTGGTAATGTTGGTCTGCAGCAAATGGGAGCAGCATCACGCAAGGCTGACACCAAGACTGTACAGTATATACCTGCAGTAAGGCAGCCAGAGTGGGCCTATAAATAAAATCAAATCCTGACATTTCAAACTAAACAAACTAAGAGTAAACAGTCCTGTTTCACACATGCCAGTCCTCCATTCTCATGTCAGACGAGGCCTGTCAGTCACACCCGTCAATCATCTTGGATGATTCGGGCTGCCCAGAGGTGAATCCTGGAAAAAGAAGAAGTTCTGATGATTTCCTTCAAATGCCGCAGCTGATGAGCATATGCAGTTTGGAGTATGGAGTACAGAGTATGAAGTAAAGAGTAGATGGTATGAAGTATGGAGTAAGGAGTATGAAGTATAGAGTATGGAATATGGAGTAAGGAAATACGGCATAGGGAGTAAGGAACACGGATCAGTGCCACATGCAGGACCAGTGATCCTTGGCTATTCCAAGCACGCTCTTTAATAAGCTGATTTTGTGTGTACTGCAATTTCCCTGTGTTTTGTAGTTAATTAGAAACTGGAATGGAGTATCAGTTATTACAACATGTGGCATTAATTATTTTTTAAGAGGCTTATTGCAACACAGCCGGAGGCTATAGCAGGTTTTCTGGGGAGACGATTCACAGTCGGCTGCTTAATAAACCCAGACTGTGCCTGACTGGGTCTTTGAGGAGAGCTATAGCAGGCAAGAGCTGTTCATGTTCACACTTATTTTCAGTTTGCTGTTCTTACGTCACATTTTGTTTACTTTTCTTACTAGAACAAATGAGCACGTTGATTAGCTTTGCTGTAGAGCTACCAAGCCTCTGATGGCACTCTAATGTCACTCTGGTGTCACTCTGAAGGTACCCTGATGGCACTCTGGTGTCACTCTGATGGCCTGGTCCACCCTGTCAGTGATTCCCACATGGTGATAGCCCCGTTCATCTCGCTATGGGGCAGCGCTGGTGTGCAGCCGAGATGAAAAACGGGCGACATCTAACCCACAGCAGGATGGCCATAGTCGCCCGTAACTCCACAGCAAGCCTCGGGGAGCAGGGATTTCAGGGAGCAGGGGTTTGGGGGAGCAGGGGTCTCGGGGAGTGGGGGCCTAGAGAGGAGGAGCCTCAAGGAGCAGAGACCTCAGAGATTGAGAGCCCCAGGGAGCAGGGGCCACATGGAATGGGGCCCTGGGGAGTCAGGGAGCAGGGACCCCAAAGGCTGTTTTTGTCAGATTTCACAGTATACATTTTGTTATGGGCAGGAGGCCCCACCCCAAGCCCCGCCTCCAAACCTGCCTCCTGTCGCAGGCAATTTGTCTCCAATCTAAGTTGTCGATTTTAAGTGCATCACTGCATTTCCCTAATTAGGAACTTCATTACATTAAAAGTGCTGTCTGGCTTTGATGGATGCTGGCTAAACACGCAGCAACAGGCCCGTCAGCCTGACATCCATGCTGAAACTTTGTTGGGTCTGCCTGTCCTATCCACCCTATCCAGCCACACCACTGGCGCCGCTGGCCAACTGCGTTTCTCTGTTCAGTGCTTTCTGCCGGATGGATGCATGTGGCATGTGTCTCTAAAGCAGTGTTCGATTTACCACCGACGGCGCCACTAACTATGGAGGCAGTGATCTGGTACTGATCATGGCACCAATACCCCGCTATTAATTAGCCTGACAGAAAGATTAGGTGTCAGTTCAATTACAAAAGCTATAAACATGCAAAAAAACAAAATATTTATCATAAGACAGATGCACTATATATCACATGCATAGTTAATTCTGCATTGCTTAAGAGCGTATAGATTCTCATTTAAATATGATCCCTTCATTTGACGGCTCACCAGGCTTTGAGGGATCGTTTGCTGGGATGCTTCATAAATCTACAGCTGCATTAAAAGGGGCAGTGAGAAGCTTATGGGCCGTGTTACTCAAAAGGACTCTCAAAATTCACAAACAAGAAGTTCAAGGGTTCAAAAAATGTGAAGAGAAAGGAGAGCTTATCAGCAGTGCTGTCTGGGACTTTCCTTGCATGCTTGTCAGTTGTCAAAAATGTTTTCAGAAATAGAAGTTTAGTAGGGCCAAAGTTAACCTCCAAAGTGCACGTCCAGAGGGAAATCATGTAAGCAAGAGGAAAGTCACACGGTTACTCTGTACACACAGGGGGTGACCGCGGACCAGCCTCCACACACACAGCATCCCCCCGAAATGCAGGGGAACAGATGTGCACCCGTTTAAAATTCAGGGCACAAGCCTGCAAAAGCGGGCAGACAAAGGGCCTCTGATGTCAGAGCAAACTTGTCAATCACCGACAAGCAGCATCCTGCCCGTGCTCCACGCGGGGAAGACAGACGGGCGTGCGGGCGAGAGCTCACAGACACCCACAAAAACACAGGAGCGTGACTACGGTGACAAGTGGGAGACATCAGGGCCACTCATGCGGGCTCTCCACGGAGCAGGAATCCCGAGGAGAGGGGCGAATGTTACAAAAGAGTGGCAGGCGTGGAACGAGCTGGCAGACTTGCTGGAGATTAAGGAGAAGGCTCCTGAAGATACGAGATAGGGAACAAAATCAGGAGACACGACAGAAGAAAAATTAATGCTCACCTGTTGGGGGTCATTTTTCATCCTTTATCCTATGAGCAACTTATTCATGGTCGAAATGTATGTTTCATGAGCCGCCGGCCGTATGAGCAGATGGTGGTTTTCCTTTGGACCAGCAGGAACGTCTTCAAAGTCACAGGCCACCTCAGCCACCGTGTCCCACCGGGGCCTCGTGGGCAATCCTCACACAGCGACTGTCGCTCTGTCACTTTCATTAATGTCACTGGCTTCCAGAGCAGGTTCACCGCCGCTTAATGTCACACCCGCGTTTAGACCAATTTGTCCAGCTCTGCATAATGGCTCTGCGGCCGGAACGCACATCAGAGTAAACTGTGTGGGAGGGAAGTGAATTAGCGGGACGGCGGCCGTGGCACATGACACCCGCAGGGAATGTTTAGCCTCCCAGCCCTGGTGTTCTAAACGTGCCTTCGCCACAGGGGTTGATGACCGGTGACTGGGTTGAGGTGTGAGAAAATGGCAGCTTGGCACACATGCCCGGCACACGCCAGCCCACGCCTGGCACACGCCCAGCCCACGCCCGGCACACGCCAGCCCACGCCCGGCACACGCCCGGCACACGCCAGCCCACGCCCGGCACACGCCAGCCCACGCCCGGCACACGCCCAGCCCACGCCCGGCACACGCCAGTCCACGCCCGGCACACGCCAGCCCACGCCCAGCCCACGCCTGGCCCAGGCCTGGCACACGCCAGCACACGCCTCCTCAGTCTCCTTTCAGCTTGGATATATGATGTCCCTCCCCCTCCATGAAGACCACCTCTGTTTGTTTTCCTTCTGACTCCCCCCTCCCCTTTACTAGTATGGCTGATTTACCAGCTGCCATTGCGTGCCACAGTTTCTGGCCACATTTAGCAACTCTGAGAGTACCAGAGAGTTCCCTACCAAAGCTCAATGACATTTCTATTAATTGGGCTATTACGCACAACTCATTAGCAAATGAAGGGACCCAGATATAAATGATAGTAATTACTTTCTTTGTGCTCCACTGCGCCCCCAGCTGTGTGGCCACGAATGTCAGGGACCGATCTAGAGCTTCTTAGGTATGAAGGATCCCATCCTCCACCAGAATGGCGAGCTCTTCTCCCTGCTGACAGAGTTCCACCAGGGTGAGTCTTCCATCCACCCTCCTCCGTGGTGAGTCCAATGGACCCCTGCTCTCACAGCCATCATCCATCACAGTGGTTTTCGAACCCCATAGGCCACAGCGCTTGACCGCAATCGATCGGATCATCCCAAACCCTAACCTTAACTGTATCACAAACATCTAGACTGTGATGAGCACGGGGGACACAGGGAGATTACCACGCCTGGGCCCAAACACTGGGTGACTTTCACCTCTGCCATCAAACACACAGGTGTCCCCATAAACAAGGAAGAAAAGCAGTGCCCAGCTGTTGGCCAAGCAACAGGCCCACGAAGAAAGTCCTTCACCTCAACCAAGAGCAGCTCTCACGCCTGTGCAATTATTAAGACATTGAGAAACAGCTGCTCCACAAACAGCAGCTCAGCTGACAGACCCACTCCAGAACTCTCTTTGTAATGGTGTGCGGGCTTGCAGGACACACACACACACACACACACACAGCTCCCAGTCCTCCTTGCTAACAATCAAACGGGCCCTTCCTCTTCTCTCACTCCCCCCTCAAACAGGGATGTCAGGCAGTCTGGCTAGCTTGGCAGAGAGAGATGATTGTCTCGATAATTGCTGATGGATGGCTATCGCGTTTCAGGCAGCATCAGCTAAACACGAACCTCATTCTTGGGGGTCCGATACTGATCCACAGCTGATGCTCTGATGTGGACAGATGCGGGTTCTATTGATTTCTGAAGGAGTCAGTGAAGATAACTCTGAGGACGGGGAGGAGACATGTCTGATTGGACCGGAGAAGGTCAGCAGGTGAAGCCAAACAGAAAACAGCCATCACTATAAAGCCTTGCAGTGTAAGACAGTTAGTCATGCTACACCAATAATAGTCGCGCTTCACAGTTCTTAGGGCTAAACTCTTCCGATGGCACTCAGCAAAACAAACCTTTCCCAATAAATGCTCAACAGCACGAAATCTTGTTTTAAAGCTTGATAAAGATCTTTGAAGGAGGTAGGTTGAAAGTGCAATAAAGAGAATCCATGAAAAAACATAAAACACAGAGAAAAGTACTGAAGAATGTATACAGCACCTTGCAGCGCTAATAATAATGATTGATTGCAACATGAATACAAAGAGGATTCCAGGAGCTTTGTTGATAACCTTGCACAAAATATCTCTTCAGGAAGTCCTGAGCTGCAGCAGTGTGCAAACGCTTCGCTGTCTCCGGTTGCTCTCCAACTGTAAATGAACCCTGATGGAGCTTTTCTTGCACGTCCTGTCTGGGTGTGGTGTACGGTTTTGCTACTGGGCTGCACTCAGTAAGCATTTTCCATGTCTTAAGATCAGGGTCACCCAGTTTTGGTCCTGGAGGGCCAGTTTGCACCACAGTTTGCAGGATTTCCTGTGCAAATACATCTTATTCAGCTCACCAGCCAATTGGCAGGTTTAGTAGGTGGGCTTGAGCAGGGAAATCCACAAACTGTGTCACAGACTGACCCTCCAGGACCGGAATCAGGGTTCCCTGGTCTAAATGAAGTTGTACCAATTTATTAAGATATTTGATAAATAAACAAAAAGAGGCAGGTTAACCAAAGGTTTGACTTGTGAGTCCTCAGCATCTAAATGTTAGTTATGTTTTTAATTAACCTTTGAACAGAGAGTCACATGGATAGATTTGCAATGATTTTCCTCTGAGAATTCCAGAAAAAGGTGATGCATTATTATGGAGATAAAGGAGGACATTGTGTTTGCAGAGCTTCCCAGTCATGGCCAGTCTGTTGCTTCTGTAGGAACACCAAGCTTCTTAGAGAACCAGGAGACACCACAACATCAACAGGAACATTCAAATACTGACCGCTAATGGAAACCACTAAGAGGTGGAAAGTTCACGTCCAGAAAGTACAAGATTTTGTTTCAACTAACCAAGTGAGTATAAAGAATCACAGCCACACAGTACTCAGATAGTTGGTTGAAATAAAACCTTGGTCTGGATTTGTACTTACTGGACCTGAACTTTCCACTTCTGGTCATATGTAGTAACAAAACAGCACAAGATATAGAACCTTCAGTAACGGATTCATTGATAGTCACTCTCAGCACTTTAACTTTACTGCTTCAAATGTCTGCTCTATTTCTTCAGAGTATATGTTACCCCTGGTTAAACAGTTTGGGAGAATGGCATGAATCATGGGTAATGCATTTTAATTGGGGTTTCTTAGCTGTTAATTGATGGCATAGGAGAGCCTTGTGTCCGGCCCTCCCTCAAGGAAGGACACAGAAGTGCAGAAGTCTTTTGGGGGGGGGGGGGGGGGGGCATCATTAAAGGGGCTTGGGGCCACTTCATCTCTTTCGTCCCCTTGGCCCTAATTTATTGATTTCCAGAAAAACAC
>JAABNY020000034.1:5520291-5541358 GCA_015164015.2 Brevimyrus niger
ATAGTTCCCCTTCTTTTCTCGCCATTTCAATAAGTACCCCCACAACCCCCCTGGATCTCCCCCCTCTTCTTTCATGCCACGCCGCCCACCTGGAGCTGCACCCTCCCCCCACCCGACTTGCCCCCCTGCACAACTCAAAAGTTGCATTCGGCCCCATAGACATGCGGCATTTTTTGGGGGTGAGTTAATGGGGTGTGGGGCAGCCCATGGAGGCGTGCTTACATCACAGAAGTGGAAGGGGGGGGGGGGGCAAGGTATTCCAGCCAGGCACATTCTCGATATAAGCACAGCATCTTTACAACACTGAGGCGATATCGCCATATTGCCAAAAAGATAACTGACAGAAATGGGGGACAAACACTGTGGGAGACGTGAGCTCAGGTCTCAATGGGGACTCAAACACGCTCCTTATAATACTGTGAATTTTCTCAATTCATAAGTCATGAAACATAAAACAAGCAGTTTTAGGCTTCGCTTCACACACCACACAGTTCGCCTTTTTCCATGCAATTTCAAGTGAGTGTCTCAGAAAGTGCCTTCTTTCTACTGAACCAAAAGTTCACAAGAAACTGATTAGGAGAGCAATGGTCTTTCCTTTGATTTCTGCTGTTTCCACACTACATGCTCTTCTCAGAGGATGAAGAACCAGAATTCTTGGAAGGGGATGTGTTACAATCCATTTCCCCTTGGAAGCCTGGGGGCAGGAGATTAAAAAAATAAACTTACCTGAGGAAAACAGGGCTTGCATGGTGGTTTGGCAGATAACATTGCTGCTACACGTTTCCAGGACTGAGGGTTCAAAACCCATTTCCCGCAGTCTAAAGACATGCAGTCAGGCTAACTAGCATGTCTGATTTGCCAAGACAGTGTGTGTGTGTGTACCCTGCGAAAGATGGGCACCCCAACCAGGGTGTACACCTGTGCTACCTGGGACAGGCTCCAGGCCCCCCCACCACCCTGCTCAGGATATGTGTTTCGAAGGTAGATGGCTGAACTGTGTTACCATAAATGGTCACATAATTCACTACAGCTACACAATGCTGAGTAAAATCACATAAGCTCAAAGTAATTACCTGGATATACAGTAGGATGACTAAGAAAAATGAGTTCAGCTCTCCATCAACATCTATCAAGCCGTCAACCCCAAAACGATAATGACTTCATCAATAATTAAATCCATGCAAATTACAGAAGAACATGAATCATAAAAGCAACTAATTAGGCGTATCTTCTCAGACTATGGTGTCTTTAAACCTTCTTGCTAACAGATGAGTGCATCTATCAAACCAAATCATAACCCTGACAATGGTGTTATCTAAAATCTCAGTGAGCACCCAAGAACACATCCAGAAACCAAGGCGCAAGAAAATCAAGCCTGAAATTCTTTGTCAAAGTGGATTCTCTGAGCTACCTGTGTGGAGGTGGCCATGGTTCAGTGGTCAATCAACCCTTGACAGCAAAGGTGTGAGCTTTGCGATGGCGTCCCACACAAGCCCCCTCTCCGCCTGTAGCCCAGAGTTCTCAACGTAATGCATGCTGAAAATTCACGCTTTTGAGGTTAAAAGCTAAAATGCCTGGGGGCCTCAACCCTACTGGGGGGCCTCAAGGAAGAAGATAAAGAGGGCTGGGTGCTGAAAGACCGAGACATAGACTGGGGCACAAAGGGCCTAGACAATAGATGGGCTGCAGTATGCAAGTCCTAAAGACATGTCAATTTCAAAGGCTCTATACTGCTGTCTAGGTCCAAAGGAATCACTACTATACAATACTACAGGCCTGCCTGTGACATGGACTGGAAGTGATTTATCCAAGAACTGAACAAGGAAAACTACTACATTCACAACTTTATAAATTAAAATTGAGAGATTTTTGCAGGACACGTTGTTAGAGCTCACTGGGTAAAAATGGGAAAACGTGTCTTTAAACAAAGCAAGAATATTACATGGGTTAGACGGACAGGCTTCTGGATGCAGTGCCTTTGAAACCAAGGAAATGTAAGCTTGTAACCTTGCAGCCTTGGCGGCGCTGATGCTCTCCGAGGTGGATAACGGCTCCCAGGCCGATAAGATTTGGAAAGGGCACCACTGTGCTTTAAAGATCGGAAGGTGAACGAGACGTGCTCAGTGCTCCGCGAAAAACCAAAGGCTTCATCAGAAAAGCCGCAGGAGCGGGAGTGAAAGTGCTCGGCTAATTCCTCACTCTTCAGCGGAGTAGAAAGGGAAAGCTAGGTTTGATCTCTGCCGGTTATGAGAGAAAGTTACTGTGCGTGTCCGTGCAACCCATTATTTTTTTTTAAAAAAGGTAAGACACCTCTCTCCCGGGGCCTTCCTGATGAATGGTGCCCATAAGCACGTGAGGTGGTTACATCATTCTCGTGTAAAATCCTTCATCTCTTCACATACATGCTAATATAAATACACTTCACTGCAAGCACCAGGAAGTTCTCTCCTTCTCACACTGCAGTGATGTCCCCTTCCTTCGACTGTACACCAGCCACCTGCTCAGTGACACATCTATTTGGTTCTTCAGAAGATGCAGGGCCATCCAGCCAGTCCTAGGAGCTGATGAGCGATGGCGAAGACTCGCTCGGGGAGCCGTAGCTGGATGCTTGAGACATCTCGACTGTAGCACATTCAGATTCAGGGTGGCCTGCTGTTATGTGTATGAAGTCATGCCACAGAGAGTCCCGCTGGATCTTCCGCCCACATTCTATTGCCAGAGGAAGCGTGCCGTCAAGGGAGTGACAGAAAGAGAGAGAGCGCAAGGTGTGGAAGATGAGAAGGAGATGCCAGCTCCTACTTGGGCACATTCCACCCCTGTGTAATGTTTCTTCAAGCAAACACCAATCTGCTCTAGCAAACTTGACCCTGTTTGCATTGCAGAGCACAAAGAGCAGAAGTATCACCTTCCTCACTTACTCAACCATCAAAAACTGGCCCCTCATCGGCTCCCATTTGCGCGCCTCATGCTTTGCCAGCTCGAGACTCGGCTCCTAGAGCCAGATGTCATCCTGTTAGCTTGACGTGCTTCTGGAGCCGCTGGCAGGGCAGCTTGCAGCAAACGCACATCCCGGCCTCATAGCCAACCTCAAACGCTTGCTCTGGTGTCCGTCCAATGCCAAAGTCCCAAGACGGTACAAAAAAATTATCATTCATTTTTACCTGGACAAAGAGTATAATTCTGATAGCGACAGTCAGCTACATTCTCCACCAGTCAAGCTGACACATTTCATGTTGTAAGGCATCATGTTTTGGTAAGGATTATTTTATTCAGACTAGGTGACATGCATCTCAGACCGCAGGAATGGGCAACATCCCATCTGTGGGTCAGACCTCTTCAGTTTATTGCTTACTAAATTCAATGTGTTCCCCCCGACATGCTTAGATCTCCGTTCTCCTTGTGGATGCAAAGTGTACATGACTTGCAAAAAATGGGTCAAGAAAATAAACTAGTGAATCCTCTCATGTGGTTCCAGGCCCGTGTTTAGCACAGGCAGGGCCTCTTCAGCACCGGTTCCAGGCCTGTGTTTAGCACAGGCAGGGCCTCTTCAGCACAGGGCTTTTACAAAGCGGCGTCCAGCGAGAAGTTGCTGACCGGGGTCTGCCATCCTTCGGCTTGGCTTCACCTCAATTCGGCGTTAGGAGCCCTTCTTCATCTTCCTATTGGCACTTTATAGGGTGCGGGTCATGGTGACAGGGCAGCAAATGAATCGGCAATCGCTCTCTGCGGTCGCTGTGAAGCTGAAGGGAAGATCAACCAAGGTCAGTACACCCCCCCCATCCCCCCTAAGGAAAGCTTGGAGGATGAAATCAGCGCTCCTCTATGTGTGCTCCTGCCAGGGCAGAATGTTAAGTATTTAAAATGGAGAGCCTAGAAATGAAGTGACCTTCTTCCAGACCCATTAATCTCCTGGCAGGAAGCCATTGGATAAGTTCCGATGCTACGAGTGAAGACTGACACGTGCCAGGCACTGCAGGCCGTGAGCCTCAGTCCCAGGAAGACATGCGGATTCTGCTGAACGGACTGGGCGGTCAAGGAGCCGCACTTCTGCTATCCATACATATACATGAAATGGAAACACAAATACAGCCCAAGGTGTGTGGACTTCAGAGACTTGCACAGGATTGTAAGAGCCGGCAGGGTTTACGGCGTCCGTGTTGAAGCACATCCCTCTTTGTCAAATGCCTTTTAGGAATGCAGACAGGCACTGTCGCCATGCTGCTTCTGTCCATAATACAACCCCCCCCCCCCCCCAGCACACACTGTGCCATCACATTGCCCCCCGAGTACCACGCCCATAGCACCCAAATGGAGACAGATCAATCTTGTTCATTCCCAGCCATGGTGGGATAGAGGTATGGCTTTCTCGGGGGGGGGGGGGGGTATCTGTTTTTGTGTTTAAGGGACTGAAACATTAGTGAAGCTGGTAATAATGCCAGAGTGTCACAGAACATAGGACCAGCTGCCGAAACGCAAGATGCAGAAAATCAGCAGGACGGCGCCCTGGGATGGACATTCGGGTCCCCCTGGGTCCCCCGTCCCTTTTCTTCCGAAACGCCCCATTCCATGGAAACTGGAACCCCAAATTACAACAGTTGAGCAAAATGGCTGTATAACATATTATTTCACACACTATAAATATGCCTCTAAATGAAACTTGAGATTAAGGAAGTTTTTACTATCACGAATGCAGACAGATGCAGACACACAGACAGACATACATACATACGCACAAAGACACATGCAGACGCACACGCAGACGCACACGCAGACACACATGCACATCATGGCGCCAAAGACGGCTGCTGTCACTGCACTGACCCCCTGAGGTGTTCCCTGCATTCGAAACCCCGGTCACCATGGAAACCCGAATGTTCCACTAAGCTCAGCTCTCTAGGCCGGATCACAGAGGAGTCTCGCCGCACCAGGGCCCAGGTGCTCGTCACCTGGCCATTTTCCGTATCGGAAACCAGACCAACGTTGCCCTCGGGCAGCCGGGTGTCACGGGAGTGGAGCTGGAACCAGTGCCGGCAGCATTACTGCTGATCTGGGGGCCGAGGGCAGGACCGAACAGGCGGAAAAGGTAGCTCAACAAGATCTACTCACCTGGATCAAAGAAACGTTGCTTAGCGTTAATCTGAAGAGATAATTCCTGCAGGAAGCAGCCAGAGGACACACAGTTAGCAGGGACAGGTTACCGGAACACGTTCCATCTGCAGAAAAGGGCCCATATCCATTACCTGGCTCCCACGATCAGTTGGTTCCTGGTGAGGTCCAGGGCCAGCTGGGAGAAGTCCCTCACAGTGGGATGGGAAAAGATGGAGAGCCAGGGGCTGAGCACTGTGGGGGGGACAAAGAGACGGGGAGGGACACTGAATGACTTGGAGAGTCATCAGCACCCGCAGCCCTCGGAGGCTCCGACCATAGGTACAGTGATGCAGGGTGGGGATGGGGGCAGAGACAGCAGGGAGGGCCCCTCCCCCGGACTTCAGAACATGTGCGGCAATTAAAACAAATTTAAAAAGAACAATTTAGCTCAACAGGCTTAACAGAAGATGCATAGAAACATAAAGCAGCTGCTCCTCCACAACGCCGGGGGTTATGAACCTCACAGACAATGTTTGCTTATTTAAGGAGATTCTGAAGCTTGCACTAATCAGAGAGAATGAGAAACGCACCCTTTACTTTTGAACCAGTTTTAACTATTTTATTAGCACCAGTTCCTCTTGCAAGCCATTGAAACAGCTTCACACTGCATTGTGACCTCAGTCAAGGGGCACTGTGAAGCTGAATCAGGCCGGAGTGCAAGAGCCAGAGCCTCAGGCCCCAAACTCCGGACTGCAGGAAACGGGCCGTCGGCCTTATGATGAAAGTCTGACTTCCAGATCCACTCTCCACCTCGCGTATCCACTCAGGAGCCCATTCTACTGCATCCAGGGTGGGGGGGGGGGGGGGGGTGAGAGCATCTGTATCAATTTCAAAACCCAGACAAGGAAATGCAGGTGCTTATCTGACTGTGACTCTGAGTGTGGGATAATTGGGCCCAGCCAGATGCTGGGCCGACAACGGCTAATTGGGAAGAGAATCGCGCAGTCGCATCAAAACCCCAGAGACGTCAAACGGGGGAAGGCTTTCCTCCACTCCACGGATTACTGCAGGAAGCACTACGGGACTGATCGGGAACAGATGGCAGCCTGACACCAGCCGCTGTAAATCCAACCATCTTCAGTGGCTGGGAGGCCAAAGTTTTTCTGGAAGTTTTTCCTCACCTGACAGTTTTAGCTAGATGTCCACAGTCATTGGGAGAAACATTAACAGTCTAGTGCAATGGTCTCAAACTTTGTTTACAGTTACACATTCAATTCAAGTATATATATATAAGTATATATAAGTCAAAATTGCTGGACCTTTGACCTCTCAGCCATGGACGAGCTGGGTGCTGAGAGTCACTGACAGCTGTGTGATAGACGAGGTGTAGTGAGAGTGGAGCTTCGAGCAGCATGGCCAATAAGTTGTGTACACAAAAGGAAAGGACGCTTAGCGGCACAAATCCAAAACTAACATTGCATCAGCGAGCGAGCCGGCGTGGCTCAGTCTGACGAAAACATCGGCGATGCTGGCCGAGCTCCCAAAGTCACGATGCAGTTACAGGAATGCATTTGGTCAAACTGTCACGCTTGTCGAGTGGCTCCTCGTAAAGTTAGATTGGAGTGAAATGTTACAATCAGGTAGCGGGTAAAACCCCAAAGTAAAGCTACGCTGCTGAGTGCAATAGACAAGCCGGACTGGAAAAGAGCAGTAAGATAACTCGCACGTCCGCCCAGCTGGTGCTTACTCACTCTATAAAGGGCTTCTTAATGTTCCCTTAACCCAAGGGCCACATTGGTTGAATGTGTTTCAAACTTCACCTCTTTCTGTTGGCATCCAGCACAAAGAACCAGCCCAAGGAAGCCTTCATGCCTGGCCTTTAGACAGAAAGATGCTGATGGATTCCTCAACAGAACTCTGAGACTTTGATAAAAGATCCCTTTCACACATGTACTGTGAATCGCAAGGCCTTACAGAAAAATCTAATCAGACCGTGATGTCCAAATACCCGCGGATCCCAAAGCGACAGATGATCTCCGTCGGACCGGCACTGTGTAAACTGGGCCGTCTATTATGCTGGGAGTATTCTAATGCAGTCTCAACGTACCAGGAATTAGGAAGTGACTTAATTAAGGTGACAATTGACAGAAAAGGAACAACTAAGCGGCAATGTGACAGCATTACAGACTGACCTCAGAAAATGTGACAGGCTTGGGGGTCGACATCAGAGGCTCACTCACCACATGATATCTGTACTGCATTCCGGATGCTAATTACAGCAGCTTAACGTTAATTAGCTGTCAAGCACGCTCGTCCAACGTTCTCCCTCGACTTGCTCTTGCCAAGTCGTGTCAATTAAACCTTTCTGTTGACAGAAAAGTTGCACGGAGATAAATAACATATTTGTGACTGAATTATGGCTGGCAACCTTGGAAAAAACACTGAGTCCCACAAATGGTCTGCGCATCACAAACTATAGTCAGCTAGTGGGTTATAATGTTTACTTAATAGACTCCAGGAGGAGATACAATATTGGCAGAAAGATTTTCCTAATTAGCATTATAATCGTGTCTCTTGTTTGCTACAATATCCTTTGAAGCGTAACTGTTAATGAAGGACGAATATTTGAGACGCATATCATGTCAGGGACACTGGCACTGTTGAGGGGGCTCTCTGTCGCTCAGCTTTCCAGTGTGAGGTGGGATCTGCCTGGAAAACTGGGGATCTGTCAGGCCAGTGGTCATGAAGGCGTCACTAAGACGCCCGGGAGCCCCCAGGAGAGAGCAGGAGGTCCTGGGGTGATGGCGGGGCACACCAGTGCATTATGGGTATTTTGGTAACCCCATCAATGTCTGATATTTGTAATGAATTCTTATTTCAATGCAGTTTGATCTGTACACTGTGCTTCTGAGGCTCAGCTACAGGCCAATGTAACAGCTCAGGCTGTTCTACAGAGGAAGAACGCAGATTCTACTGGCTTTCATCCTGTCCCTAGCCTACGGCGAAGTGGTGACTTATCGACAGCCCTCAGTCTTTTTCCTTAGAGCCTCTGGGGCTGCTGGTACAGCCTTTTCCTTCCGGGATGGCTTGTATACCTTCCCGCTTGCTTTCCCCTGCACGTGAATCCCTGGGGTCCTGTGGGATAGGGGTGTGGGGGGAGGGGGGGGGGTCTCCGATTGTCTCACAAAGGCACTGAGGCCAAGCACCGGGCAGCGAGCCTCAGCGACGCGGCAAATCCGATTTCTCCTCCAGAGTGCTCACCGACAATGGGACAGGGGGACGGGGGAGGGATTGAAAGCGGTGGAATCTGGAGGGCAGGGAGAGGGTACGCTCCGGGTATTTTGGGGGCAAAGTCAAAATATTCACAGGGCAGAGAATGGGGAGGCTGAAGTGTGACAAACAACTAGCGAGAGTAATTCTTGGACGAGTCAGTTCCACGCTTCTGCTTTGACTTTAACCAGAGGAGTGTGATCGCTACCAGCTCCCACAACCAGAAACAGCAAACGTTAACAAGAAAGCTGTAATAAAGCAGGTTGAGCCAATTATCCTCAGCAGCTACATATGGTCGTCAGAGTACCGACAGCTGCAGGCCTGAGACGGGGTGCTGGTAGAGCGACCCTCTGAAATCACAGTGGGCTCTGCTGGCCGAACTCAAACTGGTGCTTGGCCTCTGGGGTCAGCTGCTCCCCCAACCCCTCTTATGAAAAGGCCCATGAGGCCCATCTTGTGATCCACGAGGATTATAGTGGTGCGGTGCGCAGGTGAAAGACTGGCTCCCAGTGCTGGGCGAGCGGCCATTTCTGTCCTTCACAGGAAACTGGACGCAGGAGGTACAAAACAAGCTTTCAGTTCTCTAAAATCCGCATTGGTCCTGAGGGTCCCACACCTGCAGCATGTCTGCTATCATGCAGTTAACTAGTAAAGACGCCGGTGTCACGAACCATGGAGAATTTACACGCAAGGACATCCTTGAAGGGACAGTTGCCAAAGAGTGACCAGGCTTTAATGATGAACTGAAATGCTACTTTATTAATGAACCGCCCCCTCCCAGCCCCCCCCCCAAACCCGCAGCGTGCTACCACTGTGACGCAACGTGTCGACAGACCCCATGTCTGCGCCATCTCACCCCACTCCTGTGCTGCCTTTAATGGCGGAACCAATAACCGGAGCGACGCGACCCATCCTGTGTGGGGGGGCTGTAGCTCCTCAAAGTAGCCGGCAGAATGACGTCCGCGCTTCATTAACCTGGCTGAGCGTTACACACACGGCACAAACACAATGACGCTAAATAAACAGTAATTAATGCAGATGCAGCTGCCTTTAAAAATCATAAATAACACCTATGATTAGCTCTCTGTACGAGCGAATGCTCGTGATGTTCACTGCTTGGAGGAAGAGCGGGACGTGAGGGGAGGGGGAATCCGAAGGGGGTGGGGTGAGGATGGGTCCAGAAGACCGGACTGGCTGACATTTGAGCAGAATCACATGGGCCGGGGGGCCGCAGCAGCCCGTGAAGCCGCTCCTGATTCTTTAATCCCCTTAACAATGACCCTCAGCTGCCCCTCATTCACCAAACTGTTATCCTCACTGGACCTCAGCTTTGCCGAAGTGCCTTAAATTTAATAAATGGTTTGAAATAAACTGGAATTAGGTTATTTTTTTTAGTATCTCATAGTACACTGACAAGCCCACACAAGTCACACTGTACAGGCAACATCCTGTCTCTGTTAGACTCCTGCAAATAGCGCAGCAGTAAGTCTTCTTCATGTAAAATTAAAGGCAGTACAGCCAAAGTCACATGGGAGCGATTTGTCCACCTCATGCCAGCAACTGCAAGTGACCAATGAGCAGGGACATGAGTGACTAATGAGCAGGCTTGTGACCAATGAGAGATCAATGAGCAGGCTTGTTTCCAATGAGAGATCAATGGGCAGGTTCGCTGGTTCTTATGAGCCCCGGTCCGTCGGTCCACCTCATTCTCTGTGTACATCCTCCTAAGGAAAACATAAGGACACCTTCCATTAAATACTCGGGAGTACTCTGAAACGGCCGCTGCTGAAGCCGCTGCAAAGCCTGCTTCCCTCCAGCGGCAGATCAATACTGACGGCATTTCCAGGCTAAGACTCACAGCAGGAGCCATGATAGCTGCCAAAAGACAGATAGGTGCAGTGCAGAGGATGCCACTTCGCGGGTAACCACTTGGTGGCTCGACGGCACCCACATGACAGAGACACAAATCAGCAGACATGCCAATAAAGGGGCACCAAATTATTCCACACATTCAATGTACAATTTCCGGCACATTATGCAATTGCGCTTAAATCATTAAAGCAATGTGTTCTCAACAGATGGACCTAACTCAAAATACAGGGAAAATATGAACTACTACTACTAGCAGACCAAAGGGTGTTCTACGGAGTGAGTTTACTGGTTTATCGAGGTTTCTTGAGGCTTACTTCCAAGTTTTGTGTGCAATGAGTCATTGCTCACTTTTAGATTAAAACAGGTTTAAGTCCCACCTTTTCACCAAAAACGTACCCAATATACGAGCCACCCTTTGATTAGATATTACAGATGGGTCATACCAAGAAACATCAAGGTTTTTATGGTGTAACCCCATGCCGATATTCGGTGCCAGGGGAGGAGGAGTACAGATAACAGAATTTGCAGCGTGGGGCAGGTATTACCTACCTCCTACTTACCAAAGGGCGAGTCCTAGTATCTACCGTTAGCTTGCCAAGCCGACAATGCCCCTTTCATGTTAGTGACCATTGGCAAACTTTGATTCAGCTTACTGAGTTCATGACCATCGGCGTATTATCATGTAACACTGTTTGCAAATGAGTTTGTTTGTTCGTTAACCTGATTCTACCGTATTAACTCCAGGTAACTCAAGCACACTGCACCCCACTGGATGCTATGAACCAGACAAAAACAGATTAGCCTAAATGCTAAGAGATGTGCGTCACGCCACATGAGCATAAACGTGAGTATAAACATAAAGCAGGAACGCTCGTTCCCTGTCTATCTGCTGCTGACTGATGCCACAAGTGTAACCTCATGAAATTTGGTGGATTCTCTGTGAAATGCAGCTCCTGCTGGAATATTTGGGCACAAGGGGTCGTTTGCCAGCTGGAAGCACAAGCCTGCCTAAGCAGAGCAGGTGACAGCGCCTTGACTCACCTTGGAAGGGAACGACGGGATGCTCTTGCCTGGCACACTCTTCGGGGGGCTGAGTAGCTGGTGTGAGCGAGGGAGGTGAGGAGAGCAGGGGCTTCTGGGAGCACACCAAGGGGGAGGAGAGGAAGAGCAGCAACAGCAGGAGTGGCGGCGAAGGCAGCAGCAGGTGGCGGGGCCTGGGTGGGCCGGCGTCCCGCTGCAGCGCGGTCATGGTGGAGCCGACTGCTCCTCTGGCTGGCAGGGTGGCCCTTCAAAGAAGTACCTGTAGGGGGCAGCAACGAGGCTCGCAAATGACCACAGGTAATGATGAGAATCAAGCAAGCTCTAAAGCTACCAGGCATACTCAGCTGCCATCCCAGAGCTTAATCTAAGCTCACCACTCTTTACTACTGCAAAGTCAATGTCAGGAGGTCCCTAATGGGGTAGAAATGTCACACTCACTCACATCAGTAAGATACAGAAAGTTTGAGAATGAAGTGTCATGCAAACCTCCTCTCCGAGCCGGACCATCAACAACACAGCTGCCTACGGACTCAGTTCCCAGCCTGGTGATGCCAGCAGTCCTTAATTATACGCTATGTACCAATATCAAATAGTCGATCCACTGCAGCATACCTTAACATCGTCAAATGTCCATTATCTTTTTAAAAGCTGACAAAAATAGCAATAAATGAGGAAAGTAAACGGAGCTCAGAAGGAACTGTGCTCCATGGCAGCGTTTCTCCATACCTGAATACTACACCTGAATGCCAAACCTGAATGCTAAACCTGGATGCTATACCTGAATGCTAAACCTGAATGCTTAGCAGGCCGCAGCACAAACACTTGGCCCGCCGGTTAGGGTGGGAGGGCTACCCGCGCGAAGCTGCAGCCATTTCGCCTTCAGGATTGAGGGAAAATTTACACGGCCAAAGAAAGCAACTCCTTTTTCTTATTCAGCTGTGGTTCTGAAAGGTCTGTAATCAGGTTGTCAATCTTGTTCGATGGGCCAATTATGAGCCTTTCAGGCAGTTGTTTCAGGCAGATCCATAACAAACATGATGATGAGAATGACAGCATAAGCCGCAGGATACGAGGGCTGAATTCAGCAAGAATACCTTAACATCGTCAAACGTCCATGGAGTCCCTAGTGAGACTGTGTATGGACCTCACTGCCACACACAGTCTCCTCTCAAACAAACAGGACGGACACAGGAAGATCAGTCCATTCTGCATCTCTGGACTGATCAGTGGGGACAACGCAGACCTGGGATGCCTGACAGCTGGCCTCAAGAAAGGGGTGTCAAAGGTTGCAGTGGATGAGAGAACCCTAATTACACCAGAAATGTGAATGGAAACTCCAGCTGTAATGATGCCTGTTTGACAATAGCCAAACATCTTATATTTACCATTCTGCACAGGGGAATCTTCCTAACATGAAAAGTATTCATATTATTACTGTCGTGGCTGAGCTATTCAACTAACAGTAAATAATTCATGGCCCATTACTGCATGCTTAAAATTTTCACAGCAGCAAAAATGCTTATGGTTCTGCACTGTAAGTGTCGTCCTTCTTAATTGGGTAATAAATTGTCCTGGATAAGTGGTACAGCGTGAGTCCCTGCCAGCTACCTACCGTGTTTTTACGCCACAAGCCGTCGCTAATTAGCCAGTGGAACGCTGATGTGTGATTCTTGTCAGCAGTGTCAGTCTACACAAGATTGTGTGACGAAAGCTCACGCTCCAGCTCACCAGTCTACACAAGATTGTGTGACGAAAGCTCACGTTCCTGCTCACCAGTCTAAACGAGACAGTGTGATGCTTCCGCTCACCGGACAGAACCACAACAGCCGTGTAAATGTGACACATGCATATGCGGCAATGCGGGGCTTGCGATGGCTTGTGATAGCCATGAGCAGAAGGTCCCAGGTCTGCCCACGGTCCCAGGCTGAACTGGCATCTGTAAAGGTGCACGGTCGCCCTCCACAAACAGTCTGTGATGTGTGAGTATAGACTCAGGCTGTTATTAACTGGGAATGAGCTGATCACTGACACCTGCAGTACTGAGGGAAGCCTCCCCCCCGGGAAAGTTGAGTGGTGTTTGCACACAAGCAATAACAACACACAATGGGGGGCAGCAGCAATGTATGCATACATAGTCCAGTAAAAGCTCCCCGCACAGGGTCTGGAATTCAGGCCTTTGCTCTCCACTACGGATACCAATGAGTAGCCAAGGCGACAGCATTTAGAAACCTGAGTAAAGCATCCAAGTTAGGACCTGCTGACTGTCCCCGGAAAGCACCCCCGGGAGAGTGCCCCCCTCCCCCGACTCCTATCTAACGGACAGGGTCCATTTTCCTGCTCATTCCCCCAGAGTGAATCACCAAGGGAATGCAGCCAATCGACAGGCTCCTCCCCCTTTATGGAGCCCATGTCAACAGGGGCGGGGGGGGGGCGTCAGATGGTGCTCTCACTAGGACTTCCCAGCTCCCGAATTTGGCGCTACCCTCAACTACTCCGTGTACCAGCCCGGCAGGGGCGACTCGACGGCACTGTCCAGCCGAGGTCACGAAACTTGTGGGGTCGCCTGTTCCTCTCGACGCACCGTAAAACCGGGAGAGCAGCTCTCCGGCAAAAGGCGCTCCCATCCGGCCTGGCTTTTGTGTGCCGCGCCCTTTCACGCAGAAGCTAGCTTTCTACCCTCGCTCAGGGGAATACACTTAATTACAGCTCAATGGAAAATTGCTCATCTGAATCGTATCTGAATCAATTAGATGCTGATAAAATTGCTTTTTGGCCCATCAGGGCCTGAAGCCTACAAACATGACACCTTTCACATCAGAAGAGAGACTGACTGTGTTTTACATAAACCTGCCCGTCATTTTGCTTCTTGAAATTCCCCTCTAAATTAAACTACAGCAATCCTTCATCTCAGTTACAGTAGTACTGATTCTATTCCCCAGATAAATGCATAAATGATAAATCCAAAACATTATTTGATTTGTTATTCTCCTCGTGTCAACAACTTCATAATTACACATATGAAAAGTCTTCTGTTGGGAGTACACTTTGGCAAACGTGTCATTCAATTTGAATATCAAAACAATATTATCGCTACTGGTATGAATCGTGCAGGCAGAGTGTAATTTGATTTGGAAGGGCAAGAATAAAACAGCTGCTCCCTGCTCTCAATTAGACCGGAAGAAGAAGAAATTGCAAATTGGTTAAAGGAGAGACTAAAATCTACATTTTTTAATGTAGAACCCTAAATTAGTCCTTTTCAAGTGACGCGAACTGTAACTGTATGAGCATCATCATGGTTACAACCTACAGCAAAATACCATCCAAAGTGAATATTTGGGGTCAAATGGGGAAACACTTGCATTTTTATAACTACTATTCTTTTGTACCATGGTGCATATTGCAATCTGTGGGGGGGTGGGGGGGGTGTCAGTGTTAATGCTTAACTATAAGTTGCTGACTGGGTCTGAGGCAGACATTTGGCTCCATTCGTCCCTCTTTACTATTAAATTATTATGTTGTCACCCCCCCCCCCAGTATCAAAGCATCAAAGCATCTCCCATACCACTGAAGATAGCGATGATAAAAGTTGGCAACAGCAACAAAAATCTTATTGATCAAGGTTAGTCAAGGCCCCTGGGCTTCAGCCCAGGTGAGCACGTGCATTAAAACACCCCTACCCGATAATGAGACTTTGGCCAGAAGAAGGTCAGCGCCACCTTCAGCGCTGGGGGTGGAAGGACACCCATGCCGAGTGCGAAGCAGAGGGCTCCTGTGTTTTTCTGAGGACGCACATTGTATACAGGCTGTTCCAAAGGCTACCTCTCCCTCCCCGGCATGGCGTGCTGTGCGTGTCTGACAGCCCCTGCGCACACACACATGCACGCAGATTACAGACGTCGTGTCCTGATACGCTCTCCTCCCTCGAGGAAGAGGAGGCCAGTGCAGGAACGGCCTAAACTATGGGGAGGGTTAGGTCATCATGGCCAAGCTTCTGCGTCTGACAGCCTCGCTGCCGGGTCACACTCAACTGGAAACCTGAAGTGTGAAAAGACTTTAGAGCCCCCAATACACACACACACACACACGCACACACACCACTCCACATGGTGGCATTTCTTCAGTAAATTCTGAGGAGCTTTGGTTTGGTGTACCACACCACGTCTCCGCAGGACCGAAACCTAGTAAATTACCGAGTCCAGGCTGGCCCAGCAGTTCAATAAATTCCAGCACGGCCATTATGAAGAATAAGTACCCAATCAGCGGCGACAATATAAGGAATAAGTCCCCAATCAGCAGCAGCATTAACTTGCTAATCCCAGTACCTGCAATCATCTGAAACCAGGTGAAGCAAAATTTCATTTTAGAAATCTCACGTTTACTTCAAGGATATTCATCCATCCATCGATCGAGCCATTTTCCAGAACACCCAGTACACACGAGATGGGATTCCAGTCCCTTTGACCAGCCAGCATCTCACTTTATTTGTTTATAAAACCATTGTGTAAAAATGGGACTTTTTTTTTTACTTACCATTTATAGATCTGAATAATTCATAAAGCCCAATCAAAGGCATGTCATTACACTCATAACCTTCTGGGCATCAGCCCAGTTCCCAATCTCAGGGTACAGCACCATGTCCTCCTCTGCGGTGATGTAAACCTGCCTTTCAATCACAGACACAATATTTCAGCTGAAGCCCCCCTCCCCCTAGCACACACACACAAAGCGTGGGCGGTACACTGGTGCCACACTCATTACCGGTGTGTTTGGATTTGCACTGCTATATACAGGTAACACCGTGAGAAGTCAAGAGCCTAATTATACAACAGGCAATAAAAATCATTTTATTTTCTTCAAAGCTTGTAGTCTGAAAACTTGTCCTTATATAGCACACATACCCGGTTTATCTGCATTGCGTGAATTTCTGTTACACAGATTAAATGGCAAATTAACAAGCTCAAAATAAACAGATTCTGTGTAATTATACCCATTGAACAAACATTCCCAGTTACATATATATAGTAGCAAATTTAAAAGTAAAACATATTAGCTGAATCAGCGTGTATTTATGGTACTGCCTTCATGCAGGGTTTGGGTAAAAGGCACAACTGCCTAATAACGGATGGTAATGTCATGCAAAATTAGCCACTTAAGCTAGGTACAGGCTAATAAAGTAAAGAAAGGTTGGGAAAGAGGAATAAAAAAAAGACGAGTGGAATGTCAGAATCAGCGAGGCATCCGCTGGAAAGGAGACTCTTGTTCAAAAAGGAGGGGGGGCATCTGTGTTATTCGGAACTGATTCGGTTTTAAATCATCCAATATGGAGCTAATTTCAGTATTATGCAAGTTTTGTCGTGGCGTCGTTGTAGCTCTGATCCTTTGTATCCTCCCTTGCTTACTCACAAAAGTTACTCTGGATAACACACCATTTAAATACTTCACTGTTCGTTTCGAAAGCTGTGCACCTTGATGCTTTCATTTGTGTGCTTTTGTGTTCCGTGATACAATTTGGCTCACAGTTATCACATATTTTGGTGAAGCAGAGCTGGCAATTTTAGTTATGTTTATAGCACATAAAAGTTAATAGAGATCTTTAGACTTTTTGCAAAATAGTTGCTCCCAACTGAAAATGATACATTTCATGTACTTAATATATTAAAAAATATATAATTATGTAATAAAGGGACATGACATACTACTCCTTCCAAAGCTTAAAAATACTGTGATATAATACCATTACCATCTAAAAAGTGAAAAATACCTTGATAATTTTAGGACATATCACCCACCCCTACACATATGTTAATATTCATATCTTTGTGGGGATTCTCCATTCATTTCTATAAAATGCAAGACTTTTGGCGTTTTCAGTTCATTGATTGGAGTCACAGATTTTTAATGAAACTGAGTTCTGAGACTGAAAAAATGGTCCCCACAATATCTAGACAGGTTATCACATTGTGGGGACATCTGGGAATTAATACATCACCCAGACTAACACCCACACCTATATACACCCAAATACACTGAGACACACAAACACACATACAGCTCTGCCTGAAGTTTACGCCCCAAATCAGACCGACTCATTGATTTCCTGTCCCCTAGTCAATCCACCGAGTTCCCCCTCTGCCCCCACTGGACTCTGTAACATTATTAGACATCATTAGAAAGCCCTGTTTAATTTACACACACGGGGAGGGGGGGCAGCGAGCCTTACACTTCCCTGCTGCATCCCGGAACTGCCTCTAGAAAACACATGATTAAGCTGGTCACACTGGCCGTAAGACAGCTATAATTCCCACTGGGGAGGGTTCAGAAGGTGCAGATCAGAAGGAGGGAAAGTACAAAGGCAGCCAGAGCCAGGCGACTGTCACTGGGAGAAGGTCCACAACAATGCCGGGAGAGACACGTCACCCTAAAGGCAGCGCGGAGGTTAGAACATTAAGCAAGCAAGTGGGTCTGAACCAGCACCACCGTGGCTGTTATGGAAGCTGGCGTGACGACCTGGGCCCGGCTTCAAAGGGAGGTTATAGGGGCTGGAAACAATAAAGAAACATAAATGAATGTGGCATAGCAGGGGTGGGCAATTTCAGGCCTGAGCGTCACACTCTTTATTCCACCACAGCATTTAGATGCTTTATTGAAAGCAATTATTTAGACAGTGGGTCACCTGACCCGGTGTTTCACATGTAAATCAGGCACCAATTAAAACCACCGCAGAAACCTGCGGCACCACAAAGGCTCTGAAACTCGGAGTCACCCATCAATAGGCTGCACCTATTCAAGACGGCCGTGTTCTAAATGGGCGACATCTGAAAGAACTGATCTGTCAAAAGTCGCCGTGTCTCTGGGGCCGCGCTGAAAGGCTGAAATCGAAAAGAGCAATAACTTGGAAGGCTGATGTGCCTTGAGGATAAACTCTTTACTGTCACTGTACAAACTGAAAGTGACATACTGGAGACCGCAGCAGCCTCTGCATGCAGATTGTCACGCCAGCCAAATCTGTTTGAAAGTGTGCGTTTGAAGCAGTTGGCTTCATTCTACTGAAGCGAAGGTACCAGCCAGGGTTGCTCTCCCCCTTCTTCACATTTATGGTCAGTTGGCTGCCTGTTATTGGTTGCCAGTAGCGAGCGTCACGCCACTCCTCCAATGGGTACAGGGCCCTCCCACATGGTACCAGCAAATCAGCCATGTGGAAAGAAGGCAAAGCTCACAGGAACACAAAGTAGAAAACTACATCTAAGCTGCTTTCAGCCTTCTGCTGGACTTAGATGATGTTGATTACAAACTGGACATGATTAAAGTCCGGGCAGAAAACTGGAACAAAAAAAATATTAAAAAATAACATTTTAAAAGTAATGCCAGTTAATAGGGCCACGTGCATCTCAAGTGCACAAGGCATATTAATTAGTCCTAAGTACAACTATAAAACCAGACAGACAAGGGAGATTTTGATTAATTATTTACTTCCAAGATCAAAAAAATCAAATTAGATTAACATTCCATATAGTTTGCAAACTTAAACAACGACACAAGGGACCTGTGTTTACACAGCAAAAGTCAGTGCCATGAAGCTACAAGAAAATACGGACAGCGTATCAGCATCCTCTTATTATTCACCAATACATAATGACAAGGAACCCTCATTAATTCATCTATCCATCCATCCATCCATCCATCCATCCATCCATCCATCCATCCATCCTCTAAACCGCTTATCCTTCTGAGTCACGGGAGGTCCGGAGCCTATCCCGGAAGCTACGGGCACGAGGCAGGGAACAACCCAGGAGAGGGGGGCCAGCCCATCACAGGGCACACTCACACACCAGTCACTCACACATACACACCTATGGGAAATTTAGTAAGTCCAATTAGCCTCAGCATGTCTTTGGACTGTGGGGGGGAAATCAGAGTACAAGGAGGAAACCCCATGATGACACGGGGAGAACATGCAAACTCCCCTCATTCATTTCTTAGCTAAATAAATATTAAACAGAGGAGCTTTAGTGGTTGAAATTGATGATCTGCTTTTGTTAGTTTCATGTTGAAATGATCTTGACCGTAACTGTAGTCATGGTCAGATGGCAGAAGCCAGCGCATGCTGCTAAACGTGCTCTGCAGGGTGGAGGAGGGGATACAAACTTCTCCCCGCAATGAATTTCATGAATGTACTTTAGAACAGATCAAGCTGAAATGTCTGTGCGAGCGAGTTGCTGCCTCTTCCTGTCAGATGTGCACGTTTGTCTAACGAGCTGCTTTGCATGCACGGGAAAACAAATATTGATTCTCTTAAGGAGACTGAGCTTAGAGGGCTGAGGGCGAAGGCCCCACGGATTCAAATGATAAATCAAAGAGGCAGAAATTGGGAGTTTGGGGCTAAAATCGCGGCCTGACCTGACGCACGCAGAGTGACACCAGGGGGCTGCATAATTAGCCGGAGGGAGGCGATGGGAGCAGGGGCACAAAGGCAGCATTGAGGTCCACTCTCAGTAGCTGTCATCCCCCGTCCCGTTCATTAGCCATGGGTATTGTGCCCACCAAGGCCAGTGCCCCTGGCTGCACCATTTAGCTACGCATTAAAGAAACACTCGTCTTTAAATTACAGAGCGTCTCAAGGCAGAAAATCACTGCTTTGCACAAAAACACGCTGACCTCACGGGGCCTGAAAAGGCAAAGGGACAGACAGATTGGACGTGGAATACATCATTCATAAGCTTCCATAACTCCATCCACAGAGATAAAGGGGCATGCGGTCGAAACATCTGTCCTTCAAGTACTAAAGTGTACCTCTGTCACTACTTTGGGCCACCGTGGATGCCGTCCCTGCTCACCCAGAGCTGAGGGATGTGTGAAAAAGCCCGGTTGAAGGGCTCAGGCATACATGGAAATGGCCAAATGCAGGAGCTCCTCAACACATTACTGATCTGCTACGCTGGGATATTTCTTCAGTTGAGCAACTTTTCTCCTGGCTGTCGCGCTCAGCCGTGTTCTACTGTTTGACCCCTGCTTCTTAACGTCATCCACTCATGACTTAGCCGTTCACTGCGAAGGCCCCCCCCGGGGGCCGCCAGTGGTGGGCAGGTGGGGAGGCACTTTAGAGACAGGCTGCAATTTTGCCTTCCATTTGTCACCAGGCTTCAGACAGCCAACAGTGGCAGACAAGCAATTTAGGCCCTCGCAGTGCCAAGAGTGATGCAATGCAGGCCGCCTGCTGGACGTCCTTATTGAACTGCAGTTGAAAGTACCCTTCCCTCACTGGCACTGTGTGGCTGGGGACAGACACACAATTTTAATACCCCCCCCATTCCCACCCAAGCATCTTTTGGGGAACTTTTGTGTTATAAAAAGCAATTTTAGAAGTATTAATCTGTTTTTGTCACCCACAAAAAAAAAATCTATTAATCACAGATAAGCCATTTTGAAGGGATTGTTGTGACACTGTCTAGCGGAGATCCACATCTGACATTGTGACACTGACGGAAATTGTGTCCACACCCGAAAACCAATTACTCATTGAATATCAGGACGAAAGAAAACAAAATTAAATGCTTTGATGCAGACGGACTTCATCAGACACTGTGAATTGCTCAAATTCGATTCAGAGCCCAGCAGGAGGTTGACGATTTGCAGCAGTTAGCTGGTGAAAGACTATGTCTTCCAATGTTTGCTATATTACTGCATGGATGCCCTTTTTCTATGCTTCGAGGGGGGGGGGGGGGGGTCGGGGCTAAGTGGAGTAGGTTCAGTGGGGGAGTGGATTATGCCCCCTCCCCCCCCTTCCTCTTCTCCCATT
>JAABNY020000034.1:5565138-5582782 GCA_015164015.2 Brevimyrus niger
GCGGCCAGGGGAAACATGGGCTGGAGAGCATAAAACTTTTACCCAACCCCCCCCCCCCCCCCCCGAATGGGCCGGGCTGCCCCCCCACGCTTCCGGTCCACCAGCCTCTACCTTCGGCCAGCAGCGACGAAGCCGTGAATGGAAACCACAAGCGTGTGTGTGAGCGTGTGTGTGTCGGACAGAGACTGGGTCAGACGGGGGGTAACCGCAGGCCACAGGGCCCCGCCCCCCAGCCTTTCCCGTCGCAGACCTCTAGCTGAAAGTAGCAGCAGAAGGGTGTCGCACGGCCTGCGGTCACAGACCACGGGAGCCAGGCGAGTTTGTGAGCTACACGCCGGCCTGAACGAGGCTTTTCTCCCAACCTGGGGGCAGCACAGAAACCGAGGAAAAAAAACGGGGCGTTAAAATGGGATATTCAGGTCCCCTTCTTAGGGCAGAATACAGCCCATGCTGCCATATTTAAAAAAGACACTGCCGAACTTCATCGCTCATTTGTTCTGTTCTCTGATAGAGACAAGAGCAAATCATTGTTTGGATGAAGCATGTTCAGGCGGTAAATGCAGTCAAAAGGTTCTGAGTGTGTCGGGCAGCGTGAGGTGGTTCATTTACAGGCCGTCGTTACAAAAGCTGGCAGATATGGGCCCATTATTAAATACGGAAATGATGCGTGTGAGTTGGCGACGGGGGTCAGCTCCTATCACGGGCGTGCACATGTTCCAGCCGGTGGCGTTTATAGGGGTGCTTTTCGCATTAAGCGCATCAGCACCTCTGCACACGAGCCCCTCTTTGCTGGGCTCCTCGCCCGTCCAGAAAGGTCCCTTTTTCTTTGATGTGCCAAGTGAAATCAGGGGCGGCTAAAAAAGCACCAACATCCTCAGAGGGAAAGCGCTAGATTACTAGAGTTTCGGAGACACGCGAATCTTCCATTTCAGGGCATTAACCCCATCCTGCCTCTCCATTTACACCTGGTTCTCATGGAGACCTCAGACCCCGGCACCGAAAACTCTAGCGATTTTAAAATTTTGCGTAATTTATCAGGCTGAACCACACTGGAAGAAACAATCACGTTTTCCTGGCCCTGACAGCCAGGCTCGTTTTCGAACCTGGGGACACCTAATCACACATATTAGTGGCCCTGAGCGAAATCCCGCCCCCCTGCTGGCAGAGCCTGACAGGGCGCACACAGCCTCCAGAGGTTTAATAATTCCAGCCATCTGAGGCGACAGGAAAAAGCGCCAGAACTGAGGATGGGGGGAAAAAGGCAGAGAGGAGCGGCAGCTCTACCGTCTGACAGTCTGTCTGCGGCGCGTGGAAAACGGCATGGTGGGTTTGCCGCACTCCCACATGTAGGGGGCGATGACGAGCCTGCGCCACATTTCCCCGCTGCAGTTTAACCCACCAGAGCAGCACCTCTTTGCCATCCCAAGTCAGCCACAGTGCACCCCAAGGCTGTGTGCCGGTTTCTGATAGAACATTAATCACTGTCACGCTAGGCTCTGTGCGTCTGACAGACCTTTACGGCCCAGGAAAGGGAGCCGCATATCGCCATAGAAACCACCGCTCGCCACGCTAAACAAGCCGGTACAGAAAGGTAAATCAGAACATCGTCCTCCTCTGCCAAGCAGATAGACAAGAGCGGTGGAATGTGTCTGTCTGGCAAGAGAAGCAGAAGAGGACAGCATTATTACCAAAGACGTTAAATGTGCCCCAACATTAGGGGTAGAGATGCTGCAATGAAACAAAATTACCGAAGACGTCAGGTTTTGCCCAACATTAGAGGTTTATTACTTATTTGTGTTGTTTTGCACACACACTGCTCACTGCAGGAGTTGGTTTAGCAGACGGCATTTACATTTAGCTGCAATTTGCCTCAATATACCCTGGAAAAATACATATGTAATGAAGCTCTTAAACACCTATAAATACAATGCATGGACTTTTGCATTTCATTAAAATCAATATCAGATTATTCACAAGCTGAAGAGTGATCAGCCCCACACAAACAAAGGGATAATTGTGTGTGTGTGTGTGTGTGTGCGTGCGTGTGTGTGTGTGTGCCGGTGTGCGTGTGTGCGTGTGTGTGTGTGTGCGTGTGTGTGCCGGTGTGCGTGTGTGTGCCGGTGTGCGTGTGTGCGTGTGCGTGTGTCCACAGTGGACCAGCATCCAGCCCAGGGTGCCTCCTCAGCAGGTCATCCCAGCACATACATGCAACAGTGCTGACTGCCATACTCATCATTACACAGAAAACTGTCCAAGGAAAAGGGAGGGAAATGGTCGGAGGTGACAGCAGGTCATTTAGGATGAAGTCACATGGAGGTATCAGTGGCGTTCGTTGGGCTGCTTTCTGCTCCACAAACCCTGAGACCAAATGAGCAAATGAGGCATAATAGTGGACACGACTATTCAAAGAGCACTAATTGCCCAGCTAGTTATGTAGCATGGCTGACATTCTAGTCATTTAATTAGAGGCAGCACGTGTTTGTGGGTCATCGCTGACATTGACACGAGCAGCATCGATGTCACTTCCTGCCCCTGCCTGACACTCAGCAAAGCGGCGAATCCTTTACCAGCTTCCTCCGGCGCCCGAGAAGATTCCAAAAGCCTCTGGGGCTCCATCCCATCGACCAGGAACCTGCCCAATGGAACTAGAACCCACAACCTCTGTCAGACTGCCTGGGGTCATTCATCGAGACATTGTTCTGCCTGCAGGCAGTCGAGGTTCTGCGGGGAGGGGGGGGGGGTATTAGCTCACCAGGACACGCCAAGCATTCCCCCACACCTCCCATTTCCCAGCCCTCATCCACCGCCTGCCCGGGCCATTCAAAGGAGCCTTTTCCCAGAGTCCTCTGCGGCCACACTCTCCAGGCCATCAATGAGAATAGTGTTCCCTGCCCACAATGGCCAGATTCATTATGGGAGTGCCTCTATGCTCCCCTTCCTCTATGGGGGCCCTTCCACCACTAAGACGGCCACTATATAAAGAGCGGCAGCTCAATGGCACGGCACCTATTTTGCATACAACCATGATGCGAGCGACCCCGCCCCCAGAAAGACTGACGGGCAAAACGCTCATGAAAGACGCAGACAATTATTCAGCACAAGTCATTCTGGACTGCCCGTGTGCAGATGGTCCGTTTCACAAAATGCTTCAGGACTTTGGGAGTAGCTTCCGAAACGGTCCCAATGGAATTTGCCATGGAATATAATACCCAGAATGCATACATTTACGTTTCTTTTCCCTCTGTTTTGTCCTTCGGTTGCCTGCCTCAGATCGGCAAGCGACGCAAACCGCAGGAGAGAGTCCTGTCAGACTTTACCCGTCAAGTTACATGAAGCATTAATGAAGCCCACAGACTCCACGCTTCACGGCAGTGTTGGATTTCACGTACGGGGAGGAGCATGATGCCTCGAAGGAAGATCTCCCATTCTGGAGTTCCACCCTGCGCATGTCTCCAGTGGCGAGCTCCTTGGCCTGATTTCCTAGGCCCTGAGGAGGTTCTGGAATGACGGCACCCAGGCGGCCCACACGAGATTAGGAATTCAAGACTTGCACACTGATCTTCAGCAATAACTAACAAGTGCGAGACTGCAGGAGCTGCCCCCCTCCACGGAGCCCAAATTGCGGTGCACACTTTGAACAAACGCTCCCCGCTCCCCCCCTCCCCACACACAGTTTTCAAATGGTACATAACAAAAGCCACTGGAACATTCCCGCAATTTGCTGCAAATCAGTCAAAGCCCAAGCAGTTTGCTTTGTCCCCAGTCCCTCAGCGCAGGCCTTCATGATGCCAGGAGACCCTGTAATCTCAGACCCCGAGAACATGCACGGCTGAGAAGCAGGACTATTCCAATGGATATCTCTGGGATGGACCCCTGCTGTGTGTGTGTGTGTGTGTGTGTGTGTGTGTGTGTGTGTGTGTGTGTGTGTATGCGCTGATTACCTCTCACAATCCAAAAAAAAATTCCAAATCACCCATGGTGTGCAGTTACGTGTGAATGCAGACATGTGTGCTCTGTAATGGACTGGCTTTGCATCTGGGATGTCTTGGTGCATTGAGACCTGTGAGTCTAGGTGTTTC
The DNA here is from genome assembly GCA_015164015.2 of Brevimyrus niger. Lineage (NCBI taxonomy): Eukaryota > Metazoa > Chordata > Actinopteri > Osteoglossiformes > Mormyridae > Brevimyrus > Brevimyrus niger. Next base: position 5,569,218 of record JAABNY020000034.1, read on the forward strand.
TTAGATAAAAGTAAATGTGAATGTAAATAAATTAAGTCTAAGCTTCATGCATTTCAGTTGGAAGATGGATGGATGGATGAAGGGATGGATGGATGGAACGTCTCTTTTGTGGCTGACAGCTAGGTGAGTGGGTCTAATTTCAAAGTACAGGTCAATCCAATCTAAAGTTCTGAAGACTAACATGCTAATCTCCTGGAGACAAAACGTAAAGCAGCCTTCCATAGCGAATCTGTCCTGCTTACGGAAGATGAAAGGATAAAATCCAAAAAAGCGAGTAATTTATGAATGAACCCTTCTGAGCATAGGTTATGGAGTCAACTCTTAAAAAACAAACAAAAAAAAAAAACATGGACAGGTTTTATGAACAAAATAAATGACATTGATATATTAACAAAGATGCAGCGATAATAATAAGCTTATAAATAGTATAAACTGAAGATATTACTGCATAATTTAAGCAGAACATTTCAGCAGAAATTCCAAACACAGGCTTACCAACATGATCTCATTCACTGTGAAGTTCTGTGGAAAGAAGCCCAAACGCGCTCAACTTGTGAGAGTCTCGGATATCGTCCTGCTACAGCGTCATTTATCGTCATGGAAACAGCAGGGGAAACAACCGCATGGACCTAAACCATTGTGCACTTGAAATTTCATTACCTCACCCCTTTACAGAGGGCTTTGCATTAGTCAAGAGTGAGCAGGAGAGAAGCAGCCAAGATCAGGATGAAACATTCATACGGAGGCTGGAGCTCACAGCGCTATCGCCTGACAGGTGGGTTTCTGGCTAAACACCTGGGGTGAGGATGCCGATCGTTGCAGTTAAAGGGGAACACGTCACTGCATGCAGATGCACGTGAAAACCCCTCACGGCACAACTGTGTCAGACTGGTAACTTGGCGGCAAAATAGTGAGACGTAACCAGCACAGAGAAGCAACAGAAAGACCAGTCGGATTAAGAGAAATAAATTCATAAAGCAAATCAATAAAAAAAAACATAAAAATATTAAAACGACTGATCGTTAACCTTTGCCTTTAACTGACAGGAGTGGGGAAGAATGTATTTTCATATATTCTTGTCAATATGTTTTTACTTTTACATATTATGCAGCCTGACCTTCTCCACACCTTGTGACCTTCGACATGGACTCTGATTGGTTGTTTTTCACATGGCGCCATCAGGCTTGTTAGGTCTAAGCGAAGACAGTCTTCTGGAGAAACGCTGAGACGTGTCCTTGGCTTTAGAAGCTAACAACACCTTATCTTTGGGGAGGGGCCCCATATGGGGTAAGACACCGAAATGAACCCAGACACTTTTAACAGATCCAGGAGAGTTTCTCTTTTCATTTTCTTGTTTCATACCATTATTGTTTTATGTATTATACGTTCAAATTCAATCACTACGGAACTCAACCATCTTGAGAATTCCCAGCAAAACCCAACACTGGTTTCATTAGAAAACACACAGTTATTTTTCTGATTAGGTATTAGGTATACATAGGCACATGTAATGGTACATATGAGCACCCACCGAGAGGAAAAGCAGCATCAAGACAGCCCTGCCCTTTGACCTTATTGCCAGGGCAACTGCACAATGCAGGTCAGCTGGTGTCCAAACAGTGACACAAAGCAGCAGACCTGAAACATCCCGGTGCCTGACGCTGACCCATGCAATAGGAAACGACCAAATAAAGCACCAAATGCAGCACGTCTCCCTGAAAGCAAGATCCATCCAAGAGTCGTTTTCACAGACATTTGCTTATTATCCTGCAGATAAGGCTTGACTGACTCATCTTCGATGTATCAGACAAAATTATATTTTACTTGCGAGCTTCAAGGTAATATGTTAAAAATTCTGCAGTAGTGTCCTACAGCTGTCATCACAAACGCCTATACGTAAAAAAACACAAAAACATGCAGTTACAGCAGAATACATACTGTTGATCCACATTTGGCTACAATTGGCCTTTGTCTTTTTTGCTGGTATAAACGTTTGTTATAGGGGAAGGCAAACCGATTGCACTTCTCTGCCTTATACACTTCTATGACATGGTGGAGCCAGACAGGGTGAAGACGTTTCCATCCCACCCCAATTGCCATGACGGTGCCAGGCAGGGCCCCCACAGTCACAGCCCTCATGCTCATAACGTGGCTTCAAAACGCAGCAGAAAAATCTGACGAGGGACATTGTTTAAGTCACCGCTGGACGCATTTACGAAATGAAATGATTTATGCTTATAATCAAATGGCTGCCGGACTTGGCCCCTCCCCTTTTCACTTTGGTTACTATGGAGGCAATAGAATGCGATAGGTTTCCTGACAAAGCTATTGTGGCACTCAAAGCAGCTTTGGCACGGCGGGTTCATGGTCTGAGAGCTAACAAGGGCCCTCATAAGTTCATTAAAGATGAGAACCAGGAGGCTTGCTTAACATCTCAAAGAAGCGTCTTGAATCTGGCAAAACACTTGAATGGGACGCATTGTGCATCGGGACATTTGAATATTAATGCTACAGAAGACACGTTTGTTCAACTCGCAATGTGAAAGCCCGGGAGCTTGGCGGACGGCTTGATCCTAGTGTGAGCAGCGAAAATGTGCACCTGGGAAGACACAGCGCCGGGCAGCACGCACGTCCGTTTTCCTGCTCGAAGTGTGATAAGGGGGCGTCGTCTGTTCCGACGGACAAATTGACCCAGGGGCTGCAGATGCAACAGAAAATCCATTTGTCTTTGCACTTGCACGTCTGCTTAGAAACTCCCCCATATACCTGAAAGCCATCCAGGCTGCGCTCCAGAACTGCCTTGCAATTCTTCTGCCAGATAAAGGGCAGCCAAAACCCCAGCAGGTTTTTATCAGGCTTGAAGTAAACATGAAAATTTAAATGCGGAGGCCACCTCACGAGCAGTAATGAATATCCAAAGCATCAGGGACGGTGTACAATCCTTTTGTTTATTTTCCAAGATGAAGGCCCTATAAATATTGATAAACCTTTTACATTTTATCCTCTTATCAAACTAAAGCAGCAATTCTGCGTAACCACAATCACGAAAAAACAATAACATGGTAATATAAACAGCAAAAGCTAATAAAATCTATTTTTTTTATTAAAACTATGACCAACACAACAGACACAAAATTCAACCCTTTTACTAAATGGACCTTCTAACATCTGGAATGAACATTCACCAGAGTATAGCAATTATTGGACTTAATCCCATAAGTGCATTTGGCCTTTGTTAGGTTAGCAAATAGGAAAATGGCAAGTGATTGCTTAGAATTGTGATGTCACTTTCAGACTGACAAGTATTAATCTAGCCAATATGGCTCTAATTATCGTCTAGATTAATGATGAAATACTTTCATAATTGACTAAGGGTTCAAAACATGTTTATGCAAATGCACATATTTATGCAGACTCAAAACAGTGAAATAATCTGCAAAGATTAAATGCCAAATATGTGTATGTTTCACGTGTGCAATGTTTACTAATTAAACACAGATGTGCTGCCAAACCTAGACTTGAAGCAATCCATCACAGTCTACTTCAACAGCTTGATAATCTATGTTTATTACGGGGACTGTAGTGCCTGTGAGAGCTGTTAATATAGAAGAGAGGACTTGCAATGCTCTGTAGCTGATGCGTGTTGCTGGGAATGGATTTGTAGGTCAGTGAATCAAAATCTCTACCTTTCAGATTGTCTTTGAAAGTCAATTTTAATGTACTGGGCTAAGTATCAGTTTAAGCAACTAAATCACATTTCACGGAAAATTAAACTATTATTTTAGGGCTCAAACGATAGAAAAAGACTTTACGAAATGGTTAATAAAAAAAAACAGCATCGATTGACGTTATGGGCAGTTTTTAGTCGATTATACAGTTGCAGTACAAAAAGTACAAAGCAAATATTGTAAATATGATTTTAGTACACATGTGCAAATAAACAATGGTTAGTCCATCTAAATGTTTAAATCGCAAAACATACAGGAACGTCATTGCGCTAAAAGAAAGCGGTGGCGCTTTTGCTCAACACTGCCCCCTATCGAATATAACTAAACCAGCGGCTTAAACTGTTTCCAACTCGCCAACTCACCGCGCGCACGCTTATCGGGGCTTTACGCGTGTAGAACGAACAATGCGATTTATTTCTTTTTCATTAAACACACAAACTGCTGGTATATTACATGAATAGAGAGGAGAGAGAATGACTTGACCAGATTACTGTCTTCTATCCCACAGGCATTTCCATTCTCTTTTTTCCATCGAAATGTCAGAATCTGGATTAAAACCTGCACACACAAGTTATTTCGGGGCCTGGAATGCTTATTAAAGCTTCTGGATTACGTTTACCCTCTCCTCTCCATCAAGATCTTAATCAGACCGCAAAACAAAGGGCAAAGCGCGAATGATTCTTTTGGTCCCTGGTGAGTGTCCGGTTCTGGAGCTAGGCAGACAGAAGCTGTGTCTAAGGTGGAACCATGCAGGGCTTTTGGGAAACTTAGGGAAAACACCGACACACTACTAATGGCTGATGAAAACCCATCGATGAAGCAACACTAATGCACAAATGTCCCTTTCGCTGCAAGCCTACAGGACCGTCAGCATATAACCATTATTTCAGAAATACGCTCAATCGTCCAGGTACCGCACATACCGTAAAATGTCCTAAGTGATAATTCTCGTAAATTGAAACGCAACCTAAAAACAAGCTGTTTTATAATAATGCCCGAGACAAATTCAAGTAATTCAAAAACACCAGTTCACAACTATTAAAAAACATCGAGAATGCAAGTGCATTAGTTATGCCAAAGTTACAATTCAGATGATCAAATTCTACTAAAATACGTACAGGGAAAATATTTTTAAGGGTACACCCCGGCGATATCAGTGCTGCGGGGTCCCGTGGTCGCGTTTGCGTCCGAAGGTGAAGCCGAGCAAGCGACGCGCTCCTTCCATACAGCCGTCCGCCTTCATCCACAATGCAGATAACGTATACGCACGACAGCCGAACGGGCAAGTGCAAGTGGGAAAACGATCGCTACTTAGCCTCCATGCACCTTCAACATTTAAATTTAAGGACAAGTGTATACATGACACACAAGCAGAAGCGCTTTGCATTTTAAAACGCATATAAATGGTATGTCGTTCAGTAGCTTTTCATAAAACAAAGATCTCTAAAAACGCTTAAACTCGCAAAACGTTTAATTTAATATATACAGGAGCACAAATCCACGTTAGAAGTGCCCGTTAAATGCAGAAATACATTAAAAAAACTTTTCTTCAGAATTCCTTTGAAGCATGCGGTTTGCCAAACAGAATAACACAGGTAATATACAAAGTGACTAAAAATTGAGCATTACCTCGCCTTAAGACTTAAGCATTTAGTTTTCCGGACGGGTTGTTGTGATAAACAAGGCGACGAGTGTCACATCTGCTCCTGCGTCTCAGTAATGGGGTACCTCCACTTTTACACGATCCTCCACTCTATCCGCACTGTCTCGGCGAGCCGCAGCTACTACACGGGTAAGCGCAACTCCGCTGATGTAGGGGTGTCCAAACCCGAAACCCATTCATGGGAAACCGGCCTCGTACCTAAAAGAAGTGTTTTGCGCTGATGAATTAAAACGGCTTTTTTCTACAGCCACACCCAATCACAACCGTTGTTTCGAATTTCTAAAGAGTTATATGTATTAGTTTTAACTTTGCTGCACCCCTATATTGCGATGGGGTAGTCGTCACTCCGCGGTTAGGTGCCATGGCAATTAGTTAACTGTTTGAAACTATTCAAGATAAGAGGAACATGTATACACCTATATAATTTATTTTAGCGAATAACAATCGTGTTGTTTTTGACGTTATCGTTGAATTACATTTCCATTTTTAAAATAATTAGAATTGTAGTATATTTTCCACTATATAAATATTTTAACTGGCATGCTCGTTATTTAAGGCAATAATCCCAAAAGCCCTATAGAACATAAAAAGATGTAAGATTAATCCGAGCACGAAGTTTCCTGGTATGTCACACTATTAATGTACACAAAAATAAAATGTATAACGTGATTCAGAATCAGAATACTGTATTAATCCTGTGGGGAGGAGAGATTTGGAAAAGGTTAATAGTTTATTATAATAGCTACACTTACTATATATTACTATTTAATATAACGAACCGTCTCCCGGACAGGCTTTAAACGACAATTAACATTTAACAACAAAACACTTATTTAAAATACAACTGTAAAGGCTATTATTATAAAACGTTAATGCAAATGAAGATTTTGTAATTTAACTGAATTCTGAATAAGTTAGTCCTTTTGTAAATAATGTGAAGTTGTAAAATGACTCATTTAAAGATTACTATTTTAAATTAACTTAGAATAATTCACGCGTACCAGTTGTTCGAAATGTCAGTACTTCAGGTTGTAAAAGGCCTTTCATTGGTTTTACGACCAATTAAACGCATGAATGACCGTTTTTACCAATGCGATGCTGAATATAAATGGATATATCGTGCAGTTTATTGCAATTCCATGGAAAATGTGCACCCCCATAATCCAGGTGGGGGCACTAGATATCTGACTGCAAGTAGACAGATATGTATGAATAATCATATGTATGTATTGGGACACTTAAATCACTACATTCAATTACTGAGTATGTTGTCAGAATTGTGTAGTGGCCATACCTGCCTGATGTATCGAGCATTTGTGCAAAATTTTATATATATTTTAAACCATACAATTTCGAATTATTTTTACTCGTTATATACTCTTCATATCCTTTGACGCTGATATATTGTGTAAGCATTTAAAACAAAAATGAGCATATTATTAATTATTAGTCTTAGAAAAACTGTGACAGCTTATATTTTCAAATGAAATGTTCATTGTTTTAGTTAGGATTGATAAAGTAAAACGAATAAATGTATGAATCAATGTTTAACATAACTTATTACAACTACAATGAAGGATTTGTAAACTTGTACGTGCTTTACCTGTCGACTAGGGCAGGAACAGGATCGCGGGAAGTGTAGTGTTCTCTCACTAGTTTTTCAACACTGATTTTAGGCAAAGATCTATTTAAAAACTAAATTTCCCAGAAATCCTCGCGTCTTGCGGCGAAATCCCGTTTTCCGCGGTTTGCGCCTGCGTAACTAGACGTGGCAGCCGCATCATGTGTACATGGAAGCACCGCAGGAGTGGGATGAGTGGACTCAAAATGTATATTTTCCTTCTACTGGTAAGTGTTTGTTACATAAATACGTTAGTACGAGAACCTGTAGTATTATTAAATCGCTTGTTTGTGTCCCAGTGGGCGGTTCACCTGAGCCTGCAGCAGTCGTGAGCCGTTCAGAGCAAAGTTGGTAGCTTGGGAGCTGGGGAAATCCTGAAGTTGAACTTGAAGACGTTGGCCGGTGAATGACAGCGCTTTGTAGCGCATACTTTGGGTCTTTGTAATGTGTAATAATTACGCGTTCGTGCGCTTCTCTGTTTACGCCGTTTCTGAAGAAGAGCCGAGAGGTCTTAACCGAAGAGAGAGCATTGACTGAATAGGGGTCTCGTCCGTCAGCTCGGTACTTAGAATCCATAGGACCATCAGAATAATTAGAATTATTTTATTCGAGACGTACAAAAAGTCAGAAATTTGTTTTGTTCAGGTGGTGGCATGAAGTGTACAATTTACACAACAATAATAATATAATGGAGACAGAAGAAACAAAAAAATGTGCTTTAACATATCAGGATGAGAGAACCAGGTGTAGGGTACAAACAGTTTTAAGTTGTGTTGATGCGTTTGTCTTTCTGTGAAATGTGCTACTTTGAGCGTTGTCTTGGTATAGAAGTGATCACATGTTTGCTGGAGCTCCCAGACCTGCTGAATATCACCCTATATGGTGTCTCCATACAGGAGGGAAACGGTGGCCATTATGTGCATTATTTTTGGCTTTGTCCCAACAGTTCTATTTTGTAAAGGAATATGCCACAAGCAACTCAGCCTACCTGAATAATTTATGATTAATCTTTTAAACAAACATCTTTAATAGCCATCAAACTGCATGCTTTCATTTTTATCCCCCACCTATTTACACTCAGTGACTAACATGTGCTCTCACAGTTATTGTTGGCAGCCTGTACCTTCCTGGTTGGCATCCTGTTTCTATGAACAAGCGCAAACAATTGGATTAGACTCATATAACTCAGTCAGCCTTAACCAAGTCTGCTTGCTGCATTGTCTTGCTGCTCACATTCCTTTTAAAGTATTTGAGTTTAATTTTTACTGAATGGTGCACTTTGGGGAGTACTTCCACAAAGTGACATGATCAGTGTTAATAGGAAGTCTCTCTTCAGTATGTTAATGTGACTCCCTGTCCTTGGAATAGTGTCTTTATACAGAGCTGGTCAGAAATCTTTAGTGTGCAGCCCGAGCAAAGCCTATCCTGTAAGCTTGGAGTGAAATGTTTTAGTGGTGTCAGCTTTTATAATTCAAGACTCATCTTTCTCAGTAGTGCGGTTCATTAATTTTAAGAAGGTGGAGAAACCGAAGTGATTTGTGCTGATTCAGTGCTACCCTTAAAAGTGGTAGCTTTTTCTTTTGTTTGCAGAATTGTCACTCCACATTGAGGTTGGTCACGGCTTGTTGCCTCTCTTGTATTTTGCTTGTGAGCGCTTGCTTCACAGATGGGACTGTGTATCTTTTCTGCGCACTAATTTAATGCACAGTGGCACAGACGATATGGCCTGGCACCCCTGTGTTTTTCAAGGATTAAACTGTGACATTAAAGTCCCCCTTGGTAAGGTGATTGACGGTGTGGCGGGAGGCCCCGCGTTGCGCTTCTCTGTAGCAGGTACTGAATTGGCTGGCAGATGCTTATTCCCGCTGTGTTTGCAGCTGAATGTATAAACCACACCAAGACTTACAGCAGTTTGAAGGCGGCCTTCCTCAGGTCTTTGTCAAACTATACAGACGGGCCCCCATAAGAAGGGAGTATGTTACCATTAATGCTGAGGACGCTGGTGTTCTCGAAAGGTACGATGAACACGGGCTGATAATTCTCCACCCCATCCTTTGCATTCTTCCACCTAACCCTTTTCCCAAATGGAAGTGGAGCCTGTTCAGTGTGTGCTCTGGAGTGGTGGGGGCATCAGGCCTGTTTTCCTCAATTCCTTTTAGGCAGTTGCTGAAGATTGAAATGGCCATGAACCATGTCATTTGGGACAGTACTTGCATCATGAATGTTGTTGCCTGGGAAGCAGCAGAGATGTGTTTTAATAGCTGCTTCTGTTGTATCACCTGTTAGCTGTGTGCAGCGCTTCCATCTTTGTTTACGTTTCCATTTACGTTTAACATAATTAGGAGAAGCTTTGATCCAGAGCAAAATATATGTGAGACAAATAGCACTTATATGCTGTCAATGAGTCAGCATAAGGTCAGCATAAGGTGTAACTAGGCTGAGCTTCCAGTGAATGCCCAGGTACAGGTGTATGAAGTCTTGGAGACGGAGCTATGCGACAACTTCTAACAAAGTACCTAATAAGACAATACAAGGACCATAAGTGCAATATATGGACATTAAGGAAATGCAAAGGCATCAGGCTAGTAGAGAATTTCATGGAACTGATGAGTCTGAAGTGACACTTCTCATGTGTTGGAGGGGTGTCCAAGCAGCATTGGTTTGCTGAACAAAGAGGGTAAGATGGTCGATCTTGACTGTGTGCAAGACCTAGGTCTTGAGGATCTTTTTTTATGAAGATGGGTGCCAGTCCATTGACGGACCTTTGTATCTGCACAAAGGACTTGGCAAGTGCCTATATGGAGCTGTGAAGAGAGAGTGTGACATAAGAACAAGGAGGGGTGTGACATAAGAACATTGAAACTGAATCAATATCAGATGTGCTGTTGTGTTTCAGTTCATTTGCATTGGTTTTGATAACACAAGGTGGCTGGCCTGCTGTTTAAAGGTCTCTAAACCTTGACTGAGGGAACCATTCAAAAATTCTGATTAAAAAAAAAATTGTGTTAAATCTCATGGAAATCATGGAAGGTGTTATAACCCTTCATGGATTGGTCAAAAAATATATTTTTCTTGTTCCTAAAGCCATTAAGTAACCTGCAAGTATCTCTTGAATTCTGAAGTTCCCGTGCTAAGTTTTTCTCTTCACTGTTTGAGTCCATTGCAACCCCTTTGCTTACTTGCACTCCATGACACCTGCATTTGCTTTCAGAAGCCATACTCTTTCTGTATGTTGGTGCTAAACCTGCACAGACCCTGCAGGTTTCAGCAGCACTAAACCTTCCATTTCACCATTTTCAGGTCACATGAAGACAGGAGTGTTGAGTAATAGACTGTATTAATTTAAGTGTTGAGTACCCAGCCTTAGCCATTCAATTGCAGTCTTGCAGAGACAAGACGAGAAAGTTTTCCAGCTCCCAATACACATCCTAATATGGGTCAGGAAAGACCATAAGCAGAATTTTGATATTCGGTGCCTGGCTAGAATTAACGTGCCTTGACCTCAACCCTTCAAAGCAGTAATTGGATAGCATTATACTGGATACCTTTGGATAGCTTGCCGACTGGATGGCTCTGTCTTGGATAGCCTTGGATAGCCTGGCATATTGAATAGCCTTGCATACTGGATGCCCCTGCCTTGAATTTAGTTAATCCTTTTATCAGAAGTGCATTACAGTGTACTTGTATCCTGCTGTTCCTCCCGTTTACAGATATTGTAGATATTTTACTTCACAAATCTACGGCAAGGCTCTTTTGGGACTTGAGCCTATTGTCTGTTTTGCAGGTCAGTCTTTGTTCTGCCTTCTGGTTGTACTGGAACAGCTGAGACCTTTAAACATGACCATACGTGTCCTCTCTGTGTTCCTTATTTGTGTAATAGTAGCCACCCAACAGTCCCTAAGCAGAGAAATCACCCTTCAGAACTTTTTTCAATTTAGGATCATATCTTTGGTTCGGTGTGATTTTTATTTTGTATTTTTAGGTGCCTCCTCTGGTCTCTGGTGAATATCTTTCAAGAGCTAAACCAGACTGTCCTCTTTCTGTAAGGCACCGTCCTGTTAAGGGTCCATTTTTCTGGCACCTCGAGCTTCTCAGTTACATTAATGTGTTATCTCCACTAGCAGACCATGCTTCCTCCTCCTGCCCAATGTCCTGATTGCCTGCCCCCATCTCCCCTTCAGCAAGAGCGCCCTGGCCTTTCAGTATCCACCGTGCGTTAATTATGAACCTCCTGTCATGTGTCACCTCGTTCCCAGGGGTGTCTGGTGCTGGCTGGACCCTGTCATTTAATCAACACGTCTGATGAGTCAGGAAGCTCCAAAAAAGGGGAAAATTGGATTTTCATACACTGCACAGAGCTCATCATTTATCCCCCCAACCGCATCCGGCGGAGGCATATCAGATGCTGCCTTTGCCACCTTTTGTCTTGACAGCCATTCATTAAAGCGCTTGGTTTTGTGTGCGTCTCAGAGTTCTTCTGATGCCACAGCCCGGTAATTTCAGAAGTTACATTTCTCAGTTTGTTCATCATTCTGAATGAAGGAGCGTGCCAAGCATCACTGCCATCTGTGCCCGCCGCAAGTAAAACGGAGTAATGAGGAAGAGCTCACTTCCTGTTCAGGAATGACCTAAGGCTTGCTGAGGCATCACCTTACATACGGTGTATTCTCTGTGGTTGGTTCGATCGTGGCCACTGTGCAGGGGTGGATTTACTTCTTTGAAGGCCTCGGCTGCCATGACTAGGAGGCCCCCCAAGCGAGCCACTCGAGCTGTTTTTTGAGCTTAGAGTGAGAATGGAAAACCGCACGGCGTCAATAATCTGCTAATCGTTGCATGGGGTGCCGGTGTTGATACATGCTGCTGGGGTTGGGTGTCACAAACCCGCCGGGGAGTGTAAGGTCACCGTCCGCCTGGAGTCACCATTTGACTTTTAAAAGCTGTGTGACTGATGTGGGCAGGCTGACGTGTAGCTGCTGCCCGGGAACTTCAGGCTAAGACTCTGCGTCCTTCTCTGCAGGTTGGGAGCGCTTTCGTGCTGCAGGCAGTGAAGGTGTCTCCCCTCATCGAGACGGTCAGTGATCACAAGGACTTCAAAAAGCTCCTCAGGACCAGAACCAATGTCCTCATCCTGTACACCAAGTCAGGTTAGTAGAGACCTTTGGAAATCGTTGTCCTGTAATGGTAGGATAACCTAACCTAAGCCTTTAACGTCTACTTCACAGTAGTCTTCATGGGCATCAAATATGAGTTCACCTAAAGTCACTGCTTTCCGGTCGTTCCAAAATCGATATCATGCTGCTATTGAAACGTGACCATTGGATAAGGCTGGAGTGTTTGATTCGCTGTAAGATCATCCATCTGTAGCCAATGGTGTCAGAGGGCAGCTCTTTCTGATGCTCATTTTTTCCCTCCCATTAATTGAATTTCCTGCCTTCATCTCTGCTTTCTGACCTGCTGCTGCTGCTGAGGGCATCGTCGCTGTCTGCCGCCAGACGTCTCGAATGTACCTCTCATGCTGTCTGTCTGTCAGCGGTCGTCAGAGGGAATTAGGCCTGTCAAACTGGCCAACATCACCTCTGGGGAAATTCCACGATCAGCCTGCAAAACTGAAACTTGTTGGATTCGATGTGAAGAATCAGACCTTGACGGTTTTTTTTGATGATTAAGTGCCGACCTGAGGGGGAGGGGATGGGATGGGATGGAGCCTGTCTTGGGCCTCTCCTGACATCAGACCCAAAATCACCCAGACAGTGTTGTATGAGAATTATTAAACCACAAATGTTTTAGCGACATGAAATTGACCTTGTCTGTTGCTCCAGTTAGAATGTTTGTCTTCCCCTTGAATTTTTATTGTGACTCAAACGCCCATGAGACGTTAGCGATTAGTGTCTGATGTCGCTAAGCGCCTTTAATGCTCTGTAAGTGATGTCTGCAGCGACAGCCCAGGATGTCACTGGCTGGGTTAAAGCTGAAAAACTTTGAATTGTAACTGCACGCTTTCTTGTCACTCGCCTGCACTCAGGATGAAGGGAGGGGGGCGGTGATCATCTGCTTCTGCTTCCCAGAGGGCTGTCAGTCATGTTCTCTTTTCTGATGCAGACATGTCTGGTGAGGGCCATCTGAAGCTGCTATCTGAGGTGGCCCAGGCAGTGAAGGGCCAGGGGACCATTGCTTGGATCAACTGTGGGTAGGTATTTTTCCCCCATCCCCCCCAGTCTATGGGGGAACTCAATGGAGAGCTGCAACAACCATACTCCATCTTCTGTTGCTGGTCCTGGATCTTCAAGTCTAAGCAGATTAGCTTTCATGCAGTAACCCCTGGCAACCCAGTCGATCACTTCACTTTTGTTTAACAATATGATATTCTGTTCCGCACACTTTTACTTCTGAATGGTTAAGGTATATTTAAAAGAGATCAATGTTTTCTGTTTTCATGTAGGGGATAAATATTTAAGGCATTATCAGGGGTGACAAAATGGAGCTGTGCTGAATCTAGGTTGAGGTTGTAGGGCTACTGTTCCCTCTGTGGCTCTAAAGGATGCCGGCGGAGGCC
>JAABNY020000034.1:5603936-5615144 GCA_015164015.2 Brevimyrus niger
AGCATAAAACACCATGTTGAACCATAATTCAGTGTAAAACAGCTTGCTGGAGCATACCTCAGCATAGAACAGCATACCGGAACGTACCACAATATAGAACAGCTTTCCGGAGCGTACCACAACGTAGAACAGCTTTCCGGAGCGTACCACAACGTAGAACACCTTTCCGGAGCGTACCACAACGTAGAACAGCATACCGCAGTGTACCACAGCTTGCTGGACTGTACCGCAGCTTAGAGCATGCTGGAGCATATCACAGCATAGGACAGCATGTCGGAACATACCCCAGTGCGCCGCAGAACACCACTGCATTCCACTCTATACCACATCCGGTCAAGCATCATGTCTAACATTTTCTAGCTTGACTGATGGCAGTAAAGACACTTGTTCTCCTTTCACCAAAAGCTTCTAGCTGAATCCTGACTGCCGTGGAACTGCCCCTTTCCACGGCTTTTCTCACACACAAACACCCCCCTCCCCCATCTGCACTGCCAGGGGAATGGGGGGGGGGGGCTTCCTCTGTTTGTCAGTCAGTCATCTGTCTGCTCCTCAGGATGAGTGAAGCTTCCCCAGTTCTGCTGTTATGCCTTCAGGCAGCTGAACTCATAAGATGATGAAAGACGGGGGAAAGAAGGCATTTTCTAAAACATAGATAAGTGTGCTCTACCTGATGTGCGGTGGTGTAAACATGACCTCCTGAGAGCTGCTGGGGGATTTGTCCATAACGACACTTTCTGGATGCTTGTCTCCACAGATTGCCTACGCAGCAGTGGATTGCACCAAGGGGCAGAACCAGGAGCTGTGCAGACAGGAGGGCGTTGAGGGCTACCCCACCTTCAATTACTATAACTATGGGAAATTCAGTGAGAAGTACAGCGGAGATAGAGGGGTAAGTGTGGAGGGCTGGTGGTCTGTCTGCCGAACGGACAGAGAGGTGAGTGTTGAGGCTGGTGGTCTGCGTGCTGAACAGACAGAAGGTAAGTGTCTAGAGCTGGTGGTCTACATGCTGAACTGAGTGAGGGGTGAGTGTGGAGGGCTGGTGGTCTGCGTGCTGAATGGAGAGAGGTGAGTGTCTAGGGCTGGTGGTCTACACGCTGAACTGAGTGAGTGGTGAGTGTCGAGGGCTGGTGGACTGTGTGCTGAACAGAGAGAGAGAGGGGTGAGTGTTGAGGCTGGTGGTCTGTGTGCCGAACGGAGAGAGAGAGGGGTGAGTGTTGAAGCTGGTGGTCTATGTGCTGAACGGAGAGAGAGAGGGGTGAGTGTTGAGGCTGGTGGTCTATGTGCTGAATGGAGAGAAGGGGTGTTTCTCGAGGGCTGGTGGTCTGAGGTGCTCTAGCTAAACAGGCATGACTGTCCTGCTGTCACCTTTAGGCACCACAGTAAGCTGGTTTGCAGAAACGGTCCATGGTAGCCCCATCCCTTTTTTCCCATCAATGTTGCATGTGTGTTTGAACACGACACTGTTCTCTGCTCATACTGATGGCTGTGATGTTATCTGTGTGCTGTGCACTTCCCAGTGGCTCTTCTAGGCCAGCCTGAGATTAAACTGCTGCATGGTGACCTGACCTATAGCTGACCAAGCTAACCAACCCACCCAGAGTGTCACTCTAATAGGATTTTCCCTCCTTAGGAGGCAGGATTCACCAGCTTCATGCGAAGCCTGCGGGGACACAACCAAGACAAGGTGACCAAGCGGAAGGAAGAGCTCTGATGGGGGTGTGTTCACAAAGAGGGCGGGGCCTGACATTGCACTGTCACACCGGCAAGCCCCACCCTCCCAAAGCACTGGAGCCAGACTTCACAACCTCACTTTTTTTTATACCGCTGTGCCATTTGTATGTTGTTTCTTGTCATCTGACCACTTAAGATCTAGTTCCATTATTATTTTTGTTTGCATCACATTTTTTTTCCAGAATAATGTCACTGCAGTTGGCCAAAAGTGTTAAACTATGCAATACTAGACCCTTCACTGGCTCCTCATTGGCTAGGAGCACACCAGTGGGCGGTGACCAGTGAGTGAAGGGTTTCTTATACTTGCTAATCACCTCACCAACTGAAGCCCCCAGAGGGGAGTACAAAATGTAAATAATTTTATGTTCAGATACTAAGATATTTTTGTATGGCAGGATTCATCCTAGGTCTTGATTTCAGCAAATTAACAAAGCAAATCTATATTTCAAGGATCTACACTGTGGCCTTAAATGTGAGTGAATGGGGTCTACTTCTGTTTTAGGGTGTGCAAAAACATGTCTGGCAATATGAATTTTTTAACAGGTATATCAAAATATTAAATTGGTGGCAGTGATATATAGCAGCATAGTATCATATTGGTTTATTTCTTTCCCAGTGTTTCAAACATTCATACACATCAGCCATGTCAAATGACATCAGACAGACTGGCCAAAAAGATGGTTTACATGGTTAATATAGGCCTGCAGTTTGAGTCCGAGCTCCAGGAGGGCGCTATGCTCATCATTCTACTGCTTTCATTGGCTGCATATTTTGGCAGTGAGTCCCAGACAATCGCCAAAGCCAGGCAGGTCACAAGGAGTGCCAGCTCTCAGCTCAGTCTGCCGTCAGACCTTGCCGCTGCCAGGTTGGTTGTGTCTGAGTTTTTGCTCCAACCTCCCTGTCGGCCGGTTAGCTGCCCTTTGTAAAGTGGGAAGCTTTATATAGAGGTAGCTTATGTTTTGCCATGTTCCACAAACCCATTGGAAAAAAGTTTTTCAGCCTGTCACAGATGCTGTCGGGTGGTGTCTCTTTTCTATCTCCCTCTTTACTGGCCCTCTGTGAACATGACAGGATTTAGGGACATTCGATCTCGGCGTCATGGCTGCTGTTTTACAGCCATTGTGGGCCAGCTATTGCAGAAACTGCCATTGCAATGATACGAGTTCAGAGTGACCGATCAACATGACTGGTGTCCAGCTAAAAGGTTGTAGCCTTGGGTGTGCATTTGGTGAGCGGTGAGCAGGCCTGCTGTGTTTACATAGAGGAGCAGTGATGGCTTTTATAATCAGGCCGGTGCAGATTCTGCACACCTGCCATCCTGTCCTCGGTCTGTGTGTTTTTTTACTTTATGATTCCCTCTTGGTCATCACAGCAGCTTGGATGAATTCTGAGAATGAGATGAGTAAATACAGGGTTCACAGTAGATGTCAGAAGACCAGAAAAAGTTTGTCACCCTGTTACCAAGTTGCAGCTTTGGAAGCCTCGGGTTTAGGTTCAAATCCTGCAAGGTGAACAGTGGGAGTGTCCTCAGGCAATGTCCCTGAGCCCTACAGGCTTGGTCAGCATCCAGTGCTGATGAAGGGGTCCGCTTCATAACATAATGCACATCTGAACCTGCTTGCCTCGTTGGCTTGTCCCTGCCTTTGCCCATCTTGGAGCAAGGGCTTTTCCAGGAGTTCAGACGCATCCAGATCAATGGCTTCTGGGTAGATCAGATGTGTGTGTGGTAGGCTGGAGTGAAGGGTTCTGATATCAGAGCTGGTTTGGTCTCTTCTGGCACCTTCCAGTGCTGTGCAGCTGCAGCTCCTACTTCAAACGGTTTTTAAGTATTTTGCGGCCCGTCGGTAGCCGGCCTCGTCTTTTATTATTCAGAATTCAGTTTCAAACATAAGGATCTCAGGGATTGCAAGCTAAAATTAAAGGGACCTGTGTGTTATTTGGTTTCCAATAGGGTGATCTGAGTTCAAATTACTGGTCTAAAAATTGTCTATATTTGTACACTGAGGGGGAAATGTTCAATGAAGTGTCCTATTTGTGTTTGCAGAAGCATTGCAGAAAATCAGAAAATCACATACTGCCTGAGGAGGGTTAGAGAAACAAGAGTGCAGTAAAAAATTAAAAAAAAAAGCTGCACCGAGGTATGGTGTTCAGAATACACCAGCTATGGGCCTGGTAGGCGTCCATCTCCTTGGTCTAGGGTTTGGCTGGTTTGGGTTTGTGGTCCATTTCCAGTTCTTAAAGTGATTCCGAATGAATATTATATATTGTATAAAGAGGGCACTTGTATCTTATTCCAAAGGTTTCCACTTTGCATAATTACTGGGGAGGGGGAGGGGTTAAATTAGCCAAATGTACAATTTTCCCAAGTGAATAAAGATTTTACAAAAAATAATGTTTGCAGTGTGGCTGGTATTTTTTGTCACGCCTAAATTATAACTTTATATAACTAATTAGGGCCTCAGTGTCCTCCCTCACAGCAGATCATTTCCTTCTGGAAATCGGCTTCTCTCAGAGGTGGACATTACAAATCATGCTAAACAAAAGAAATGTTTCACTCTAAAGGTAAAAAATAATAGGATCTTTCCTAGAAGAGTCACTCTGTGGGACCTCATACAGAAACGTGGAACCATTAATCTTCTCTTCTGTGCTTTGCACTCCAAGCTCTCCTGTACTGTCTTTCTAACACTAAGTTTAATTGTGTCTGTTACAATGCAAGTGCTCTGTCAGCAGCACCGTAACGGGTGACGCTAAGAAAATGGGCTAACGGCTAAATTGCAGCTATAACAAGACAACTATGTAGTTTGCTGTTGGTCTGTTCATTAACGCAGAACTAACAAAAAAGTGAATGATTTGCAAATGTAAGCATGAATACTACACTAATCCTAACACTGAATTTTGATGTCCGACCTAGTAGATGTTGTCCTTTTAAAAACATTTGTCTTCTGCTAGGTCCATCAAACTGCAGGCCCGTGGATGCTTTACTGGGGCCCTTGGCTATGATGCCCCATGGGATTATGGGAGTGGGTGGGCAATTAAGCACCTAGCTAATGACCGCCGTGTGTGACACACTTCAAGCACAAGCTGCAGCTTATCAACCTGCTTCTCAAACACGCCAGCTGGCCTGGGGTCACCTGGGATAGGCTGAGGTGCTGGTACCATTACAGCTGTATAGTGGACCAAACAGACCCCCCCCACAAGGCATGCCTTGAAAGGGGATGGGGGAAAGGGGGCAAGCACTGCCTCGGGCCATGAGCAGCCTTCTTAGTTTCCAGAATGAAGAGGGAAGCTTTGATGTTGCTTTAGTCATGCATTGGTGACACTTCAGCACAAAGCCATTAATTGTTCTGGATGGTTGGTAATAACCTCCGGGTACTGCGCAAATAGCTGCATTCGTGTTGTTTTCTGAGAGAATATGACGAGGCCCTTGATGACTGCGTGCGTCCGCACCCCCCGTCTGCTTGATCTCGGCCTGTTTGTTTTCGTCCCTGCGGGGTAAATAAGCCACAGCAGATTCCCAACTCTTGTCCCTGCCTCTTCGTGTCTTTTCTTTCAATCGGCGCCAGACCATTTTCATGTGCTGCCAGGAGAAGGCAGTCCAGCTAATAAACACGGCATGGCCCTCTGGGGTCAGAGGCCTGCTGGGAATTCTTAAAGGGACAGAGCGCTCTGTCTGCCAGGCAGCTGCCTTTAACCCCCAAGTATTGACTGTCAGTGTGGGCGAAAGTTCAAATAGGCCCTCAGCGGTGCCTCAGAAAAATGCCTGTTTGTCTCTCTGTCTGGCCTGGTTGGAAACTCCAACTAGACAACTAGTATTAAATAAATAACTGAAAATGGACGTTGCACACTAAAATGAACACGTCCTTTGGAGTCTGAGGCGACCATTGCTGGCTCTACTGATGACACTTCTTCTGTCAATATATTTCACACAATGTTCAGTGACAGACACCCAGTGATTAATATCTTGAAAGTATGAATATAAATATCTTCTAAATTAAGACCTGAGTAGTATACAGATGGATCTCACCCAGGGTTCGAATTACACAGTGGCTTTCTGGGAGCCCTATTTTCTCGTGTGCACCTCGACTTTCCAAGTTACATGCACACGCATACGTATACGTGGGCGGCAGCTCGGCCAATAACAGGGTCACTGCAAAAAACATTCTACAATCATGGCCAAGAGTTTTGAGAACGACACAAATATTAATTTTCACAAAGTCGCTTGCCTCAGTTTTTATGATGTCAATTTGCATACACTCCAGATTGTTATGAAGAGTGATCAGATGAATTGCGATGAATTGCAAAGTCCCTCTTTGTCATTAAAATGAACTTAATCCTGAAAAACCCATTTCCACTGCATTTCAGTTCTGCCACAAAAGGACCTGCTGACATCATTTCAGTGATTCATTAACACAGGTGAGAGTGACAAGACTGGAGATCAATGTGTCATGCTGATTGAGTTAGAATAGCAAACTGGATGCTTTAAAAGTAGGGTGGTGCTTGAAATCATTGTTGTTCCTCTATTAACCATGGTTGCCTGCAAGGAAACACATGCAATCATCATTGCCTTGCACAAAAAAGGGCTTCACAGGCAAGGATATTGCTACTAGTATGATGGCATCTAAATCAACCATTGATTGGATCATCAAGAACTTCAAAGAGAGAAGTTAAATTGTTGTGAAGAAGGCTTCAAGGCGCCCAAGAAAGTCCAGCAAGCACCAGGACCATCTCCTGAAGTTGATTCAGCTGTGGGATCAGGGCACCACCAGTGCAGAGTTTGCTCAGGAATGGCAGCAGGCAGATGTGAGTGACTTTTGGAGGATGGGCTGGTGTCAAGAAGGGCAGCAAAGAAGCCACTTCTCTCTGAGAAAAACATCAAGGACAGACTGATATTCAGCAAAAGGTACAGGGATAGGACTGCTGGGGACTGGGGTAAAGTTATTTTCTCTGATGAATCTTTTTTGCGATTGTTTGGGGCATCTGGAAGAAAGATTGTCTGGAGAAGAAAAGGTGAACACTGCCATCAGTCCGGTGTCATGTAAACAGTAAAGCATTCTGAGACCATTCATGTGTGGGGATGCTTCTCAGCCAAGGGAGTGGAATCACTCACAAGTTTGCACAAGAACACATTCATGAATAAAGAATGATACCAAAATATCCCCCAAGAGCAACTTCTCACCACCATCCAAGATCAGTTTGGTGATGAGCAATACCTTTTCTAGCATGACGGAGCACCGAGTCATAAGGCAGAAGTGATAACTACAGTAAGTGGCTCAGGGAACAAAACACCAACATTTTGGGTCCAGGGCCAGGAAACTCTCCAGACCTTAATCTCATTGGGAGCTTGTGGTCAATCATCAAGAGGCAGGTGGACAAACAAAAGCCCACAAACTCTGAAAAACTCTAAGCACAGATTATGCAAGAATGGGCTGCCATCAGTCAGGATTTGGCCCAACAGTTGATTGACAGCATGCATATTAGGGCCAGCACTGCAAATATTGACTCTTTTCATAAACGTAATGTAATTGTCAATAAAAGCTTTTGACACTTATGAAATGCTTGTAGTTATACTTCAATATACCATAGAAACAATTGTAATGCAGGCAGTTAATACCATCAGTAACATTTCATACAGACACAACAACATACAAATCATATAAGAAGTTTAGTAATCCTAATCAGAGCAAAAGGCAAAATCACAAAGCAGATGGACAAAGGTAACATCTTTCAGCAGAGTTTTAGCCTTCATGCATACTGTACATATATACTAGCTTCTGATTTTTGGAGTAGAGTAAAAGGCTTGTCCAGTTGAAAGGCAATGTTGCATCACAGGATTCAGGCCCAGGTTCGCTGCTGCAGGTGGTGACAGTGGTATCTGGCACCAAGGCCTCTCCCTCCGTGTAGCTGCCACTGCCAGCAAGACCTGTTAGCGGCGACCAACTAGCTGTAGTCGGAGACTAGTGTCATCATTGATTATTGTCTTTCTGTGTTTAGTGAATCCAAATTGTCCATGCAGGCAGGGTTGTTTCCATTTTGACATTCTAACTATCCATGTACCACCCAGAAGTGCTGAACAAAAACACCGTTTCTTTTCTTAATCAATGACATCCATTGAAATACCACACCCACTTGACAAGGAGTTCAGATTGTAAAGTAAATCTCGTAATTGCAGCGCAGCTCGGCCACGCGTGGATGGTCACAGACGGAATAGACACACAATCGTGTTAATTAGTGGAGACAGATGTTTGGAAAAGGGAATGTAGCAAGCTAATAAACATGCAACATTGACATATTTATACTATCATTTTTTTTTCGTTTGGGAACCTTAACATACGGAACGTGAAATATAACATATAACAGAAAAGTGGATAATTTTTAGAGCTCCGCCTAAAGGTCACAAGGGAGGCTTTCAGGGGAGCTTGTGTCCTTTTCAGGAGAGCTGAGCTCCCCTTAGCGAACCCGTTGTTCAAACCATGATCTCATCATTCCTGAGAAGCATACCACATTGAGTTGCATTTGTATAAATAGAAGAAATACTTCCAGAATATGTACTTGTAGAAAGAGGATTAGGTTCTCAAGGTCTAGTGGAAGCAAAACCGTCTGCTAGTAGTCCCTCTTTGAAATGCTATTTATTCCTTTATGTGCCCTCCAGAACTGGTGACCTGTACCTTCCCATCATCCAATCCCACTATACATGAGGAGACGCACAGTCTGAGAACCTTCAGAAAGCACCATCTGGTGAAGGACAGCACCTCTTAGGTGGGGATGGGCTCCACACCTGCCAGTCAGCCCTGCTGCAGAAATGCGAGACTGGAAGTCAAGGGATACAAATGGGCTGTCAGAGGACAGTGGAGGGTCTCCTTGCTTAGAGGGTGCATGTGGAGTGCAGGATTATGTGAAGATCCTGAGCACTGAAGGAAAGAAGGGCTAGATAAACATCCACACAGGAATGGCAGGGCTTGTTTGGAAATGGTGACATGAAGCTAGACTGATGTGGCAGGTTTGTAAGCCCAGCAGAAGTAATCAACAGTCCCTGGGACAGGGCAGCAACTTTCTGGCATGTAGCCATGGTTTCTGTGAATTTTACATTTCATAGCATGTATCGTCTTTTCCTGATACGCCCTGGGACAAGCAGCGGCTGATCTTAACCTGGGCAAAGCGGTCAAATTAAAAGGATCTTATGCTGAGGAAGAGGAGCCTCGTCTGCTCACTGGTGGTGTGACTCTGAAGGGAGCTGAGAAGATTGCCTGTGGAAAAGCTCGGCATCCCGGCCAAGCAGCGGCCCTGCTACAAACCTGCAGCCCATCTGCCCTTACAGGGAGATGATGGGCACGTGCCAGTCTTTGTCATTATGGTGTATTTCGTTTAATCAGTGTTTTGGCTAAAAATATGGAATGCGTATTTGATTGGTGTACTTAGCAAAAGGCCATACAGCCCGGTCAACTAAAAGGCATCACATTTCCAGCACACAAACAGATAGCATACATAACTGTATCTATGAATTTGGATTCAAAATGCTTTGCATAAACTGTAAAAATGTTAGGCAACAACATTCTGTGGGTGTGCCGTGGATTTTGTTCTCAGGGATTTCGAAATGCAGTATCTGAATAAATAGGGTTTTTGGGAAGTAGCAACGTTCATGATTCACACAAATTTACTAGTGTCTGATTTCATAGGGGTGCACATGCATTTTTAATAGCTGGGGGGATTTAATTGTGAGAAACAATCCTCATGCTAAAGGAAACTGCATTAATGTGTGTTTTATAAAATATTGCATTTTGCTTTTTATTTGTTTTGCACGTTTGATTCCACAAAAAATATTAAAAAACGCAATCCAGGCCTTTATTTGGAGAAATGTTCTACGTTAAATCAGTAAATAAATAGAAACATTTGTCTTGTTTATGGTCGGCAATTGCAATGTCATGGAGCAGAACATCAACTGTGAATGAGTATCACAAAAAAAAGCACAGGAAATTTCTCAGACTAAGCCATTCACACCAACAGTAATATGTTGCATCATGCTGGTTTCTGCAAAAAAAATGAAAGTAATCTAATCATGCATCCTAGCTTGACTTGATAGGAAAGAATCCTCTGTGAAAATTGTTCAAATTGGGAGGTTAAATGTATCATTTCAGCCTACGGAAAATGTGTCTTTGAGACTGTTAAGAAACTGAAAGCTGGCCAATATGTAACAATTACCCCTCATACTGATGTCTTTGATTTGTCGTGTCTGTTGTGGCTAAATCACAAACAAAGCGACCTTGAACCCATGGAGAGTCGCATGAGCTCATTCCTCTCAGGGCGGTCCTTCTGTGATTACATCTCCCCAGTCTGTCTCACTGTAATTAAGATCAATCCCCAATCTGAGCCATCAATTTTCACCTTGTAGTGGAATCTGTGTGACAGAATGAAGGCTGTAGCCACAGGATTTTGGGTAATAACACTTTGCATGATTGCTGTTAGAAATGGAAATAATTGTGTGGAATGAAAGGGAAGAGACCTTCACAACAGCCTTGCAAGTTATTCCCACCATTATCTCAGGACCTGATATGCACAGGCAGTGGTGCTATTTATTTTAGATTTTTAATTTTTCTGGGTTTCTGTTAAAACCCAAAAACCACAGTGATTGTTATTCATTCAGCTGAATTGGTCAACATTAGTCAGTTTTCTGCTGCAAGAGACAACTGAAATGTGTGATGTCATTTTCATTTTTAACCTTAGGATCAGAAGCTGCAAACAGTCACAATTCTCATCCCCTCCTCCCCCAAATGTCACCTGCTACAAACCTGGGGGACGTTCCACCAACTTAGCTGGAATAACTTAAGATAGAAGTCATGATTGTCCAATAGGAATGCTCCTTACTTAAACGTTTATCGGACGTTTATGACTGCTAACTTAAGTTAGCCCTGCTGCTTTGCACAGCACCCATCCCCACCACCTAATCTGTAAATTAGTCTGTCTGTTCACAGTGTTACTTTTCAAGAAGTGTTTTTAAACGTAGCTGTATGTTAGTGGTTGTGCTATATTAATTGTTACAGAACAGGCACTTGCGGATGCCAGAAGTTTTCTGAGAGTGTCCCACTCGTCAGTGTTGATTGCGTGAGGGCTAAAAAACACCCTTCCTATGCTATTGCACTGAGACAACGGTGTCTTCAGCAGTGGATGCTAATGATCTTGGCATCAGTGCTGGCCGGGTGGCAGGGTTTGAATCACGCTAGACAGTAAAAATATATACGGCCAATAGATTGCTTCTTTTGATGTGTAATATGGAATATTATTTAGCATTTCATAATGAATAGAGAATGTAATCATTAGGACTTCTAAAAAGCTGATGCACACTGTGTAGAGAGTGACTTTGTAATCTTTAGAGAATGCAGACCAATTACTGCTGTGCACGTGATAAGAAAAAAGCATGAATGAGCACCTTGTTTTGGTTTAGAAGTGTTTGAATCTTATCACTATGTTGAAGGACATATACCT
>JAABNY020000034.1:5622421-5636758 GCA_015164015.2 Brevimyrus niger
CCCCGCCCGCGCCGCACCTCAGCCCCTTCCCCCTCCCCCGCCCTCTTCCATGTTCCTCTTGTACCCCCCCCCCCCCCCCTCTCTGGTTTTTCTTTTTTTCCCCCCCCCCCCCCCCCCCCTTCCCAACCTCAAGTTAGGTTTATATTCTGACACGTCCTCCACTCAGCTGCCACAGCTCGAACCTGGGCTCCTCCCATCTGAGGAACGCCCACAGAGTGATTCTTTGAGCATTATGGAAATGGTGCATGTGGACACCTGGGGGGGCCTCACACCATTAACATCCCAGTGAGGCCAGTTCCCTCTCTGTGGAGTCAGGGTTTAATCCCGTCCTCTTGGGGTCTGCTTTGCTACTTTGCCCCCTACTGCTCCCAGTTACTGTCAGCTTGAAGGGGTTATACGGGCCGCATCCCCCTCGCCGCGTCCCCCTCGCCGCGTCCCCTTTGCCCGCGTCCTGACTACTGTGCCCCCTCTCAGCCCCGAACCAGATGCTGGAGCCTGTGACGCTGGCCGGAGTGGTGTCCTGCGTGCTCAGCATGCTCTGCGGTGGCCTGAACCTGCTCCGGGGTGTCCACGCCATCGAGAGCGTCCTGCAGGTATGCCGAGCCGGGCTGATCTCCTGCCTTCACAGGTCCCCGATCCCCCCTGCTGTTCCGGGGCGGCGGTAAGAGCCCCCTATTAATGCAACACCTCCCCCCCCTCCCCCAGAATGAAGACGAGGACTTCAGCTATGTCATCGCCTTCTTCCTGGGAACGGCGGCTTGTCTGTACCAGGTGAGTGGCGACCCAGAGTCCGCCCCGGCGTGGGGTTTTATGGTTCCCTGCGGTGATGTAATGTGGGGGCCGTGTCCTCCTAACCCTCCACCTAATGTCTCCTGCAGTGCTACCTGTTCGCCTACTGCACACTGTGGAGGAACGGCAAGTCCTTCCTGGCCTTCGCGCTCATCTGCCTGTGTAACATGTACCTGTACGAGTTACGCAACCTCTGGCAGATCCTCTTCCATGTGACGGTGGGCGCCTTCACCACGCTGCAGATCCGCCTGCGTCAGCCGCAGGGCAAGGCCCCGGACTACAACGTCTGACCAATGGCCTGGGGGACAGGACCGGGAGCACGAACTGCATGGTCACAAGCTGGGGCGGACCCACCCCTTCACGTACTTTAATTACCCAGAAAATGATTATGCCCGTTATTTATTGCAGCGTCTCATTTGTCAGGATAGCTTATGTGGCAAATGCGGGGTGTTCATTTCACTACAGCTGTGCCATCAGCATAATTGGGGGAGATGAATGCTATGCAGAGAGAGGCGGCTGTTTCCCTTCACTGGGAGCTCAGACAGCAGTGAAAACTGCGTTGTGTCGTGCGGGACAGCATAGACAGCCGGGGCGTACGCAAGCTTTCAGCTCCCCACGGTGACTGAAGGGACCTGCCAATCATCTGTCTCGATTTGGAATCTGTGATTTTGCAAAAAAAATAAAAAATAACAGCATAGAGCCACATGTAATAAATTATGGAGGACATGTTAGGTGCTTTGGAGCCGTTTTTGTCACGGCAGAGGTTGCTCTCAGCCCTGTGCAGTGCCCCTGTTTAGCAATTTTCCCTTAAGTACAAATGATCTGCACTTCTATTCAGCCACACATCATGTCATTGAAATTTAGGACGGTTATTATTATAACTGGTGGTGCAGAGCTGGATCATTGAATGAGGCTCTTGGTTTGGGGAGACCATCCGCTGTTCAGTGGGGAGGGGGGGTGGCTCCTATTTGCTTCTCATTGGTGTGTATGTTTATATCCTGCATTTGCATTCCGGCCTGAGATGCTGCACTGTCCTCCTCAGTCCTGCCTTTTGTAAACCTCGGCCAAGCAGCGATTTTAATTTGCATCTCATTAACCTTTGACAACGAACAAATTTCTCTGCTTAAATTCACTGAGGTTACTCCTAATTTGGTATGGCAGACATTTTGAGATGAAGCGTACTGCCTCTTGTAAGGTATTGGTGAAACATTCAAGGAGTGGGGCGGAGGAGGGCGGGGGGTGCTGTGTTGCTGGGGCCCCCTGGCAGTGGGCCAGCTCCTCTGAGCCCTCCAATCCATACCCATGGGGGCAATTTGGGGGTCTTGGTCTTATCATTGTCATATATCTTTGCTACAAGATAAATTATGAATAATTGGTATTTATTCAGGTTAATTATGCTGATCTACTGTGTGATTTTGTAAATGCGACATAAAAAGGCAGTGTGGAAGTGAGCGCCAAGGCTAAGTGTGGTGGAAATAGCCTATTTGCCCATTTACCTGCACTGTGGCCTACAGTATTCAGATGTCAAGCATGTATGTGCTTTTTTTTTAATCTTACTAAACGCACCTCAATGCAACACAGATGGGCATGTGCTTTCCAAGAGCAATGATGGAAAAGAATAAAACTATTCAGCAGCACAGATGAAGGTTTTATAGTGTCTTTATAGGTTTTATAATGGCTGCATCATGCAGCATCATCTGGAGTCTTTGTTTTCTGTACTCCTCCCATCAAGCCTATAGTTGTGAACCGGCTTAGGTCTATAGTCCCATTCTTCCTGACCCTGGCCCCTATTGCTGTGTCCACTGGTGTGTGTTGGCCTGCAGCCCCCTGCTGATTGTCTGGAAGAGAGGGGGTGGGGGGTGGGGGGTGTGGCTAAACCCAAACCCAAACTATCCAAAGCATCAGCCAGCTCTAGAAGGAGACGGACAACATTAAGACTAAATCCTTTGGCCAATATCCTGTTATGGCCACAACATTTGATAAGATCATATAACGTCTCTTTTGCATCATAAACATTTTGTTGCATTATGAATGTTTTGAATCTTCTGATATTTCTCTTGCGGAGTGCTCCTCAGGATCTCTCGTTCTTTGGTGGTGCCAGGTAATTTTACTTGAAATCTGAATGCCTACTATTCAGAAAATAACAAGGATGCATGATTTTGCAAAGAAAAAAAACAAAGGAAAGCCTACAGTATGTGTGAACTGTATTCAGAAATTTGTAAAAGATAAATCTAACCAATTCTATATGTAAGATATGCAGGAGTATGTGATCTACAATGAGCATCAGCTTTTACTGCACAATGGTAGGATCTCACCCCACCAGTCTGATTGTTATTTTTTTCATCTAAACATCATTGTCTTACCTTCTAAGCTACTTAAGTCGTGAGGTTCTGGGTAGGTTCTGGGTAGAGCTTTATGTAAACGAACACAGGGATGGTATCTGGGCTGCTGTAACCTGGAAGTCTCTCCACCTGGGGATTTGGGGAACTGGCAGGATTCCCAGCTTTCATGTAGCATCCCTGCGTCCCGTCCAGATTCCCATTCAGTCACGAGCACTGGGAGCCCGGGAATACAGGCAGGTGGCTCTTACTGGACTCTCAGGGTCTTGCGTGCTTCAGGCGTCACCATGGGCCCTGGGGAGTTATGGCCAGAGCTCTCACATCAGGACATGGCGGGACAGCCTCACACCAGCAGAGCTGCGTCAGATCTGGGGTATGGCTGCGGGAGGGAGCCAGATATGAATCCCTGCAGTGTGTGTGTGTGTGTGTGTGTGTGTGTGTGTGTGCGTGTGTGTCTCCACTACCCTGGCATTGCTGCCTTAGTGTCATCTTCTGGTGTAAATCCAAATCATCACTGTATCAGTTTTCCCCCATCTGCCGAACGAGCCTGATTTGAACCCCAATCTGGACAAAATTAATGCATTTCTAAAAGCCCCAGGGCACCTAGCAAGCATGGTCACAAGGAGCCAGAGGTGCCTTTGCTGAAAGAGCATTACTGCCCCCTACTGGGAATAAGCCCTATTGCTGAAATATCTTTCAATGACCAGCTGTGATGATGCAGCCTTTCTAAGATGGATATTATATTGTGATATTTTAAATGATCCTTATGTCACAGAGTGGATTGCTGGCACTCTCCTTTCATTAAGTCAGCAATACAACGGCACTCGATCCTTACGTTCACTAACACAAAGCTCCAGAAGCAGCATCTCTGCCCTCCGTATGCCGGACTGCTTTTCACCTTCAGCACTCGGCAGGTATGGAGATTAAAGCTGGGAAACTGAAAGAGGCTCAAGGTGTTGGCTCTTTCTCTGCTGCGATCACTGTGTCGCAACATAAACGCTGCCGAGCACGAGCTGTCCAGCCCATGGAAGGGAAATGTGAATAGAGTAGAAGCACATTTTATAGTCCATTTAGATATGGCTGCGTTACAGCAGAGGGGTGTCCTACCAAGTGAGTTCACTGGTTTCTTGAGGCCGACTTCAAAGTTTTCTGCAGGATACACTGTCACAGTAATTTACGCTGCACACCTAAACTGCTCAGAGCCTGTTTACAGGCAGGCTTTTAGATTAAAAGTGGTGTAAGTTCCACCTTCTCACCAAAAATGTATCCTACATAAGAGTTGCCCTTTGACTAAATGGTAGGTATGGGTGGTAGTACAAATTTTGGATCTAATACCAAAAAATATTTTTTTTAATCCTGGTAATGCTGTTCTGGGCTGAGGATAATACCAGCATCCCTCCTGTCAAAGGGCAGCCCTTAGTTTGCAATGTTGAAACCTCTTTTATGCAAACACGTGCAACCCCCTGAATCAAGTTACTGAATTGATAACCGCTGATATAGTGCTGCTTGACATTGACCGTGGCTCTAGTGCAGGGGTAGCCAATCTTATCCGCAAAGGGCCGGTCTGTATGCAGGTTTTTGGGATAACCTGTAAGTCAGCTGTTAAAACCCAGGTGAGGACTCTTTCAGCCAATCAGTCCCCTAAATAGTGATCTAATTAAGCAGTTACAGCGAAAACCCACAAATACACCGGCCCCTTGCGGATAAGATTGGCTACCCCTGCTCTAGCGAGTTAACTCTGGGTATGTAAAACTTTATACCACATCCCACCGGTGACTTTCTAAAAACATGATTATATACAGTCACTCTGTCATTTAAACCACATTCAGTGCAAACTAAGCTGACCAAAAACAAGTCAGTCAGCACTGTTTTGGCTGAGATGGATCGACTGGAAGTAGCTTTCTTCACCCTGGGATGACAAGATATCCTACTGTGACAGATAAGCCCGCAAGCCAAATGGATTAAGGTCTCTGGAAACCACAACTGGAAGAAGAATGTCACCCTAGGATCAATGAAATATCATCTGCAATAAACCTCGAACATATTTAACCCAACAGTGTCAGTATCCCAGAATACCAACATATCAAGGCTGACGATGGAGGATTTGAGAGACACAGGAATGGACAGAAGCCATCAGTGGTGTTTCAGAGCCCGGACTGTGCAAAGAGGCAACCTCCAGGCCGCTGATGTCAGACTTGCAACATCTGCAATACAGTCCAATCCAGCATTTGCATGATTTGCAGGGAAGGTTTCACCAATACGCCGCAGAAAGGTGTTAATGCATGGTGGAGATTCCGGAAAGGTTAGTAGTCAGTTTATGAAACTAGAGTATATGCACTGTCCATAATGATTTACTATAAATATGTATTATATGGTCATTAGAATGAGCATGAAAATTATACTGAGCATGGGAGGTAGTGTGTGACCCAACAGGGTTATACGGTTTGAATCTCAGGGTTGGCAGAGGGATGTCACCATTGGGCCCCTGACAGGTCCTTAACCCCAACCGCAGGGACTGTCTGATCCAGCTTTCTCAATAATATCACTTTGGATAGAAGTATCTGCCGATAAAATGTAAATGCAAGTAGTTCTGAAGACTTTCTGAATGTATAACAAGTTTATTGGGATGTAAAAAATAATAAAACAAACATTTTTAAATCAGCATAGTTTTGACATGTTAGATATGCAGTGCTAACAAAACAAGAGTCACAGATGGTCTCTGCGGCTGCCGTTCACCGACTCTCCTGCACCCCCACGAGTTCTCTAAGCTTCACCAGTGCAGCAAGCCACCTATCTCAAAGCAAGCTCGCTCTGCGTGGTAGTTTGGCTCCCCCTGGCTGCTTAATGTAAGAGAAGCTGCTGGTACTGATGCGGGCCAGTGGCCTTGGGCTGGTGGGCTCATTTCCATAGATACACACGTGTAACAAAACTGATTCGGAGAAACAAAAATATACATTAATCATGAGTACACCAAACTGCCATCCAGAAAGTACAGCGGGGTCACGGCAGGGGGGCAATGATACCGTGTCTGCATGGGAAATAATGAAACCACACAGATTTATCTTCAGCTGGTAAGCAACCAGCAGCGATCTGATTAACCAACCAGCGTCAGAGCAATCCTTCATCCTGGTGAACAGCAATCCCCCTGACCACATACAGGTGACTGTTAATAAACAAATGACATTAATTAAGTTGAAGCTTTAGATCATCGATGTTTTTGGGAGGTAACAAGCTGTACTGCATAGCTGTTTGTTAGCAGGAGTTAAAACGGCATCAAAACAAAAGGTCATTGGTAGATGTAATACTGATTATGTGTCTCACTGGGATGGGCGACCTTGACCCAAAGCAGAAATTCAAACACAAGACAAGCGAGACAAGATGTTCCCTAAAAGGCATAAAGGTGGGGCTTTAGTCATGCTGCACACCACAGAATCATGGCAGGCTCTGGTCTGAAGAAATGGGACAGGCCAAAGGGGGGTGGGAGAGAACAGTCTGGGAGGAAAGGGACCAGTGGCAGCGGGGAGCACAAGGTCATCCTGTCCCTACAGTCCCAATGCTGGGGAAGCAGTAAGAGTAAGGGAAGGAGGGGGAAATGAGAAGGGAAATGGGATGGATTGTGCAAGGAATGAGGAGAGAATGGGGGGGGAAGGAAGGTTGAATGAGGAAGGTATAAGTAAGAAATGAGGGAATGGGGAGGAAAGAGGAGGGAATAGGGGGGAAAGAAGGTTGAATGAGGATGGAATAAGTAGGAAATGAGAAGGGAATGAGGAGGAATTGTGGGGGGAACGAGGAGGGAATGAAGGGGGAATGAAGAGGGAATAAGCGGGAAATGGGGAGGGATTATGGGGGGAATGAGGAGGGAATGAAGGGTGAATGAGGAGAGAATGAATTGCGCTCAGGCTAGAGGTGGAGCGGCACATACATACTGACATTCAAACCCATTCCTCTGACCATAGGTACCCATTCTTACCTACATACAGTGTTTCTCTATTGTACAGCATTACTTATTACGCTACCACAAACTACAGTGCTTGCCTGACTTTATCTATTGATCAAATGACTGAACTCCAAAGTAGTGACATCATCCTGTTACACTGTAACTGAAAGGGGCCTCAGCAGTAACCCCTGCTGGACACCAGCCCCCCTACTTTCTTCAGACCAGCATTCGGTTGCCTCTTCCCCCTTTAAGGCACATGCCCCCCCCCATCCCCGCCCTCCATGTGATGTGATCCAGCTCACCCTGCCCTCCAACCCCTTTCCCACTCTGCAAAAAAATTAAAAGCATGGCTGCTATATACTTCCGATGGATATACACACCAAAATACACAAATGGGCTTATATATACTCTCTCTAATATAATAATGTACAAAATATAGATTCTCAAATATATGCTAGATTTATTTTTGAGTCAAAATACAAAAAGAAGCCTTCCCCCCCCCATCTCTGCAACTATCTTCGTCTCCAGTGGCTCCAGACACACGCGATACATGACAGTTTTACATATGCGTGTGTGTGCATCCGGGTGTCGCAGTCGTGCATGATGCAGTCTTTTCATGCACTGGATCCCCAGGTCATCCACAACAGGCCTTGATATGGAGGGTGAGCAGGGAGCTCCAGCATGAGGTGCTGCCTTTGCTGCACTACTTCTGTTCATCCTCCAGGTGGCGCATTCCCTGGTTCACACATCATGCCTGAGGTGCGTCTGTCGGTCAAGTCTGTGCAATTTCTTTGGTCTCTTCAGATGCCGGGTGGCACAGGGGACCCTCCCACCAGACCCTGCCTGGTGGGGGGGGGAGGGGGGGGGCTTTCGTATCCTGGTCCCGAGGTGCATCCCTGCAAGTGGGTGTGGCTTTTTGTCCTTAGGGGTGTGCCCGAGGCAGCCCCCCCCGTCCCAATGCTGCAGAGACCTGCTTCCTCCCCACACCTGCTGCCACCCCTGTCACCCGCCTGCTGCCTAGCCGGCCGAGCCTGGGTTAGGTGCCGGCAGGTCCCCCGTTGAGGAAGTAGGTCATCATTTCACCCTTGCCCTTAACCTTCACCACACCCCGGCACTCCAGCAGGTAGCTGTAGGAACTAAGCACCTGGTACAGGTCTGTGGTCACCTGGAGAGAGAAAGAAGCCATGCTGACGTCACTACCCAAACCATCCATCCATTCTCGTCAGGGTCACAGGGGGGCCTGGAGCCAATCTTGGACAGCCTATCCTAGCCCATCACAGCACTCATACAGGAGCGCACACATGCTGTGGGGAATTCAGTGACCCAGATATGATAGGTCTGGTTACCTGGATTCTCTCGGGGACTCCGGTGCTGTCCATGCGGCTGGCCACATTTACCGTGTTGCCCCAGATGTCATACTGTGGCTTCCGGGCACCGATGACCCCGGCCACCACCGGGCCGATGTTGAGACCTGAATGGAGGGGGAAGGTCAGAGAAGATGCACAGGAAGTCAACAAGGAGGGGCGGGGCAGCTGCATGACAGGGAAGTCTTACCAATCTTCATCTTGAAGTTGTTGAAGGAGTGCTCATTGATGTACTTCATCTGGTCCATGAGACGCATGGCATAATCAGCCAGGGCACGGATGTGTGAGCGGCCCGCCTTGTCGTAGGTGGAGGCATTCAGGCCCGATGCAGCCATATAGGTGCTGCCGATGGTCTTTATCTTCTCCAGCTGCCGGAACTGGTCCTCGCTGATAATCTGGGAAAATTGAAGCAGCGGGAGGAACGGGTGGGTGGAGGAGGGGGATTGGAGCAAGGGGGAGGTAGAAGGTGTCCAGGGAGACAAGGGTAAGGACGAGGTAGAGATAATGAAAGTAAATATCACACTATAGCTAAAAGTATTCCAAGATGGCAGGATGGGTGATCTTCATAGGTGATGCCAAGTACATGTTGCCTATGAACAACTGACTTGTGCTACAGAGAGAGGAGGAAGTGTAGCAACTTGGATGAAAAACTGGTTAACAGACAGGAAGCAGCGAGGCACAATGTCACAATGGGCCTGCGTTCATAGTGGGGTACCGCAGGGTTTAATTTTAGGACCACTATTGTTCCTAATTCACATGAATGATATAGCAACACAGAGGCTACAATGGGATCTTAATTTAATTAGCATCTGGGCTTATAGATGGCAGATGAAATTTAACATACATAACTATAGGGTGCATGCAGGGAGTTGAAATATAAAAGTACAGATATTTTATGGGTTTCACTGAAATTAAGGAAGCTGATTATGAGAAAGGCCACGCTGTGTATGTTGATGCTTCCATGTCACCCTAACAAAGGCACCAAACAAGCTTGATGGGCTGAATGGCCTCCTCTCGTTTGTAAATTTATTATGTTCACTTTATCTCACAGGGTAATGATCGTTATAGCTTTTATATTTTCAGAGCTGATGTCTCCAGCCACAACAAGCAAAGGGCCACGTCCATCAGTTATACTGCAGCTGTTCTTCCAATTTCATAAGCCTTTCATGTGTAGTTTGGTCCTTGAAACGTGCACAGGGGCAGGCAGTCACGGCAGGCTGGAGGACGGGGCCCACCCAGCGCGCACGCGCACCTCATCGAAGTCGGCGATGATCTCGTTGAGGAGCCGCAGACACTCCACGCCCTCGTTGTTGGCCTCCAGCTCCACGTAGAACTCGGAGAAGTTGCTGATGGAGGCGAACATGACGGCCACGCACTCGCACGACTGGTAGTAGAGCTCGTCGTTGCGCCGCTCGCGGGCCAGGAAGTGGGCGGCCACGTCCTTGGGCAGGATGTTGTGGAGGAGCCGGCGGTTATAGGCCTGGAGCTCCTCCATATCTTCCTTCTCCTCAGTGGCCTGGAAGACGTGAGTGGGGGGGGGGATTGGCTATCAATGGGGGTCAGGATCAGTGGTTAAACCTGACAATGATGCTGACGATAGCAGGTGCCCTCCCTCCCCATATTTGCACCTTATGCCTGAGAACCATCTACTGCAGGCACCAAAAGATGAGCCCTAGCACAGCTATGAGACCGTAGCAGACACTCGGGCATCTCGCGCACGCGGACGCACGTCATAGACCCAGACGCACCTGCAGCTTCCACAGGAAGTCAAGCCTGGCGGTGGACTCCACCTGCTGGGCATGCAGGTAGAGTGCCAGCACGAAGACGGTGATGACCACCGGGGTCATGATCTTCAGGGGGACCTTAGAGTCCGTCTGGTTGCTGCCATGCAGGAGAAGCAGCAAGCTGTGAGCTACGGAGGTGAGGTGTGAAGAGCAACGGCACGCACATTGCACGGAGCTCACGGCGGACATCTTACCAAGTGTCATTGCGAGGAACTCTGTGGGGGGGGAAACAAAAGTAGGATTTAGAGGTTTAGCCATTGACCTACAATGCCTGTCACTCTTAGCGGCACAGTCCAGTATCTGGTCGCATTTTAACCACTATTTGAAATGATTGTTTGGCGTTAAGAAAAGTGTCTTATGTTTCAGGTTATCAGGGACATATCATCATGTTATGTTACATTAGTGTGTGCTGATCCCGGAGCAGTAGGGCACAGGGGCGGCATACTCACATAGCGTTGGCCACCACCATCAGGTCCACGTTGTCGAAGAGGCTGACGGCAGGGAGCTCCAGCACCAGCACGTAAACAAGCTCAATGAAGAGCATGAGGAGCAGCTTCCCGATGCTGCTGATCTGCAGGAAGACCGAGCAGGCCAGCAGGCTCAGGAGCACACAGGAGGAGAAATACTGCCAGGGGGAGAGAGGAGGGCGTTACTCAGAACAGATGATAACAGGCGCTATGAAGTCACACCTCAAATGAGGCTGCGTAACACAGGATGATTGGGGGAAATATGAATTGTAACAGCAAAAATAAAGAAGGTCATGGGAAGGGTCAGAAATGCAGGGAAACAGAGGGTTCTGGGGAAAACACAAGAACATGAAATGGCTCTTCTGGATTATTCAATGCAGGGTCAGGTGACAGGCTGGCGACGTAAAACCACACACCTCTGGGAAGCTGCAGCTGGGTGCTGGGTCCCCGCAGATGCCCTTGAGGGTGTTCAGGGTGTAGTTGAGGGCGGAGTCATGCACATGGCAGGCATTCACATGGCTGCGGCTGATGTTGAACTCCTGCGCTAGGCAGCTGGGCAAATCGCTGGTGCTGCAGGTGAACTGAAGCCGGTGTAGAAACACACAGAGGGGCAACAGTCAGAGGCTGGGAAGGAGACCTCATCCGTGCCCCTTACCAGCTGACCACCATGCACTAAGAGGACACTGTTTTTGAGAAGGCACCATCTACATTAAGTGGGCACCATCTGTGAGCTTTGAGAGGGCACCATCTGCATGCTTTAAGAAGGCACCATCTGCGTGCTTTGAGAGGGCACTGTCTGTCAGCTTTGAGAGGGCATTGTCTTTGCACTTTGTGAAGGTACACTCTGTGAGCTTTGAGAAGGCAGCATCTGTGAGCTTTGAGAGGGCCCTATCTGCATGCTTTGAGAGGGTCCTGTCTACGTGCTTTAACAGTGCACCATCTGTGAGCTTTGAGAGAGCATCCTTTATCAGCTTTGAGAGGGCCCTGTCTACATGCTTTGAGTGGGCACTGTTTGTCAGCTTTGAGAGGGCATCGTCTATGCGCTTTGTGAGAGAGTTGTCTGTGAACTTTAAGACGGCAGGAATGGCGAGTTTTGGCAGGGCACCATCTGTGAGCTTTGCTAGGGCACCATTTATGCACTTTGACAGGGCACATCTGTGAGCTTTGAGAGGGCACAATGTATGTGCTTTGAGAGGGCACTGTCTGCGAGCTTTGAGAAGGCACAGTCTGTGAGCTTTGGGACGGAACCATCTGTCAGCTTTGACAGGACACAGTCTGCGAGTTCTGAGAGGACACAGTCAGCTTAGAATAGGCACCATCTGTGAGCTTTAAGAGGGCATCATCTGAGTGCTTAG
Source organism: Brevimyrus niger (assembly GCA_015164015.2). Taxonomy (NCBI): domain Eukaryota; kingdom Metazoa; phylum Chordata; class Actinopteri; order Osteoglossiformes; family Mormyridae; genus Brevimyrus; species Brevimyrus niger. The sequence continues at coordinate 5,634,457 of JAABNY020000034.1, forward strand.
GGAGGGCACCATCAGTGAGCTTGTCGTCCTCCGGTTGGGACATTAATCTTTGCCCTCTCACTGACATAAACTGGTTCTCCTCCTGAATATATCTCTATATTGATCCATTCATTTAGTGCTTAATGGCAACAAGCTTCATAAACCTGCGCTGAAAAATAATCCCATAACCCGCCATGTCCAACCACGTGACTGGTGGCTGGAATGTGGTTAACTGGGTGAATGGTGAAAACATCCTTTGCTTTCAGACCAAATCAAGTTTAACTTTCACAAACAAAACCAGTCTGTCACATGGTTTTTGGGAACCCACAGATATGTCCCCGAACTGGAGCATAAACAGCAAAGGTGTGGCTGCAGAACTCACAATGTTAATGAAGGCCGAAAGAAAGACCAGGATGATGGTAAAGATTCCCACCAGGGTGCTGTTAATCCGGGACTGGACAATCTTCTTGGAGAGGTTTTGCAGAGACACTGGGAAAAACTACAAATGAAAAAGTAAAGATGATATACACTCATCATGAATATCATGAACGGAAATTAAAATAAGCCCAGTCTTATCCCTGGACATGCAATTCCAGTGAGCAGAACCTGGGCAGTTACAGGACACTCTGAGGATCTGTGTAGGACACTGCAGGTTTAGCTGATGCCGCTAATGAGCCACAGTGGATTATGGGTGGTGCACCAGGCAAAAACAGAATCCAACACACAGAAACCAGACTGGAACCCGAGGTCAACCCAGATTTATCAGGAACAAATTCTGTTAAGGGCTGATCAGTCCCCTTGGCGGATTGGGGGGGGCATGATCAGCGTTGAAAGGCCCCTCAGGAGTTTTGCTTTGATGTATTTAAGACAGTGAGGGCTGTGTGCTGACTGTTAGTACAGGGGTGAATCATTTAGACCAAAGCAGATTAAATACATCACAATCATCAAGTGTCTGACCATGAAGTCAACCAGGATTTTGCTATCACTCTGGAACAACGTGACCATATATTACCAAAGGAGCGTGTCTCTGACCTAGAAGCAGTTCAACCAGATCTGGGTCCATCTGCAGCGTCTTAAGAACCATTCTGGTTAAACAACCATGAGGTAGAATACTACAGAAAATGCATTGCATTCATGCAAGTATCTAGTCCATGCAGACACAGGTGTTACATTTTACTCCAGTCGATCTTCAAACCACTCATCGGGGAATAAAAATACCAATCATTTTGCTTGCTGGTGTCAAATCTTTCTTGCTCTGTGAGATTTGTGCATGCTGGGACACAGCAGGGGGCGGGCGGAAAGGAGAACTCACCCAGTAGCAGGAGTAGATGGTCGAGACAAACATGACAGCCAGCAGGAGAAAGAGACAGGCGACGTAGAAGCCAATCATCAGTGTGGAGCTGAGAAATGAGGGAAAACAAATAGGGCATTGAAAGTTGTGAAATGAAGTGAGAGTCTTTCATATGACTGAAATAATCTGAAAAACTGGAGACTCTTCGATTCCTGACAAAAGGGTGGCATCCCATTATAAGTCAAATCACCACATGGGCATTATATGGAAAGCTGCAATATTACTTTACTATTGTGTATTAATATTATGATGAACTTCTTTGATCTCAGGGGTAAATTCTGGTGCATACAGCAGTATAAACATAGTGCACAGACATAAATACATAGAGTTCCAAACTGACAAGGTACAAAGACAGCACACAGAGTGCAAACAATGAAATATGGTGCAAACAATAAAAGTACACAGTACACAAAATATCCTGAAAAACATTCTAAATATTACAATACTAGACATAAATAAATATGTAATTATAAAAATAAATTCTATGCAAAGAACAGAACAAAAAGCACCAGACTTTTACTGTAAGCATTGTATTGTATGCATGCATAAAGTACGTTTTATACACACACACACACACGCGCGTGCGCAGACACACACACGCATACACATGGTAACATTAAATGCAAATACATTTTATTGATTGATTGTGTCTTTCCGGTCTAGGGTCACCCACACCGGTACTCACCGTGGTACCACGACAACCTGGATGAAGCAGATGAATAGGAATACAAGGGAAGCACAGGCCACGTACGCCCCAAATTTGGAGTCCACCTGCTTGGAGTACTGGGAGAAGGTAGGGTGGAGAAAAATGTGTATATCAGGTGCGAGGAGAGACATGCAAACAGGGGGGCACTGGCATGTTTTTGGGGGGGTGCTGTATGTAAAGCCCTTATTTATTCAATTCAATTCAATTCAATTCAATTCATTTTTATTTATATAGCGCTTTTAACAATGGACATTGTCTCAAAGCAG
>JAABNY020000034.1:5636858-5648194 GCA_015164015.2 Brevimyrus niger
ACACCCAAATGTGCACTTTCTCCATAATGCAGGTCAGACACCAGGACCTTGGGTACCTTCTTCTCCAGGTCGGGCTCTCGGAAGGTCAGGAGAAACTTCTTGACGTGTTCCGAGCGCAGCCGGTCGATGCTCCTGGCGTCGATGGCCCGGCCCAGGAACTCGTCTACCTCATCCTCAGGGTTCAGGTTCTCCTGGGTGTTTCTGAAAATGAAATGCCTAGATAACACAAGACAAGGTTTTTTTCCCCCTTCTTCAAACTCAGAAGTAGCCCCTGCAGCCCTCTATAGAAACCGTCCTGGCCGCCCCATCAAAACTGTAATACAGTAGCATACAGGCAAACGTTCACCCCATGCAATCGTACGCCACAGAATAAGACTGTTTCCACGTGTCCTGGATCATGCTGCCTGTGTGTACTACAGGTACAGATGTGACACGGTGCTCATCTTGGTGTGGTGGGTTCTGACTGCGTTGTAGGAGACCACAGACCTGCAGAAGGTCTGACAGCCCCTCATCCCACTGCAGTACCTGTCCCACATTCCATGCCCGCCTCAGGCGAGAAACGCAAAGTACCACAATGGTGTGTCTAGTCTAGTTAGTCACTGGACAAGTAAAAAGATGGAGGGGGGGGGTGAGTCCTACTCACTTGTCCTTGGGGTCCTCAAAGCCCTGTAGTGAGAGAGAGAGAGAGAGAGAGAGAGAGAGAGGTCACACTGAGGTCGCCTTGTACGAACACTCGAGGGTTACATACCTACATACAGTCTCCTTTAACCAGAGTCCTGTTAACCCTGCTTTCCTATGATATTCGTTTCAGAACCATCCTAATAATTAGGCTTAATGGGACTGCAGGTTTAAATAAGACAATCAGTACATGACACTGAAGGGAATCCTTCTTAGTAAAGCAATCATGATGCCTTTTTATGCTAAGCACTGAATTAATAGACAGTCATATACTGTGTGCACGCACGCACGCGCGCACACACAGACACGCACGCGCGCACACACAGACACGCACACACACACACACACGCACGCACACACACACACACACACACACACACACAGACACACACACACACACACACACAGAGCATGAGATTGATGGCTATATGGGTTAAACTTTAAATCACAGAAAGAAAATTACTACTAAACTGGATTCGGTTTCATTGGTGACTACATATATTGTAATTCTGCATGTTTAAATCCCATCAAAGACATATTTTTCCACTGAAGAATGAATTGGCGCCTCAAAATGTCTGCTTTTTTCAGATAAGTTGAAATTGCCGCGATGTGGCTGCTTGTTACAGCCGAGATAAAGGTGAAAATATCTTCCGCAGTTTAATAGTGAAATTAGAACTTTAGTAACAGTAAATTACCTCCATGAAAGATTATATGGCAGAAATAAAACACCAACATCTTTTAAAATGCCTGCATTTAAGCCCTTCAACTACACTTGACATCAAATGTCACAGAAGAGGTCTCAATGACCAGCAACAATAAAAGGAAAAAGCTGTTAGTCTATTTTTAGCAGCACATTTAGCTCAGATTACAATTAGCTAAAGGGTGGCACTTTTGGTTCAGGCTACAGTCAGCCAACAGGTAGCTTGTTTGGTTCAGGCTACAGTTAGCTAAAGGGTGGTACCTTTGGTTCATGCTACAGTCAGCTAACAAGTAACATGTTTGGTTCAGGCTACAGTTAGCTAAAGGGTGGCACCTTTGGTTCAGGCTACAGTCAGCAAACAGGTAGCATGTTTGGTTCAGGCTACAGTTAGATAAAGGGTGGCACCTTTGGTTCAGGCTACAGTCTGCTAACAGGTAGCATGTTAGGTTCGGGCTACAGTTACTGTAACTAAATGGCAACATGCAGAGTTACCAATTCTCATATATTTTGGCACTTTTAGACTGTCACACCTCCACACCTCCTGTAAGAAATCTTACAGCAAATCTATATTACTCCATTTTAAACCTATTTTTTTAAGTCTTAGGGTAGTTTGAAAACCCTATAGACTATTTGCAAGGTAATAAAACTGTTACATACATGTAAATGAGTGTGAATAGTTGTTAGTTGGCAACCCTGTGTTTGGCTCAGGTTACAGTTTGCTAAAGGGTGGCATGTTAAGTTCACGCTACAATTAGCTAACATGTAGCATGTTTGATTCTGGCTACAGTTGTTGAACAGATAGCATGTTTGACTCAGGCCCCATCTAGCTAACAGGTGGCACAATCGACTCAAGCTGCAGTTAGCTCACAAGCAGCACATTCGCTTCAGGCTACAGTTAGCAAACGAGTAGCACCTTTGGCTCAGGTTACGGTTAGCTAATGGGCACCACCTTTGGCCAGAACACTAGCAGTCAAAGGGAGATTAATTATCATCAAGGCCAGACCTATGCATGGGATAACCTGGGCTGTAGTCCAAGGACTCAAGTTTTTCCTGGTCGTTACTGCAGCATTTTATATTGTAGGTTGGGCCCCAACAATGACTTTAGCCCAGGGGCCCCACCACCCAAAATTTGCCCCTGATTATTAGGCATGTTAAATATTACAGAATTAAATACAAACTAGCAAGAACGTATTGGATTGTGGCAATAAAACACCTCATCTGCAAGAAAACGTCCAAGGGCTAACAGACACCTGCACAACCACTACACAAGTATTACCTGCCAACCTTGAGGTCAAAGAATGCCAATGCTGACAGTGTCTCTCACAAGTGCATGCATATGGCACCTTCCTGCTCCCAAATTAGTCAAGCTAAACAGCAAAGCTACCAGCCAGCCCTGCCTGAAAATTAAGGAGCCCTTCCTAAGGGTTCCGGTCTGCTGAGAGGAACCTTGACTTACCAACCAAAGTGGGGACAGAGGAAAGCAAACTGCCGCAAAGTACACCTCACACTCGTCTCAATCATTTGAACGTTTCAAACCATAAATCTCATCAGCGTTCTCTGAGTGAGCTTTGCCTTGTGCAAGAAATTCTGACAAGTAAATAGTAAAAAGGCTCGGATCCAAACACTCCATGACTCTGAGGATGCAGGCAGCCACCTGTTGCCATAAGCATTAGCCGTGGGGTTATTTAAGGCTTTAAAGGGATGTGAGAAACAGGTTATCACACAGCCAGGAAGCCTATAAGGGCCTTGTGGGGGCGTGACAACGTCACTTATGGAGATAAACATCATGGCTCGGTGAGTCACTGAGGGATTGATTAGACATACTGAGAGGCACCCTGAAATTAAGGAATTCAGGAGGCCTGTTTTGTAGTGCGGTACCCCCAGCCACACTTCCTCTCTGGGGGGTTGTAATGATGTTCTTTCATAACTGGGCACTAGTTCATTAAACGCCTTAGCTTTGTCCACTGTCATCGCCATCATGTTCTCCGCACGCGGACAGCAGTCCGTTTACCTGCCACAGCCAGACCAGGGTGACAGGCTGCTCCTGTGTTTGGGAATTGCACTCGGGACAGAGTATTAAAGGTCTGAGATTCTTAGATGATGTGAGTCTTAAGACAGCCAGCTCTAGAAGCGAGCAGATCTGTCACTAAGCTAGTCATCTTTTAACCAGAAGGTTGCAGGCTCAAATCCCGGGAATCTCAAGCTAACAGCTATGTGGTCCGTAAGGAATCATTACCTTACATTAACATTTATTTAGCAATTTTTTCCATAAGCGATGTACAGCTGAGTCACACCACCCCCAACAGCAACTCGAGCACAAACGTGAAGCAGTGAGCAACACAGGAAGTAATGAGGTCTGATTAAGTAACTCATAAAAAACCCATACTGAGTGTTTGGAGCTCTTAGGATAAATCTGTGTCATTGCCCTGGGAATGAATCTGAGCCCCTGTCACTCTCTCTGTGGAACACCAGACCCTGGGAAGAATACAGGATGGAGAAGCCAAGCATCTTCAATCGACCACCACGTGGGGGTGCTGCCTTCCTGACGGTAACAGAGTTTGCTTTTCAGAATGTCAATGGACCTCCCACTTGGGGTTCCAGTCTGTGATGTCATTGTGAGCCATTGGTCTTCATCTAATGCAAAAGATTTTTAATTCAAGCCGTCCCTTGACAATTTAAAAGGCTAAGGCAGAGGGAATGCACCAAAGACAATGTAAAAAGAAACTCCTTTCTGTGCCTTCTCATGCGAAGCCACTCTAGTTATGTCACTGTTAGTTCATTGTTACACCAACAAAAACAGTAGAAACAGCTAACAAAAGGATTTGATGAAAAATAAGGATACTGAGGGGGGTGCTATTGAGCAGAAGGAGAGTGGGTATGTGGCTTCCTTACCATCCTCTTCATCTCCTTGGAGACCTGGTTGCCGGCCAGGTGGTTGTAGAAGGGGCGGTCAGAACACCAGTGTGAGGTGTTGTGTGTAACTGAGTTGGTGCGTTGCCGGTTCATCTTGGCGATCATGGCCTTCTCCTCTTTCTGTGGGGGACAGTGGCTGTCACACAGGGGAATCAATGTATATGCTGGGGGTTATGACTGTGAACTATACCCTAAGGCAAAAGACACCCCCATTGTGATATTCCTCCTTCATCAGGTTTGGGGTAGAAGGAACATATTTCTGGGAGGAGCTCAATCAGAACCGACATTGGGCAACTGGGAGCAGTAACCCCCAAAAAGCAGACTATTCATTTTATATTATATAGAACTCATGAGGTTTGCCAGGGTTCTGTTTAGCACCGACGGTAAACCAGACCCAAGCCGGGGATGGTGCCTAGTTAGTTTCATACCCGCTTCTGGCTGCAGCCCACGATGAGGTAGGTCTCGATGTTGTGTTTCTTCAGGTAGACATTCCTCTCACCGCCGTGGCCCGGCTCTACGTCGTAGTCGCCGTTTAGGTAGTTCAGTGTAGCTTTGGTGATGTGGATGCGCCTGTGCCCATGCAGGAGAGGTCATGCCAATTAGTGGTCCAGGCTGTGAAGTCCCACATTTCCCCCATTTTCTGGTCCCCCATCACTTAAGTAACTCTGACAAAAAGTGTATGTTAACAGAATGGTGACATTCTCTGCTCATTTCCATTTCCATGGGTATGGTCAAGTTAATTATGAGTGGAGATATCATTGGAATGGGTGTGGTTATGCTAATAATTTGAGGATGAGACATTCTCATGGACGTGGTCATGTTAAGGGGCTGAGACAGCATGGCCTTGGTGTGGATGGCATCAACATAGGCGTGACCACGTTAATTAGGAGTGGGATTGACATTGCAATGGACATGATCATCGGGGACAATGTGGGTGTGGTCATGTTAATAAGGAGGGAAACAGCATCACAATGGGTGTGGGCATGTTAGTAAGGAAAGGAACAGCTTCACTATGGGTGTGGTCATGTTAGTAAGGAGGGGAACAGCATCACAATGGGTGTGGTCATGTTAGTAAGGAGGGGAACAGCATCACAATGGGTGTGGTTATATTAATAAGAAGGGGAACAGCATCACAATGGCAGTGGTCATGTTAATAAAAAGGGGAACAGCATCACCATGGGTGTGGTCATGTTAATAAGTGCAAGGACAGCATGGCCATTTGACAGAGACACATACAGACTCACCCGGCCTTGCCGCCTGCCTCCATGTGATTGGCCAGCGTGACATCATTGGACCAAACATCAAACTGCCACTTGCGCAGGCCCAGCACCCCACAGTGCACGCGGCCACTGTGGATGCCCACGCGCATGTTGACGTTGACACCAGTCACTTCCCGCACCAACCTGGCAGGGGGGGGGCGGGATACAAGGGCATTTGGAAGCAGCGTAACACCTACGCCTCTAGAGGGCACCGCGCTCAGCAGCCTGTCTGGGGCTTCTGCAGATGGATATTGGCACTGACACAGTTCCAGTGTGTTGCCCTTACATGCGATGCAGCCGGTTATCTCATCAGTCAGGCAGCGAAAGCGGAGAGAGCGTGTTATTGTGTTAGTGACAACATTTCGGAAAGGTGCCGCCACCGTTCTATTGCGTTACCTTCATCTGTGCTGCGTCCCTGCTATTGTATATTTTTAGTCTTGAGCAGAATCAAAATAGTGGGCACCGCACGCGTGTCGCTGTGGATACGGGCACCTGTGAGGCACTTGGCTGAATAAGCATGACAGAGAGGAAGGGGGGGGGGCAGCAGATGGAGGGGCGAAGAGCTTCTGACCCTTTCTCTGAAACACGCAGGTGACACGGTCAGACCGCTGGGGTGTTGAACACAGTCGGTCACAGTCGAGCCCCGGAGTCTCCAACTTTGTGCATTTGGATCCTCCCCATCTCCGACCACGTCGGCCAGCTCCACCGATTCGCCGATTTCATACTTTGACATGACTAAATTAAGTGCATCTGAATATTGCAGACATCTGTGCGTAATGCCATTTTTACACCAGAAGAAGAACAGGGCCTGACGCTACCGACCGTCTCCAGCGACTTGCAACGTTCCCCTCAGTCTCCCCATCATGACCCCGATAGAGTGCGTCTGAAATCCCGCATTTCCGATACGAAAGAGAGACGGGCTTGGTGAATGGCGTTTGTAAGCATCACAACATCGGCCAAAGCAGGAGCTGACGGTCAGAGGAAAGAGCGTTAATCTCTAATTAAATCCCTGCATGTCTCCTTCCTGCCGCTGTAACAGAACACTGCGGTCACGCCGCCCCCGAGTTCAGCTATCGCTACACCTGCTTGTGCACAAGCCAAAAGCAACAGGACAGATGGGGCAGCGGACTTGAGCTCCATCAACGCTCCCTGGGAGCTTATGGCATACAGCATGTACACATTTATAAAGCAGAAATAACAATACCGACATTCTGCATGGTTGCCTGCAAGAGACACCGCCGCACATCTTGAACTCATCCCGGAACGAGGCGAAGCAATGTGGTAACATCAGTCTCCAGACGGAAGGACCACCTGTGACAATGTCTCCTCGAGGCTCGTCACCAAACTCCCCACACACGCATGCACACGCAGAAAGGCAGCACTCACGATATGGCCTCGATCATGTCGACGCCCATCTCCACGCAGCAATGGGCGTGATCCGCTCGCGCCTCTGGCAGGCCTGACACGCAGTAGTAACAGTCGCCCAGGATCTTAATACGTAGACAGTGGTTCTCCTGTGATACAGAGGTATGACAGACATGTTCAGGAGGCCTGCACAGTTAATCTTCCATGATTATACAGACTAATTATACTAGCTAAGTGACACGGGTTATTTAAAGAAAAAAAATGGGGAAAAAAATAGATATGTCGTTCCATGGAAAAACAAGTGACAGTTCACCCTCCTCCCAAAAGAGGGTGCTGTGGTGCCAGCCATTGCTCCCTTACACAAATTACTCAGCTACATCCAAGTAGAAGTAAAGTAGCCTTTAAAGATAACACTTCTTGTGACTGTGGATCAAAGGCCCCGTACCTCTGCAGGATGCATTAATATTCGGACAGCAGGATTTCTATAAAGAACATTTGCACAGCAGTGTTAAGAATTTCTCAGAAAAGCGACATGCTTTTTTGTACGCACATTAAAATGAGGCCTTAGCTGTAGTGGGGCAGATGAAGAGAAATACGATGCCAGGGGAATATGGTGTGTGATGCTGTGCTGCACAGGGGTACAAGCATTACAGCCGGTACGTCACGTCTAAGACGGTGATTACAGTCAAGGTCAATCGACCCCATTTGGTTTTCTGAGCTCCTTTTTGCACCTCATAAGCTCGTTGGATTCATCAGAGAATTCCAAACTAGAGCAATATAGCAGTAGTAAACATCTGGATAAGTCATTATTTAAGTCATTTGTTTCCGTATTTTTGGTGAATCATTAAGCAGCTGACTCACTGCGTGTTGCAGGCGTCAAGCACACACGCAACGGGACGCTGTGTTTATGCTGTTTACCGGCGCTGAAGGAGGCGGGCCGACAAACCCAATCTCACCACACAGCCTCAGAACTTCTGAGCGGCACGGTTCATTTCTGCTTTGAGGGGGACGAAAGAAATCTTCACGGTGTTAATGTTATACTTGAATGATCCCTTAGTGACTTCCACCGTCATATGTGTGATGGTACTCTTCAGATAAACTGGGATGGGGCCATCAGAGTTAGTGGGCCCTGGGGGTGTGAGGCAGAGAGCAGTTGGGCTCGTCTCCCACCCCATGACAGCCACCTGAGCTTCAGGCCCGCTTGCAGCGCTGCGCGAAGCGGCGGCCGCACAATGCGCCCCTTTGTTGCGCGCCTGCGCCTGTGTGCGTCCGTGCGTACTTGTGGGTGGGAGCTTACAGCTGATTGGTCACTCACCGCGGCCAGCTTGTCGAAGCGGGCGAACAGCTCGTTGAGCGTCATGACGAGCTCCTGGGCGGTGCACTGTGAGGCCAGGCTGGTGAAGCCCTCGATGTCAGCGAAGAGGATGCTGGGAAGGCAGGCGACAACGTGATGTGAGGGGGGTACAAGCACGGAGAGCTCCGCCGCCCTGCGGACGCCGCACCGGCGCTATACGCGGTGTGTCCGAAGGCGGATGAGTGACTCAGTGACGAGCGGCCATTATGGCTGACCGCAAGTTTCTCAGAGGTTTCATATTCAAGCGGCTTTAAGCATTTTTACTCATTTTCGAGGACACGGACTCTTGGCCAGCTGCCTGCACGCCTTCCTGTCACCATACTGCAGTGAATAGGGATGCAGGAAAGCAGCAAGGGGGTGTTTCTCCCGCTCTGAGTGTCAGGCTTTTATGCCAAGAATCCGCAAAAATACCCGCAGCATCCTACAGCTTTCGTTTTTTGTACATCCTTCAAGAGTGGGGTGAACTTCAGACAAAGTGACATCAAATCAAAGTCTAATCCAAACAAGAGATGACAGAGTCTTAGAGAAAGTGTCAAACAACCACAGGAGCTGCTATTAAAGATTAAAATAGAGTCACCAAAAAAAATCTTGTGCAGTTTTCCATGCATATTATCAATAAAATCCCAGCAGGGGGCGCCATAGCCTCACACCTGCTACATTTAGGTTCTTTCTTACAATCCAGAGATGTACAGCTATGGAAGCAGGGCCAGCTTGAGGAAGGACCTTCACGCGCAGCTCCACCTCTCGCCCCCATTCTACCCAGCACGTGTTACTGGTCAGCCACCAGAAGCTCAGCCCAGGGTCACATGATCTGAAGAAGCTAAACTCAAACTGCAGCTTTTCACAAAGTCCGGAAGGAGGCAGCAGCTTGTCAGTGTATCAGAGATACCTCAAAAATTCGGGACATAATTGCATTCGTCTGGGTTGGGGGCCCAATACGATATGCTTTCACGGGGCCCAAAATCTGTAGCAGCAGCCCCGCACTGCGCTGAAGCTGATCCGAAGTCTGGCCTGCAGATTTCACTCTGTGCTAAACTTGAGCGACTCCCCAGTTTCAAGGGTGCATTAGCACAGTGTAGCCAGGGCATGATCCAGCAGCCGGAAGCTTATACAAGCATCAAGAACTGGCTTGTATAAAACTGACTTTTATTTTAGAAAGCTTAAGGTCCTGTGGTTGTAAAAGAGCACAGCTCCTGATCTCTGATAAGAGATTATATCTACACAAACTAGGGGGCTTGAAATAGCAGCATTTTCATGCGGCTATTTTTAAGCTCCTACTCCTCCACAGCGGAGCAGCGGTTGCGAAGATCTCCCACAAATTACAGGCACCTTGGGGCCCCCTGAGTGTATTTATCAGCTCGCACCTTTACAAAGAGTGAGAGAGGCCAGTGGATAATGAGTGCGAGTCTGACACAGCATTAATTTCTTGTTCCTCTGTGAGTCACCATGCGATCCGTTCCTCCAGCTTGTCACCAGGTGTCGTTCATGACATCCTTCCTACCGGCTTAGGGATAGAATCAGCGAGACAAGTTTCAACATTAAAATGTATCTTTCAGCCATTTAACATTGTGCCTTGTCCAGCCATGGTGACCTTCATTGCTAAACAAAAGTCACACTTTATTGCTACATAAACGTGGATATTTTGTTGCGATGCTCCTGAAAACTTCTCAGTCCTACTGCTGGCATGACGGAGCCAGTGAGATTCATATCCATCACATGCCTGAAGTTGATCAGTGTGATTAATATTTAGATAAATGTCCCTATGAACAGTCTACAGAAGCCAGATCATGTGACTCACGGAACTCCAACTGAGTAAAAAGAATCACACAGCACCACAGGGCTCAGGTGACCCTGAAAAAACACCCCCCCCCCCCCCCCTGGCCCCCCTTCTTCCGCTCCCAGGACCTGCCCAGGGCCCCCTTGTGGGCCCCCCCCGCACATTCTTTCACGTGCCGCTTGAACATTTCTCCCTAGCGATCAGCTTTGCATTCTTATCATCTTGGCCATCATCCAGCTTTTCAGGATGGGATTTGCATGTTCAGCTGCCAATCGCCTGCTGCACGCGCTCAGATGGCCTACGAAGGCTCCAGCTTTCGTTGTAAGGTGACCCTCACTCTGGGGCACGCAGGTCCCCTCACTTTCTGTCACATCCTGTCACATCTGCTGTGTGAGGTGTGACAGCCTCTGTCTGCTGGACCTGTCAGGCTTGGTGCGCGTTGGTGAATCTGTGCCTGCAGGTCAGGCCTGCTGATACCCAACGATGTGCTGAAGATCCACAGTGAAGTACTTATACTCCCTTCAATGGCCAGCTTTGTGTGAAATTTAGCAACTTTTTATTGCCAACAAATAGCAGGGCCAAGCTGATGGGAGGAGATTCTCCTGATGGAGACCTCTGGCAAATAATCCATGTACTTCAAAGCCAGCATGATGACCTTTCTTGAAAGCCTACAGTACATTAAGAGTGACTGATTATTTCAATCTCACCCTTGAATTTAAGCCACATTCCATTTGGTCCAAGGCTGACCATAACATACACTGAAGAATCTTTAAAGGCATCTCAGGATGTCCAAATAAATCCTAATTTCGGGTTACTTGAATTTTTGAATATTAGTACAATTTAAGACCAAGATTTAAATAATCAAGCCTGATGAAAAGGTCTCCTCAAACCTTCAAAAGCAAAAAACACTATATCACAGCTAAGCCAACCACAGATGGGGCCACAGCCGTCCCAATCATAGATGGGGCTTTGGCCTACCAACCACAGACCGGGCTGCGGCCATGCCAATCATAGACCGGGTTTTGGTCACGGCAACCACAGATCGGGCTGCGGCCATGCCAATCATAGACCGGGTTTTGGTCACGGCAACCACAGATCGAGCTGTGGCCATGCCAATCATAGACCGGGTTTTGGTCACGGCAACCACAGATCGGGCTGCGGCCATGCCAATCATAGACCGGGTTTTGGTCACGGCAACCACAGATCGAGCTGTGGCCATGCCAATCATAGACCGGGTTTTGGTCACGGCAACCACAGATCGGGCTGCGGCCATGCCAATCATAGACCGGG
>JAABNY020000034.1:5654847-5666456 GCA_015164015.2 Brevimyrus niger
CGGGGGGGGGCGGAGTGCAACGCGGGGTTTCCGGGGTGTTTTTAGTCCTTCCCTTCTTTTTTGGGCCCCCGGGGGGGGGGTGGGGGGGGGGGGGGGGGGGGGGGGGGGGGGGGCGCGGATCTAAACGCACGAGCCGACGATCCTCCTCGTGACAAAGCAACCATCTCAGAATCTCTGGAAAATTTTGCCCACGCCGCCCAGGACGCTACGCTTGGCCGTGATGCCGTTTCCTCAGGAGCTGCTCACAATGACTTTTTCAGTGCTATATCATTTCACGAAGTGTAGCGTGTATTTCTATAGGTAAGAGAAGCCAAGGACGCCAACTTCATTATTATTCATCACTTTATCTGCTTATGTGCGTTTTATAGTGCTTGCTTTTATTTCAAAGGGTAAACTCTCTTATCTTGTGTAGAACAGTACAATTCCATCCTCCTGATGCCATGGAGAGTAAGAAAATGAAAAACCTTGAAAATCTAATGGCAGCAGCTTGTGAGGGACTTCCAGCTTTTGATCCTACCATCTACAGCTTTTAACTGGTAAAATGCATTGCAGAAGAATGGGGTGAAGCTTCACCCTGCAGCAGAGGACCGACTTCGACAGCAGCCCCATGGCACCATCCCCTATCGCTGCTAGCTAAAGGCTCACTTCCTGTACACTATGTGAGAGAAACGGGCAAGGTCATCCGAAGCTGGTCTGCCTGAGCTACATCTGGCTAATGGACAGGCAGAGCAGCACTCAGCACGGGAGGGGAAACCTCAGGGCGTCTGCAGAACGGCACTCTTGCCCACGAGCAGCAGACATTAATAGATGGAGTGAGGGGAAGGCAATGGTCAACAGCCCCACCGACAGCTGAGGAATACCTCAGAGGGGGCAGCTTAGAAAAGCCTGAGTCTGCGTCCAACTGGCCTGGCATTTAGGTCAGAACGTGACACTGCAATTAAAGGTGTTCCTCATACCTCGGGGAACAATTGATGCTCGAGTGGAACCGTGACATTTGCGAGCTCAATGGATAAAGTGCCAGAGAGAGGTAGAGACCTCCATCAGGCTGGAGATCGTTTATCAACATGGCAGGACGTTGCAAGGTCTTTGTATGGACCTCTTCACCAAAGCCCGCCCTCCTAGCTGTCACATTGCGCGGTCACTGTCTGCAGCTCTGTGTCTGCAAAGCGCGAACACATGCCGACAGCATTCTAGCTCCTGAGTACTCGCAATCGCCAGTAACCAGGGGGCAACCCGAGGTGCTCCAGGACCAAAACCTTTCGAGTCCTGTTCCAGAAGACGGTTTCTAACAGACAGGCTCTGACATCCCTCCATGAAGACAGGACCCAGACACCCTCACCTAGGAGTCTCACATAGAATCACCCGAGACAGAAACACTGCTTCATAGGAAATGACAGCAAATTCCCCACTACCTCATCAGCTGAGCTGTATCACTAGAGTTACAGTCACATGCCTCATGTGTCACTATAGTTACAGCCATGTGCTCCGTGTGTCACCATAGTTACAGTCACGTGGCCCGCGTTACTATAGTTACAGTCACGTGCCCCACATGTCGCTATAGTTACTGTCAAGTGCCCCATGTGTCGCCATAGTTACAGTCACATGCTCCGCGTATCACTATAGTTACAGTCATGAGCCCATCCCAGTAATGAATCGAGGGCCTATATCTCCAAGCGCGCCTGGCTGCACGAAAGCCAACTGATGACAGAGCAAGGCCAACACAAACAGCGCCAACAACGTTCAGAGCTCAACCGAGTCGCTTCAGTGTAATGGACATGCTTGACAACAAGAGCTGAACTTTGACCCCAAGGGCCAACACTGCAGTCTTCCAGGCCACTGGAGCCTACAGCTGAGCCCTCATGTAATCTGCAGGTGTATACCTCCAAGCAGCAGGTTCGGCACTAAGCTTAGCAGGAGGGGAAAATTACAGTATTTCTTATAAGGAATATGAGGAATGCAGTTCAGCAAGTCCTTTTGGAGGGACATGGGCTCAGGTAGTAAATCATAGTAATCTGTGAGGAATCAAATGCACTGTGTGGTTGGAGAAACATGACTCTCTATTCCCCTTCAGAAGTACATTTTTAAAGAATGTAATGACAGTGAGATCTGATCTGAAACCACACAAATGAGCACCATTACCCAGCAAGACTTGAAGCCCGCCTGGGTCTTAAAGGGAGACATTTTGGCATAAAATCCAATGTGATCCAGCCACTAGACGTGACACGTCTCCATGCAGTCTGTACGTTAGTGTGAACGCAACTCGAGCAAGAAATCCTTGAATGCACAGCTAACATGTGAGGGGTCATGGTGTTACGGTGGGGGCGATTTTCCTCAGAGAAAAACAGGGAGGAGGCAAGAGCAGAGTGAGACCTGAAGGAGATAAACGAAGACCTTAGCCAGTCCATCAAAAAGTCCAAAACTTAAAATAACCCTGGGACTCTGGGCAAGCCAATGATAATTTCTGTGTCCCTTAACATTGACATCTAGTTTTAAATAATACAAAGCTTAATATTGCAAATGAAACTGACGGTGAAGTTTGATGGCAGCTTTGTTGTCACAGTAAGGGAACGTTCACGGGCGCTTCATTTGAAATGCATGAAAATTAAGGATGACCTGTGAACAGTAGCCACAAACACACACTCTAAGCAAAGCTTGTCCAAGGCACTCGAGTTACTGAGATAAAGGAGTCTCCTGTCGCAGAACTTTTTAAGCAGAATAATGAGCATTCAGCACGAGGGACCACCTCAGACGTGGCTTCTGAAAGGGAGAACCTTAACACCTGTTACAGGAATGCTGTGCTGTAGGCCAAGGTCATAAATGTCATAATTCGAATCACACCTTTGAAGAACGAGGTCCACCCACCAGCAAACAGCGGAAGAGAGCCTGCATTTCATCTCCAACTTCAAAAACTAACTCCAAATATAGCCGCTCTATAGGGATGAGCCGCACTTTTGATGTTACCAGTAAGTACGCCGTCCCCCCCTGCCCTTAGCGTGGGAGACTGTGCTCCTTAGCAGATCCTCAAAAGGATTTCATGGCTTTGACTTCCAGATCTGGCATCTACTTGAGCCACTGGATGCCTCATATTGATCAACTAAACCCCAAATAAAAAAAACCATGCAATATGATAGCGATTAAGACGCTACATATGACAATTGCACAGCAACATCAAGAGATGATTGGAAAATTGGCTGAAGTGATTTCAGACCCTAACAGGTACCATGCCCATGGTGAAAACAGTGACCGTGACCTTCGTTTCAGTCTAGCAAAGACTGAATTTGGGCTCCCCTGTTGGGCAGGAGTGAGGAAGCTTGGGCTGAGACCGAGGTGAACCTGTATCTATCTATTTATATAACATGTTTTCCCTGAAATTTAGGACATTTTTCTACCGCGCCAGGTACTGTACGTTTGGTGCTTCAAGAAAGCATAAAAAGTACGATGCTTTAAGGTGTTGGTATTCCACTGGCATAAAAACCGATGCCACTGCTGAATGACATCACAACGCATGGCGGAGTATTTTGGTCTTTTACAAATGGCTTGTATATTATAGGGCTGGACATATTAACACCAACATAGCAAGTCATGCATATGCAATTCTCGTTAGTCAGCTAGATTAATATCTTTAATTCTGTATGGACGGGGAGTTTATGTTTTGCTAAAACATTTTTACTCTGTCATAACAAATCTTCACATCCACACATCCATTATTACTCTCTCTATATATATTGCTTAGTTTATCAGTATTTTCTGAATTCTAACTTTTTTTTAAAGATGGTGGTTGTATTGTGTTTCAGCGGTAGGCTATTTGCATAACCAATCAAAAGAAAGCATTCACGCCAATTGGGTACTGGAACTTTTGTTACTGGTACTTGACCAGAAGTCAATGGAAAAGGGAAAGTCCCAAAAGTACTATACATAGTGTGGTGGAAAAGCGCCCTTGGACAGTTGGTACTGCAGGTGGGAGAACGGCTTCATTTGAGCCAATTAGGCTGAGGGCCTGAGCAAGTTAACATGAAGCTGACAACAGGTTGACCTGGACACATTCCGATCATAGGTTCGCAAACTCAAATCCCAGGAGAAGGAATTGTGGCAAAATGAAAATTTGAAAGTAGAGTTAGAATCCAAAAAGATAATCCTGTACCTCTGAGAGCCTTCCAGCTGCATAGTCCACAGACCTGCCGATAAGCAGGATCCTCAGCACCATCCAGGGGCACCTTCAAAAGCCCAACTGACTAATGGTTCAGACTCTCAACCCTGACAAGCAGGTGTGCATCCGTCCCAGGGGAGCAAATCCACGCACCACCACAACTTGCGACTGGCTATTTGCACAGAGGTCTCAAGCAGAGTTGCAGGAGAAGGACCCCAGTAAGTTCTCAAAACACACACACACTGGACACCAGACTCTGCAAACCCACGGTATGCCTTCCCATATTTCAAGGTTCCTGTAAAGGGGAGGCGGGCGTCCCTGACTGTGGAGCCCATATTGATTGTGTGTTCAACTGGGGAATGAACCCCATAAGTTGAGGTGGAGCAAGATCAGAAGAATGTGAGCAAGAGGAAGGTAGTCTGCAAGGCTGTTTGTTTAAACCACAAAAGCAAACACTTGTTCTGTGGTTCAGCTTGTTTGTGGTCTTGGCATATATGCCTGTTTAAACATTAATACATTTAAATGCCCAGCTCTGATCAGAATGAAAGCTCACAGGAGTGTGGAGGAATTTTAATGGTTAATGTGTTACACATTTTGCAGTGGTTTGGCTCAAACTTTCGGTTTAAAGGGAAAGCATATAGACTATTGATACTTCTCTCGCCGCTTTTAGGACAACTAAAGTTAAGCTGTATAGAAAACCTAGGCAAAGATCTTATAAATGGATACAACAGCAGATGAGGGCTTTCTGGTAACGAGAGTGAAATGGTGGGCGGAGTCTGTCGAGGGTGGTGGCTAATGGGCGGAGTCAGTAGTGGGCGGAGTCTGTGATGGGCAGAATCCAGAGAAAGTAAAGTCTCACATGCATAAACCCTGAGGAACGAAGAAAAACAGGTGCAGCCTCAAGGAAGCAGAGGGATACATTTCAATTTGTGAAATTAGTGGGCGGCTGCACATGTGCCCAGGGAGGATATTCAGGGACCCGCAGAAGGCTGAGAAGCACTGGTTCAAGCTTGGCATGTCTAATGATACCTGCTGTGTCAACAAGTGCGTCAGACAGCGAGAGACAGGCGGCATTGGCGCTTGCGCACATGGGGGTCCCACGGGGTGGAAGACAGCAACTCATTCTATCATGCTTCTCTCACGCATGGATGCTGGAGCCGGCAGGAACGAGCTGACCCACCGGCCCGACTGGCACCCACTCCTCCATCTCGACGAAGGGTGAACATGTTGCTCCGTCAGCAAAAAAAAAATAAAAAAGCCTCAATCACAGGGTCCCCCCGAGAGGTGCTCCAAATAAGCAGCGCTCATTACAGCAGCCTGCTGGGAAGTCGTTCCCACAGCCTAGGAGCAGCTCTGGGAATTATCGTCACCCATCAGCAAACTACCGTGTACAGCAGGATGCCACTTTCGCTTCCTGTTGTTCTCCAGATGTATTCCCTGGGTCAGAAAACAGGTTCCCACTGAAGCTCCAGTTTCTTGTGCATGACTCGCCCTGGAGAGGGATTTCATATGCCACTTGAGAATTTCCTTTATTTTTGAAGTGCTTTGTAACTAATTACTTTTCCCTGATGCCCAGAAATGCCCCCCCCCACCCCTCATCAACAGAGCCTTTTTATTCCCCGATATTTTACCCAACACGGACTAATCAAATAAAATATAATAGAAATATAATATAAAGAAGATATCAACTTATTGATTGAACTTGAGAGATTCATGCCACCTCCACCCCATGTACACCGTACGAGAGGGAAAAGCCCTCTGACCAGAGGCGTCCCTGAAATCATCTTTGCAGGGAGAGCTTGCAAACATTGTATCTGTCAGAAAGGGCAGTCAGCCACATTAAAGACGTAGGTCACCTTAAAAACACGCCATGCAACTTGCAGGAGTGTTGCTAGGAGACCTGATGCACCACTTGTTTGATGCTCAACCCTAGAATATGTTTCATTAAAGAACATTGCCGCCCTGAAAGTAATTAGCCTTTTCTAATTAACAATCACTGCTACTTACCATAAAGCAGAATCCATTTTTAAATAAAACTTAAATGTCACAGGCAAATAAAATGGGTAATCCTCTCTCCCAGTCTGGCCTCTGTCATGCATCAATGTTCTGCGTTGAGCTTACTGAGCAAGTGTCATGAAACGGTTAAGAAGAGACGGACAGCGCCTCAGTGGCACAAACGCACCCCAAAATTATTATCGTTTTATGAAGTCATCTACCTTACTAGTATATATGTTTGTACTAGTTAATGTTTGTGATTGTAGTTTGTATGCATGTATTGTTTTATATTGCTAATTTTAATAGCTAGCTAACATCATCCATCCATCCATTTTCTGAAACCGCTTTGTCGTAGGGGCTATGCCAGAGGCTATGGGTTCAAGGCAGGGAGCTGGGCAACCATCGCTGGACACGCTCACACACCATTCACTCACATACACACACCTATGGGCAATTTGGTAACTCCAATCAACCTCAGCATGTTTTTGGACTATGGTGGGGGGGGGAACAGGAGTAACCGAAGGAAACCCCACGACGGCACAGGGAGAACATGCAAACTCCACGCGCATGGAATCCCGGCGAAGACCTGAACACAGGTCCCAGAGGGGTGAGGCGACAGCGCTAACCACTGCACCACCATGCCGCCCCTGCTAACATCATTAACTGTGAATATAAGGACAGATTAGTTTGTATCTTTTTGACACCGACATATTTGCCTCGTTGAGAACAATCCACATACATTTGAAACATTAAACCATCCACTGTTGGTTATGTAAAGATAGGTATCTATTTCTGCTGGTAAGAGTGTCTCGTTGTGTTATTTTAGGTTTATTTTTTAAAACAGTTTTTGAGAAAATTAGCTTTTTTTCCTCCACCCTCCTGAAACAATAGACTTTTTGAATTATGTGTTCTTCATTGGACAGTGACCATATGCTGTACATACAGGCTTATGCCGTAGTTCGTGACACACGGCATGTGTGGGGCAGCCTACAGCTAGGGTATGGTACCAGACCTGGGGGCACCAGGCAGACCCGGCTCCATATCCCGCTGCCTGTGGGCACACTACAGCCGGCATGTGGCGCCTGGGGCCAGAGCATTCACCCCGAACAATTACACACTCACAGAGAGTAACAGATCACACGGTATCACCATATCTGCTGAAAGAGTGCACCCATCGTGACAGTGCCCAGGGAAAGCACTGGAGAACAATCCAGAAAGCAGGAGCGAGTGGATTGATGCAGCAGAGCCATGGAAGTAGTTAACGCTCTAACACGGACCTTCACGCTCGCCAAGTACAGTGTAGGAAACTGGGGAGGGCCGCATCCAGTTTGGGGAATCCGGGAATCTGGGACTGGGATTTCAAGCGGTCAGGAAGTGGCCCCCACAAGCCCTGTTGACGGTGGCAAGGTAGTTAATTGAATAGGACTCCTGGCTCTTGTTTAGGTGTACACCAGAGTCCTCATTAGAAACAGGGCCTCTTGGGGTTGCAGCAACCGCCACATCATCTCCCATAATGCATTGCTGCCAGCTGATAACATTTCTCAACCTGACTTTGACATTCTGTAACATTCCTCAGCATCACACAACGATCAAATTCATTAAGGGTCAGTGCATTAGTGTTAGGAGCATTCTTGGTATTGTGTTTCTGAATAACGTTATGCAAAGGTAGGACATTCATTTAATGCCTGACTATTTCACTACATATTAGACTCAAGGTTTCAACCAGATCATGTCCTACAACAACAGATTTGAGTCCCCAATCCTTTTTGTTTCTGAGAAAACTCAAACAAAAGTAAAAAAAATAATTTTTATTGCCCCCACTGGGACAGTAGAACAACATATTATATGATAAATGGCATGCAAGTAAAACCTCTGTGATAAACCCAGGTATTACCCAGTTATTTATGCAATATCTTAATCTCTGCATTGATCTGCACTGACTTCAGGCTGGTCCAGTGTGAGCTGGAAATGCATTTTTAATTAACACACATCTAGGTCAGCGGAGGCAGCTCTTTTTTGCCAAATCACAAGAGACACTCTCTTACCAAAAAAATGCAAATTGCATAAGACCGAGTGCCACCATTTGGAATCGAGCAACAGCTAACTAACACCCTGCAGCTACTGAGAGAGATGGGGGGGGGAGAACGACATCCGGCAAGCAGCCACACACGGTCACGTCAACGCATGGTGTCACAGTTAGAGTTGCCAGCCATCAGAGACGCCGGCTTTCTGGAAGTTACCATCCGCGCGGTGAAAGAGAGACGGCCTTGTGAAGGCTGGGATTAGGGGCATCACTCTTTCCGAAGCGAAAGATAATCCAGAGAGGACACACTCATTAAAGGTGCAGATGTGCTTGAGCGGACAGGAGCAAGAAGAACTCGGGTCACGTGGGAGGAATGATTAAGCAGAGAGATCAGGTCGGAGGGGAGAAGGAACATCTGAGAGATTAGCCGTGTGGCAGCGGGCCACGGTCACCGGCGCTGTGTACGCTGATGCAGCAAACTGCCCTTCTCTTCTACCCCTGGTCCGACATCATCCATGATGGATCCGTTAGCGTCTCTCTCAGACTGTCAGCAGTCCTGGGTGCCTTTTTCAGACAGCCATGCGACAGACGCCGAAGAACCATAGTCTGTGAACAGTTCACAATGCCGAATCAGACCCAGCGTGTTCTCATGGTGGCAGCCTGGACCTCCCGCCAATCGCAGCCGAACAACTGGTCTAATATGGCTTGAAATAAATGAAATATTTGTGTGTGGGCCGCATAACTCCCACAGAAATAGGGCCAAACCAATTTATCATGTTCCATTTAAAGAAAAAGAATAACATGACGAAGATGCCGTGGAACCCCAGAGCAGTATTACGATCCTCTTCCAGACATACCACTGGAGAACAGACCAGGGAAAGTATTGCCAGGCGGCAAAAATAACCAGGAAAGGTCCCTTGTGTCACACAAAGGGACATTACGCATAGTCCAGGCCACATCAGAGTACATAAATACATCATAAAGGAATAAGTCATATGTCCATATGTGACTCAGACCTGGAGGTGGTACGCGCTGTCATTCAGGCTGTCTGTAGACTTGGCAAATGTGTCCGTTTAAACATGGATATATTTAAATGCCCACTTTTGAGGTACAGACCAGAATGAAAGCTGACAGGAGTGTGGGGGAATTTTAATGACTGACGTGTCCCACGTTCTGCAGTGGCTTGGCTCAGACATTTGGTTTATAGAGAAAGCATATGGGATATTTACACTTCTGTCGCTGCTTTTAGGACACCAAAAGCTGAGCCGTACTGAAATCTTGGGCAGAGATCTTACCAATGGATACACCAGCAGATGAGGGCTTTCTGGTAACGAGAGTGAAGTCAGTGGTGGGCGGAGTCAGTAGTGGGTGGAGTCTGTGATGGGCAGGGCCCTATTTCACTTGTTCTCCATCCTATGCTCTCAGTCGCTGCAGTCACACTGGCCCATCGTTCCCAAGTCTGAGAGCCCGTTAATAGGCCTCCCATAGAGGACCATGGCACAAAGGCAGGACCAGGGCAGGTGCACATGCCTGAGTGGTACTAGCAAGAGGAGGCAGAATGCTTCTCCAGCACCGATCTGGTCTGGAGGGATGATCACTGCATGCTCCCTATGGAGCTCGGATGGGTGCGAGATCCTGCATCAAAGCCATGTGCCTGTCGGGGTGACCCTCAAGATGGTATACGCCTCATGAAAGTTTAACTGCATTCAAGTTACATAAAGCAACATGTTAATTCAAAATCAATCACGCCTGGCATGTCTTGCTGCGTACAGTACAGCAGGCAAGGGGCAGAGCAAGAAATAAACAATGCAGGGGTACCATTGCAGAGGCAAAAATTAACTGATCTGTAACAGCACCGATGTCAGCAAAGCAGCAGAGCTCCAGCAAATCAGCTGGAGATCAGAGTCACGCTCTCCCTTCTGTGGACCGAGCCCGTGCTGCTTTTGGCTGCAGTGCTCCATCATTCTGGAAGCATGTCCAGTCATCAAGGCCCCACACAGCAGGCTCCTCTGGTCCAAAGGAGATGGCGGCACTGGGCCTACCAGCACTGGACAGCTCTTTGCAAAAGAACCCCTAGAACTTCATTAGATGGTAAATAATAAAGGGAGAATGAAAGAGGTACCCTAGTGAATTCACATTAAAAGAGTCCCAATATTCTCCAGAGCAGGCAGGAATGTTCCTCAGTGTTAAGGCTCCGTGAATGATTGACTTACAGGGAGATTTATTCTGTTAGCATCTTTAAGCTACTGGAGTTACTCATGTCTCCGCATGATGTAGTTGCTGTTCCTTATCTTCATAATTAGATAAAGACGTGGATAAGACGTGAGCCTAATGGCAAAATGAAGCCTAAGAGGGCAGAGCGCAGCTGACGGTCATCAAGCAGAAGCTGTCCGCTGCTAAAGCCAAACACCTAAGCGTCGTCCATTTCAGGTTTTATCACATACCATCCACATGGGGGCGCCGTGAGTAGCAGTGCAGCTGCGAGTGTGTCCCCCACAGTGTCCGACGAGGGGCTGTAGCCACCCAGGGGGAAAACCGGTGCACAGAAAACTCCATCTTTACCCTCCCAGAAAACAAGCGTTTTAAACTTTCGAAAGCCCTCCGTCAAACGCACACGCTGTCGGGACGTGTGTTTACATCGCATGCAGAGGCTGCGGGCCCTCAGGAAGGTTAGGGAGCCAGTAGTGTCCCTTACGATGCCGAAAGACGGAGGGAAAATCAGCACAAACAAGGTTAACGGCAGGGGTTCACCTACAGGGGCAGGCAGGAGAACCTAAAAGAACCTAAAAGAACTCCAGCAGAAGGCAGTGATGTCCTCTGGGTTAATTGCTATATTGAGGTAGCAGAGATGGTATTTCACACTTATCGTGTAACAAGGATTCAGGGGAAGCATGTGCTAAATAAATAAAACAGGAATATTAGAAAAGATGCTCACTGAAGGAATGAAATCAGGGCGGCATCTACTCACGGAGTATCAGGGAGACGCTTCACAAAGCATGCATTTTACAGCTTTTAGTGTGTTATTTTCCTAGAGCTAAAACTGGAATTTCCCAGCATAGTACCAATTATGGAGGAAGCACAAGATGGTGAGCAGGGTCCAGGGTCCGAACCTCTGCAGTAGAAATCTGGCTCAGGCTTTTCATAAACACTGTGCTGGACGCATTAGCGGCAGCCATTTATAGACACGGGGTGAAAACGCGTGTTTACAGTCACTCTCGCACCTCCCCGACGGGCCAGCATCAATCATCTGCGCACAAACAGAGCATCGCTAAAACGCACTCGCACTGCAGTCGGGAGGAACGGCCAAAGAGGAAAGCTGCCAGGCCGTCTGGTCAGACGGGCGGGGCTGGGAGAGCGGGGGGGCGGGGGGGGGGGGACAGCCTGTAGGGGGGACGGGAAGGTCGCGGCGGGGTCAGTACCCGTGTGGGTGGGATAGTGTTCCAT
>JAABNY020000034.1:5669544-5682585 GCA_015164015.2 Brevimyrus niger
GAAACCCCTCATTTAAACAGCTCTCTTGTTCCATTTGTTTTGCCTCCATTTTCATATCTATGGCTAAATAAAAAGAAATTTCCCTCCCCCCAGAGCCATTTGGGTTTCACTCCCACTTTCCTGGTTCTACAAACACAGTGTTGTCATCGCTGAAAGGCCCTCATTCTCTCCAATACATTTAACAGTCTTTCACCTCACAGGCCACACAGCAATAAATATGACCAATTTTATATAAAAAAAAAACAAAAGACCAAAAATAACAAGAAATAGCTGCTGGCCCAAACACCAATCAGAATTCATCAAACAGGACATGGTGAAACACCAGAACCCCTGAATGACAAAACAGAGCCAGGTCTTCCAAAGGACCAACAGATCCAATCCATCCAAAGGACCAAGTATAATGAAGCCCCCTGACGGACCAATGAGAGCCAGGCTGACTGAAAGACAAATGAGAGCCAGACCCTGTGAAGGACCAATGAGAGCCAGACCCCTTTTGAAAGACCAATATGAGCCAGACCCCTGTGAACAACCAATGACACCCAGGCCTACTAAATGACCAATGAGGCCCAGGCTCTCCTAAGAACCAATGAGGGACAGACCTTTTGAAAGACCTTCTGCAGGCCACACGTTTGGCAGAAGACACTCCATACTGGGTTACCCCGTCACCTTTGCTCATCACCAGCCTACCTCAATAGAGCTGCAGTATGCAGACACCATTAACATCTTCAAGATTTAGGCAATCAAAGATATAAAGGGGGGGTAGTGGAGAAGAAAGGAAGCTCACCTTTCAGGCAGGGAGGCATATGCAGATGGAGGAGAAGATCTCCTCAGCTTTGCAGAGAGAAACCTCCTGCGGGTAATCTCAAAACTAGCATCAGATATCCTGTAGGTGACGTCAAAGCTAGCATCTGATATCCACACCTTTCAGAGGAACAAATGAAGGGGCCAACAGACCAACACCCTTCATCTGAAGATGGCTCCAAGTTCTCAGCTTCAGGAGGCCGCATGGTTCCAAAAATAGGCTTCCTGGGGAGGCCTCTGTGGCTCAGTGCACTAGGACACTGTGCCTATGATCAGGAGGTCACCGGTTCAAATCAAAGGGTCAGGAGAGTGATGTCACCATTGGGTCCCTGAGCAAGGCCCTTGACCCCAGTTGCTCCAGGAGCCGTCTACCCTTTATTTCTTAATATACGTTGCTTTAGATAAAAACATCCACGTTATATATAACTGTCCTGCACACCACGACCCTCAAGCTGATCTCCACAGATTTCCACTCCCATGCCAGGCGAGGACACGGCACCGCGCCTGGCGTCGGCACTGCGGGAATTCACACTCGTTAACTGGAAGGATCTGTTGTGTGGGTGACGGAGGCCCCCTGTCACTGCAGCGCAGGCCCAGGCACAGCAGATTCATCTCAGCAGCTTTTACACATCCCCGAAGCAGCTCCACATCATGGCAAGACGGCTCGCCTGGCTGGCACAGAAACCCCCACCACCACTTTGCTACACGCAAACGAGGGGGGGGGGGGGGCGATCAAAGCCAGAACCCCCACTATTTAACATTACATCCGACCCCAGCAGCCATCAGAAGCTGAATTCCAGCAATAACACTAACACTCACCCAAACACTAACACTAACACTCACCCAAACACCAGTCACATGATATGAACTGAGCAAATTAGGAGCGTAAATGTAAAGTGCAACTTCCAGCCATGGTGCCTCCTCAGTTTCTGTGAGAGTTCACAGGAACGTTGGCTTGGTAGAGCAGGCAGACTGCCCTGAAATCAGGGGTTATCTGCAGAGACATCAGATAGCCAGCTGCGTCCCCCTGAGGTCTAAACAAATGCGGTATAGGTCTTGGCTCTCTGTCTGTCTGAGCAGGGCATGGGCATCCCTAACCCAGACAAAACACAACGGGTGTCTGGATGTGTCTCTCAGAGAGTCGCCCCCCCCCCCCATTTGCAGGAGCAGAGAAGAGGAATAACCTGCGGAATTCCTGAACACAAGAGAGGTCAGGTGACAAACAGCTGGTGGCAGTGGCAGCGGCGGGTGACGAGGTGGCGGCAGTGGCTCTGCTGGAGAAGATAAGGGCGACAAACTCGACAGAAGCTAAAGGTCAGTGAGGACAGCGTGTGGATCTCCACCACCTGGAATGATCCTGCGCCATGGAAACACCCTAAAAATGACAACCCTGCCACAGCAATCCACATCCAGATGTCAATCCAGTAATAAGTGATACCCCAAGAAGGTCAGTATTTTAAATACAACAGATCAGCATTCAGTGCTATTTGGAAAACTCATTGTTGAGGAGAACAATATTAATACAAATAATGTAAACATTTAATTATTCTTATTAAGTAACTTAAAGATTCCTCTCAAAGTGCCAGGAAATGCAGAGTAGAACCACCTGCACCCATCACTCCCGGTCCGGAAAATCCAGACATGCGCAGACTTTAACTTTTAAACCCCACCCATCGATATTGCAGCCGTCTATCCCAGGATCCAGGTCCCAGGGGAGCCTGGAGCCCGTCTGAGATGAGGCAGCACAGGCCTCGGGGCAGGGGACCCGCCGGGACGGGAATGCAGGCCGTCGCAGGTCACGCACACGACGCGGGCGATTTAGAGACACGTTTAGTGTGACTGCGTGTCAAAGACGACCCGCGTTAGTCTGGGAGAGCAAGCAGATGCGCACAGGGCAGAAACGGCGTGCAGCTGTTATATCATACACGATTTGCATATTATTGCATATGGCCTAAAATGCAAGAAGTTATTTTAAATGTTACAACTTGTTCCTATTATGTACTGTAAATAAACAGGAAAAAAAAGAAAAAGGGTTAGGTTAAACAGAACACTTACTGTACAATAAAAAGCTTTATAAGCGCATACTCATTGAGGGAGGTCGCCATGATGATAATTACTGCATTTCAGTAATTTTGGTTACAAAAGGCCTGCATTCATTGTGTCCTCTGACATACATTAATTCGACCCACACACGCTAAATAACGGCTCATGACAAGGTATGAGTGCAGCCCAAACTGCAGAGCAGTATATACCGCGTGTGACATGCTTTTTAATTTCATTATTAAATCTGGCCTGCAGATTGATCTTTAGTCTTCCACAGAAATGTATAAACGATGTAATGTTTATATCATACTAGTTAGTGGCAGCAGCACCCCCCCCCCCCATCCTGCTGTCCCAGGACTGATGAGCATCCAAAGTGGCACAGCCAGGAGCAACACAGCTTATCACTGACTGTAAGCTCCCTGTTAGGAAGAATGTGCTGTTCAAACCCATCAGGAGTTGGACTTAACCCCATTTTGAAGCTGATCACTGAGTTCCTGTGGGTACAAACTCACTGGTGCGTGACATATGTTCAGGTGGCTTCACTGGACTTGGTCATTTTAGCATTAGTGAGGAAACTTTCCAGCACACGATCACCCCTAATCCTCGGGTGAGCCTAACATTCAGCTTCCAAATTTCTCTCCAAAACTCGGTCACCAGTAAGATGGCTCACAAGGTCTTGCATGTCGAGGATTAACCTCAGCGAATCAGAGAAACAGCTGCTCCTCACAGTCTCCAAAACCACTGGAGTGAGTCCAAAATTAAGCCTCCAAACCCAATTAACCCATGCCAAAACTCTGATGGACTTTTTAACCAATGTAATGAACCAACATTTTGGTTACACCTTCAAGAAGCTTCCAAAAGCAATGCTGTGTGACGTGTCTACTATCGCCGCCATCCCACCTAGGCCCCATCTGATAAACAGGGACTAAGTAGGGACATTTTTCAGCAGAACAATGGGTAAGAAAGATTAGCCGTGCAGCCAAGACACCTAGCTTAATCCTCAAGAAAACATTCATTCCACAGCTGCGGCAATACAGCGAATGCAGGATGTGGGGGAAGGGATTAACCTGAGGAATAAAGAAAGCACTCTCGCTTTCACAGCAAGGGGGCACAGGTTACAGACACCATAATGAGGGAGGGGTTTTTCATTTAAGAGTGACTAAGGCCCACTGTTTTGGATGAGAGAGAATGTTTCCTCATAGGTGGCCGAATAATCACCTCCCCGCTCACCTATGCAAATGTCCCCAGTGGCTGCTTTTAGCAGCCGCTGCTCTATGCAAACAGGTCAAATGCCACAAACATGAGCCAACAGACGTTTTTCGTAGGAACGCGGGGATCAGAACCCGGCGTGGAACAGCCGCAGTGCAAGTGGCTCGTCTGGCTACCGGCTGCCAGAGGGGGCCCGGTCGTCAGAAGGCGAACGGCAAAGGACCTGTCGAGCTTCCCACAGGCACCGAGAGGGCTCCAAACGGCACGACACTCCCGTTTGCACCCCCAGCTCACATTCCCAGAGGACGACCAAAAACAATGCCAGCAAAACATCTTGGCCAGTGGGTGGCGATGTCCTGTGTTTACAAGGTGTGCCTGTATCCCCATAGGCAGCCTAGCTTCCTACGACTACATCCAGCATGTGGACCATGATATTCACATCAATCCACTTGCACTATTCATCTTCATAGTCACACAATTCATTCACATAGTCCAGAAGGTGCAATAACCAGACAGGTGGATAAGTGTTCAAATTCAGCAGCCCCCCCTCTGGCACGAGAAAGTGGGGGTCAGGAAATCCACGTTTAAGGTGCATGGATCTACGGCCCAGTAGCTTAGCGTTATGGCATCGCAGGGCCCAGTGAAGGGGTAAAACATGCCTGACATTACAAAGCAGGAGTAAGTTCCTCCTGAGAACAGAAGGAGTGTTTGCCTAATGCAACGCGAGAAGGTAAATCAGCAGGACAGCGTGGGGGAGGGTGCGAGAGTGAGCCCCCAGGGCGGCTGCCGGCGCTGGGCGGGTGCGTGAGAAGCCAG
This sequence comes from Brevimyrus niger, assembly GCA_015164015.2. Classification (NCBI taxonomy): domain Eukaryota; kingdom Metazoa; phylum Chordata; class Actinopteri; order Osteoglossiformes; family Mormyridae; genus Brevimyrus; species Brevimyrus niger. The sequence goes on from JAABNY020000034.1 coordinate 5,674,414, forward strand.
CATGCAGACGGCAGGAGAAACAGCCATCGGTCTGCAGCAGAGCTCAGGGGCTGAAGCTGATACGGCAGAGTGGCAGGGGTTTAAGGGGGGGGGGGGGCGAAGCATAAAAACAAAGCAGGACAGGACTGGGATTAAAAATCAGCACTGGACTTTAGTCTATACAGCCCCACCACACAAACATGCATATAAGGAATTATGCTGAGGCCTCCTGACCCACAATCCACCCCCTTTGTATGAATCAGCTTCTCTTCCGGCTGCCGATTCCACATAACAGAAAACAACCTCGATGAAAAGGAGGAAGAGGGCAGCCCCATGCCTGCATGAATAACATGCCACTTACTAAGTACATCGCACTACACTGCACCATACCATATAATACTACACTATACTATACTACACCATATTACACTACACCACACCTAAACTATACCATACTACACTATACTGCACCACAGTACATTACACTACCCTACACCATACTACACTACACTATGCCACAGCTGTTCGGCACATATGTAGAGCAACCCTTGAAGTTGTGGCCCATGTCCTTTTCCCTAAACTGCTCAATAATTTACTTCAGCTTTTGAGACCCCCAAAGTCGACGACAGACTGGATGCATCACACTGAGTGAGTTTCTCTGGAAAAGTGTCAGGATGTTACAGAAGCTGTTGATGGCCAAAAAGGGCATGCAGCCCCCGTATCCCCCCCCCCCCCCCCCGCCTGCCACAGAGCAGCGGGTGTGTGTAGGTGTTGCCTGTGTGTGGTCCACCAAGGAGCCCCACTAAATGCATTACATTATTCCCATTCCCAGGTTGGGAGATTCAAGCTTGTGGGAAAATGTTCTGAGGGCAGAAGGAAAAATAATTGGTTCAGAAAGATAACCGATTAGATTACAAAGGACATGGGTCCAAGCAACTGGAGTAGGGGGGACCAAGTCTGATTGATTGGTCCCACCTTGTCTAGTTGCTTCTAGTTGCTTCTCCCCTCAGAACTTTTTTGTGTACATAAAACTCCCATGAGTGAGATCTGCTTTAGGGAAAAAAAAACCAAAAAGCAGCAAAAGGTTGATGATGACTGTGGAGAAAGTCACGCCATATTAATGCTTCATTGCTTAGTTACATGCTTTCATGTCACTCTTCATTAAATCATCTCTTTCTTTACTTGCTCTAAATATATGTGGGGTGTCATTCAGAGCTCCAAAGCTACGCTGAGCTTCTTCTGACTGCCTCTCCAAGCACAGCTGTTTTTCCCTTAACCATCCTAGGGGGCGCTGTATGAGAAATCGCAGACCTTGCTGAAGTCACAATCGCAATTATCAGTTTATTCTAAAACTATTCCCCAGCAATATGATGCAAACATGTATTCTTGCATTTGTGCACTGTGAAGGGCCATCAACTAAGATAGATTTTTTGGGGGGGGGCGGTTAGTAATGCTACAATCTAAGCCCCACCCCTAGAAGCCTTGCATCTTGCACCCCACTGCCCCACAACACATGGCACCTAACCAGCAGCCTAAAGTTTATTGTGCAAGACAGGATCTGTAACCATGTCCAGACAGTTGTGACTTTGAATCCCATGACCAGCACACATACATGCATATGACGAAATGTGCTGAGGCCACCAGACCCACAATCCACCCCCTTTGTGTCTGAATCAGCTTCTGATCTGGCTGCCGAGGCCACATTTCTCACAACAGAAAACAACTGCCACTGGGCCCTTGATCAAAGCCCTTAACCCCAACTGCTCCAACGACCCTGCCCACTGACCCCAAGCCTTCTTCACTTTGGAAAAAAGCATCTATCCATAAGTACATGCAAATACTGCCCTGTTTACCGACTGCATGCATGGGTAAGTGTACTGGGGCAGGCCTACCCAGCAGTCAAATTCACATCTATGCTGATAGACCTAATATCTCCATTTATCCAAAAAGCATTTGCATGTGCCCCCCCCCCCCACTCGTGTTCCTCGTGTTTCTGGACACACCATGTGAGGAGAGTCATTCTGAAATGTCACAGCATTCCTGTGGCTAATCTGCAAGGCCCGGCTCAATAGAAGTGTGGTGCAGATCCCAAAGCGAAGCACATACAGTCAAGGTGTCCTAAGCACTGGCCACGTCCGAGGTTAGGGCCTTCGGAGATGCACACACTCTTCATGAAGAATGACCACATTAGCTGCTTAATGACAGATAGGAGCCTGGCTTTAAAAAAAAAAAAGAAAAAAAAGAAAAACAGCTTTAAAATAGGAGGCTGTCACCTTCATGAGCAAACAATGCAGCGAATGAAGCATGTTTGTTCTCTGAAAATGACAGGAGCCAGGGCACCAACAGCTGGGCTTGTGGGCCTCAGCCACTGGTCACACCCCCAGCTCCCAGAATGCACCTTGTCTGAGATAAAGTTACACTCTGGTGCCTATAGGTATAGGAAACCATCTGTCTGTCTGTGTACACACTGCATACTCTGACAACATATTTTCCAAATGTACTCCATCATTAATATGTCAGATAACAGCAAGAAACCATCTGGGTTACAGTACACATGGAATCCCTTTTAAAATATTAATAAGTAGCACTACGCATTATTTTTTAAATGAGTCCCTGCAGCCAAGATGGAGCTGAAGGTTAACATTAAAACGACATGGGAGAGCAGACGAACACAGGCAGACCTCCTTTAGGGAACGACGCGGAAACACATCCCGGCTGGATTTCCTCCAGATAGCGACTTAAGAAGGCAAATTGAGGAGTGATATCCAAACAGGGCCGCGGTTGCCGCGGCAACGCGCAGCCGCATCCCCTGACTCTTACCGCCGCTGCTGATGGGTCTGCTTGCACAGCAGCGAGTAAAAAGCGAGGAGGACGGCGTCCAGCTCATGTGCCGACGTCGACAAAGCACCTCAGGTAGATGTGAGGAACCTCACAGGCAAAGCAGTCATTCACTTTTGCTCAGGCATCTGACACACAACAACAACAACAACAACGACGACGACGACAACAACGCAACACACAGGCGCGTCACAGCAGTCAGGAGCAGAAGATATTCTTCCCATCAAGGAATATTGGCACAAGGATGTATGAATTTCAGTGCCGAGTTCTTACAGAAAATACGGTAAGTTAAACAATAATAGCACCATTGCTAGGTTAACGTGGATTAAAATGATGATATAAAAAGCTCGTTTAAAATAACGAAATATCCCTCTTACAACTGTTTCAGTTAAGACCAACAGAAGCGTGTCAGCTTATTTCAGAATACCCCACGCGCTCCTTGAGCTAGGCCCTTAATGTTCCCGGGGGTGGGGGTTGGATAACTGGCCTCCCCCTGTGCTCAGACCCCCAGCTTCACTCTCTTCTGTATACGTGCGTCTCAAAGGAGAGCACAAGGGGGATAAGAAGCATTTCCATGTATCCGTACTGGAGCAAAACTGCACGATAAAGCATGGTTTCACGCCACCATGCACAGTTACGCACCTGTTTCCATAAGAAGACGTCGGCCTCGTTGAGCTTCCATGACACAGCCACGTGCACGGCTGAGAGCAGCATCCCAGTGATGACGGCGGCTCTCATTCTCACCGGCAGCAGCGTGTAAATGGTGTGGATGAAGAACACGGTCCACCATATCCCCTCCGAGGCGCTGCGCGGCTTCACCAGCAACACCCCGACCACTTGAACCACCAAGACGACCAGGATGACGAGATAGCACACGATCCACATGTGGTCCTGGTGGAACCCATTCCTGTTACACAATACCATGAGCAGGAGGATGAGGAGGATAGTCAGTGAGAAGACCACCGCGTAAGGCACGCTGAACGATTTTCCAGCGCAGTGAAAGCCCAGCATGACGGCACAGACCAGCACCAGAACCGCCATGAGCATCGTCAGGCTGCTCTGATTGAGCCGGAAAAAGTAGCGCTGGTAAAGTCTCTCCAGCTTCTCCGACTGGAACTTCTTGGACCTGAAGACCTGCATGACGTTGCTGCAGCAGGACACCATGGAGAAGTAGACCTCGGGCACCAGCTCCTCGTCACCTTTTCCCTTGGCTCTCCGGTCTTCCAACCCCAGCTCCACGGAGCGGGGCCTCACCTCCCCATCCACAAGCTTCGGGGAGGACCTGTTATTGTTCTGGCCCTCTTCTCCGTGCTCCTGCCATGCCGACTTAGACCTGAAGCTGACTCGACTCACGGTGGTCGCGGGACGGCCAGGGTCCCGCTCCAGCTCATCCACATCCCTCCATCTGCCGCTGGCCCGGCCCAGCTTACGGCTCAGGGTCCGGCTTGGGTACGGGCACCCATTGACCATGGACTCAGACTCAGCCCATGCTGACCTGTGTTCGGTGCTTTCTCGGGGCCCAGGGGGGGCCACGGCGGGGGGACTTACGCTGTTTGACCGGGACATGATATGCAATTAAAATTTATCAAATTACAGTGATTAAACTAAATATGAGCGCAGGCGCGAGGTCAGCTCCCGGCAACTTCCCATCGCTTTACAAGCGTGTATTTACCATCATCTCACAAAAGTATCAGTCAGATAATATCAATTCCTGGGCTTGGTCAGGAATTTGCATACAGTCCTAGAATAACGACATCCTATAATGTATTACACGTGTCAATTAAATGTTTCCGTAAAAGCAACTTAATGAAACAACGTTGTTACATTGAATCACCTTACTTGTTACATTCACTCATCTTACGCGAAACCAGGGAATAAGCGACATTAATTACGCTGCAGCCAGAAAAGCGTCATTAATACATAAAAACAGATTATCAGACACGGGCGAGTTTCTCCCCGATCGCCGGCGGTCCTTCTGATTCAGTCTGCCGTGGTTTTTGATCAGCCTCCCCGGCGCTTCGTGTCCGCGGAGGTGCGGCAGGTCCGAGACCAAGGTACCGGCCTCACGGAGCACCGGGGACGCGCCTCCGCGCACCTGCGCGCCCCCGCAGCTCCGGAGGCGGGGGCGGGGGCGATGCCCGGCTAAGGAGACCTTACTGCCAACGGGAAAAGACGGCGCTTCGCGGTGCCGGATCCCGCTACAGACCGGGGGGGGGGTCTGATCACGGCCGCAGAGCCGGCCGCTTGGCGAGCTGTTTATCCATGATGTTTGTCCATGTGCGATCACACCTTTAACGGTGACTCCTTCTGCAGACAAAACGGGAAAGACACTCAGCGACAGTGATCCAAAACCCGAGTCTAGAGCGCGATGTGCCGGCCGGCCCACTCCTGAAGCCCGCCCCGGATCGATAGGGCATCGCCTCCTCCACCGTCGGTGGTCTCAGCGCTCGCCATTCAACCAAGTTTGATTCCCAAATCCCGCCCTCCTCGCTTCTCATTGGATATACTCCTGCACTTGCGGGCTCTCATTGGTTTTGGCGAGTGTCAGTAAAAGTCGCTGTCCTACGCGCTGCACTCCGCTTAGTCGCCGCCCGGGTCGTGGGTCCGTAGCTGGACCAGGCCGATCGGCTGTTCTCAGGTCAAGACCTGCGGATGGCGGACACAGCCGTACTTTTAAATACATAGTTTCGGAACCCTCTAAGTACGTGGGACGAGCTGCAAAATGTTACAATGGTTGTGGACGAGATTTTTTTTTACCTCTTACACTTACGAAGAGAAACCGCAGTGGCCGATCTGTGGTTATTTGTGTTCAAAACATACAGCCCGGTAGTTTGCGCGGCGGTATCAGGGTAGCCGGATCATTTTCAGTCAATGCAGGTTATCGTGCAATGAAAATGGCTGCATGTATTTCGGTCTCGCGGGTCATTATGTCGGCTGCTTTCCCACATTGAAGCTCTCCTGCCACCTGTTTGATTGAAACGAGGGGAGGGGACAAGCCACGTTTAACGAGTATTCCTGGGGGACTTACAGCTACCAACAGATTTGGGATTTCAGGTCAATTGATTTTATGTAAACAATTCACATTCAACAAACAAGTCGATCGTTTTACTACGTTATTTTGGGATAATAAATCAAGGTACAATTAACATCTTATATTGCGAGCGCAATTTCAATGTTTATATGTTGTAAATGGGATGGCCTATAGTTTCTGTTGCGTGAGATATTCTCACCCTTCTGATTAAATGTCCCTTTTTTGCCGCCAACACTTTTAATGAATGATCAACATGCTTCAAGACTGTACATATTGTGTTCATTATTTTGCCATGGTTTTAAAAAAAACGTTGATTTAATTCCTTTTAAAATGTCTCCATTTAATTTTGTTAATTGTTTTCCAGAGTTTTCCATGGACACACAGTAAGATTTAGATATATCTTGTGTAATCGCCGACATCTTCAAAACTCTAAAAAAAGTCACTATGGCAAATATGGATTATTTACTCAAATCGTCTCTGATAGACCCCACCCGTTAGACCCAGACATTTTAGAGTTAAAAATAAATTTAACACAAAAGACAAGTTGTCTATGCCTGGCTCTTAAATAAGTAGCACCACATTATACCCGCTAAACATGATTCACAAGATGAAAAGTCAAAGCTGCTGAAAACACTTCAGCCTTTGTGTCTAATTTCAGACTAAAAACATCACAATTAGATTTCAGTTGGTTCTCTGTGAAATTGTGTCACTGGTATTTTTTTAACGTTTGAGCAACTATACATCAAGCAGGAGCAGTGGTGAAGCCAGTCAGACACTGTGTGCCTATGCTTAGTGCTTCAGTGGTACATACGGGCCCATGCCACTAACACGGGCGCACTGGTTATTACCGTGGAAATCAATACACTGCATCAGGACACTTTTTGTGTCAGTACCACAAGGTTTTGCTTCTTCATACGTATGGTTTTTGCAGCAATATTTTCTTGATGGCTTAATGAGATCACAAAGTTTTACCTGTTTTACAATATGTCTTTTTTATTTGACTTGATTGGTAAAGGATATTCTAAGCACTACTGCTAATCCTCGTCATCAGATGCGTTATTTCTGCATTTTGTGGACAAGAACCACGCCGAGCAGAAAACTAACATGCGGCAGAGAGCACTGCTGCCATCGTGTGACCATAACTAGAATTTGCAGTTAGAACCCAGCACCCTGTGTTTATATTCATAGCCATAGGTACATCGGTGTGTACAATTTTATTCTATGTACTTCTCTTCATTACTCATTTTTTACTTCAGTTTTACTTCACTTGATCTGTAGGAGGACACAGACATTAAGAATCCTGTACTAATCAATGGATTATCAACTGAGCAGAGAAAAGTCAGCTTGATTATACACATTGCACCTGTTGGTGTGTTAATTTCCCTTCCAGTGACTCAGACTCACACGTCACCTTTTCACAGGCAAACACATGTACAGTATTTATGTCACTCCTCACAAACAGTAGTCATAAAAGATTAAAAAGGATCTCAGTAATTTTGAGGGAAAAAAACACTGCATCATTTCATGTGCTATATTCTGCTGTTTATATCACTTATTTGGTTTATTTTACCACATACAAAAAATGCATGTCATATTAGCAATGGATGAATGTAACTGAGATAATTCAATTGTGGTAATTCTATGGTCCATTATCAACTGTTGGATTCTCCACACTCAGCCAGTCAACACTGTCCTTATTGGTATGCAGGTCATGGGCATCTGTGGGTTATCAGCAGTAGCTTACACTAATCACGGCCAATGAGGACTCTGTTCAAATCAGCCCATAGGTATCTGGCCAAAGTCCTGGCAGGCTGAACAAGTCTCACCTTTGGCACTGCAGCATGAAGGGTGTTCCACACTGGACCAGGAAACCAAATGTGACCAAGAACAGGGCAGAAATAAGAGTAATATGAAAAAGCACTTTTATTCCCATGTTCAGCATTTAATGGAAATATATATTGATTGTATTACTTGATATATTATACAAATTATAGTCACATGTTCTTAAGGAAATGGTCCCATGCAAAACTGGACTAAAAAGTCCAATATTGTTTTACATTCAGGTTTTCCAGCTAATGTCACACAGGGATGCAGAGGGCAAAGGGGTCTGTTCTCATCTGCATGCAGCATTACATGGCACTGCACTGGCGGTTTTTTAAATGCATTCCTATTTTGGTCACAATCCATGCCCATGCTGATCGTGGTGTATGCATGGTGGTCTCTGAAAGAAGAGCGGGGGGGGGGGGGGGAGAGCAGGGGGGTGGGGACGCTAGTGCATGGGAAAGACAAGGTTTCGGACTCACAAACTGAGAGGATGGGAGCTG
>JAABNY020000034.1:5682685-5694890 GCA_015164015.2 Brevimyrus niger
GCGTGGGGTTTTTTGAGAGGTTTCTCGTTTTTGCCCCCCCCCGGGCCCCGGTGGGGTGGGGGGGTTGGAGGGGGGGTATGTGAAGGGGGGGGGGGGGGGGGGGGGAGGCAGGTGGGTGGCAGCGCTATGCACTGGGAAATCACCGTCTTCCGTCTTTCAAACTGCAGAACTGGGAGCTGGGCGAGAAAGGAGACACTAAGGACACTAGTAGTAGTAGAGGGAACTTTTTTTTTTTTTTAAGTGAAAAAGGTGCACATTATCAGGATTACAAACAAGAAGCTCATTCCAGAAAGATAAAAATCATAAAAAGACTTTGTAAAAGCTCATATGAAAGGATTATTTAACAGCAGGATGTCGGAATCATCAAGATGGTAACAAATTACTTTTGATTACATAGATGTAGTGCACTGGCCACAGGACCGCACAGCAAAGGCAGACGGACGCAGCCGGTTCTGCTTCAGCGACACCCCTAGACGGCTACGCCCACTGAGGATGACCCGGGCCCCGCCAAAAGTCAGCAGCAGAACGCAACTCTGAGTTTATCACTTGGTATGCTAAGTAAATGACATTCCAGACATGTCTAGTGTTTAAAAAAAAAGTGGACAAGATTAAGAATCAGTAATATTAATTTAAAAATGAATCAAATTCTTCACACATTTTTTCTGTATGGAAGGTAAAATTCTATGAATTCTACATATCAGACATAACTGACCAAACCAACTATGAAACATTATCCAACCAGTACGCACACCATTACTGACATTCCAACTACAAATAAAACAAAACAATGCAACTATGCACAAAATAATTCACATGCCTACAGCAGTCATGTTATTCAGCATCTAATTTGAAGGGGATCTTTACCAATACAATAATTTAGTGTTTTAATGTTTTTTTTTTTTGTTTTTTTTTTTTTAAAGAATAAAAAAAAAAAAAAAACAAGTGGAAGCCCAATGGGATTCAGAAGGAATGACACATGCAGGTCACAGTTTCAATGCATTCACTCACTGCCCATGAGCAATTCAGGTTCATTTTTTATTTTTAACACAGTATGTAGAACAGAGGAATGTTGCTTTTAATCAGGTGTCCTGAGAGCAGTTAACTCAATCAACTCATCACCCAGAGTGTCAAAATGACTGTCGGTGTCATTGGTTTAATATTCTACACAGTTAGCATTAGAACACCAAGGTGTCTGCATTCACTTTTTGGAAAATGCACATTTATGATGTCAATTTACTACAATCACATTGACTATTTGGAAAATTTATGTAGTAAAATCAGTGATCACTTGGGCGAGTAGGTGGGCTCTTTTTATTGGCCAGACCGACGTTCACAAGCTTGTCCTCCTTCACTGGATTGGGCCATTCTGGGTGGGCTACTCTTCCTTGCTGGACCCCTCTGTGTGGCCCAGCACCTTCTTTCTCTGTCGCAGCATGTGGAAATAGAGCTGAGGGAAAACTGGGAGGGAAACGGGGACTGTTACAGCACAGTCTCAGAGGGACCCAGCACAGCACAGTCTAGTACATTTTTAGGTAGAGAAATGTCACATCAGCTAAAAGCCACCATCCCGGATGTCCCCCGCATTGCTCCTACATGCATGTTAATGAATCGAACCCGTTGCCGCCCTTCCATATTCATATTGTGCTCTTTGTAAAACTGTAGGGATATCAAACAGGAAACTATCTGTGTGAGTTGCATGCGTTACAACGGCGTCAAAAGCTCAGAAAGGCCTTCAGGTAGATTTATCCAACTTACTGGGAATGTAGGAGATCATGGTGAGGATGAGGAAGGTGTAGTAGTCAAAGGAGAAGTTGTACTTGTTTGGCAGAGTGACGGAATAGAGGCCAGTCTTCTGGACGAAGGGCAGGGCAGCATAAATGGTCAGCAGCTCCCCCGCCACCCCCATGGGGTACAGCACAATGAAGAGGGTGTACCTGGGCACCGGCACACACATACACAACTCCTCAGTAATAGGAAACATGGCTGCAGTGCATGCACTGGCACACCTGGGTTAGCAGACAGAGGCATCAGGGACCCATGGTCAGTAATGGGGTCGTATTCACATTTCTCACTCTGGGGAAAACTGTATGCCTCCATTGCAGAAATGAGCTTTATCCAGGTTCAGAGCCAGAGCCCTCAACAGTAAATCCTTCATGGCTCCTCAAAATTGAATGAATGAATGGGCCCAGAGAAATAGCATATCTTTTAACCCCTATCGAAGTCTTCAGTATATGCGCATATATCATTTACACTGTACTGTGGATGTGTTCAAAACAACGTCCCAGAATTTATGCCTATAACAGCTCCGAGAGCAGCATGCTGGTCACTGGGGAAATTTTGGGCAGCCTGGTTAGAAGGCAGGAGGAAACCCTCTGCATATAAATGTACGATTTGTCACAACGAACCATGGGAAAGTCCAGCTTTCTGAGACCCAGTTTTTGTAGTTAAGGAGATGCTCGTAATCAGCAGGGATTGAAATACAGCTTTGTAAAAGCTGCCTAGTGCAGGGATTTTCCTCTTTATGTCATAGATGTAAGAATAATATTTCATAAATCATGCAACTATTAATTATTAAACATTGCAATCTTTGGGTGACCTATGGCTATGGAATATAAAATGTCATCACCACTAGAATATGGTTTCCTTTGTACTTCATTCTCACCAAACCAAATTTTCCCTGAACAGTGCAAAAGCCACAGAAGGTCACGCAATTCTCCATGCTACACTGGAGCTACATCTTTAACCAATGACTACAAGTAACACTGGATGGAACCAATGATTATGAATCAGACACTCCCTCCAGCAGAGCATGCAGGCAAACTGCTAACGTCATCAGTTACGTCTGTTTCCCAATGAACGCGACGCAAAAAAAAAAAAGGAAAAAAAAAAAAAAAAAGACACAAACTTGCAAAATATTTGGATGCGAGTTTGACGGATCAAAAACTTTCAGAGTGAAACATTCGCATACAAAAAAAAAAAAATAACCTGCGACTAGCAGCACTGCAGATTTTTTTTGTTTCTTTTAAAAAGAAAAAGGCTATGATACATGTAATTCTAAATAAAGCATACATTTTAAAATGAGCATTTCAGCATGTACTTCAGGATTGATTTAATATTGAAAACATGGCAGCAATTTCTATTATCAGTTAATATTAGTTTTTACCTTATAATTTAAATGTTTATATTATTATAAGCAGGATATGAACTACTATTGGTCAGGGCCACCCCTAAGTGGGGGGGGGGAATGGGAAAGTAGTCCAGACATTATTGAAAAAAAGGAAAGGTTGATTCACCCACAACCCCCCCAAATCAGCATTTTTTTAAATTTATCGTCTAGCACTGAATATCAGGATCTGGGGTACCAGCTTTGGATCTACTCGAAATCAGATCTAAAAGAAAAATCAGTGGCATTTTCCCATCACTACATGTTAATGTTGTTAACCAAATGAAAGGTCCTCTTTCCTTTAAAAAAAAAAAGAAAAAGAAAAATCACACATAAAAACAAAAATAAAATTAAAAAATAAGACTGATCATGCATGTGACCATGTATGAAAGCCTTAGCAATACAGAAATATGTTTCAGAATGGACTGGGTGAAAAATAAACATGTGCCATCTGTTAAAATGTAAACTCATGCTTAATTATATTTAACCTTACAGATGCTCACATACAGTACGAGAGGAAAGGCAGTGTTTTAAGGGGCAGTGGTGCCTCATCATTCGCTACCCAGGAAGGAGGCCAAAACACATCCCACAGGTCCCTGGCTACCAAGCCACTTGTTGCTATGGCATCACCACATGCTCCATGTGAGGATAGGCAAGGTTACATCAGGACGTTACACCTCTGCTGAAGCTCTAACTAAGCTATTTAGAGATCCACACGTCAGAACTAGCTGGGACCCCAATGGACCCCCCACCCACCTGCTTGGTGAATTTTAAAATTGGCTAGATTTTAAAATGATGGAATAGCGCCGCTTAAAAAAAAAATACCGTATACCTAGGCATGATGTCTGGACAGCATGAAAAATGAGATATGCAGGTACCTCCGATCCGCATACAGCTGCTCACCATAATTACTACAAAACAACGACGATTCTTCCTCTCTTTTCGTTGTTGACGGCTCATCTGTGAAAGTCCACACCGCCACCTACTAAAAATACCTAATCAATCGTTTTTTCACATTTGCGGTCGCCGCACATGGATGCTACATGCAGACCGACCTCTGATGATGAAACTTATGTGAAGCCCCTCGTCCGCAACCGAAGGCGCACACAGAAAGAAGTACGAGTTGGCCTAGACATCATACCACCTCAATAGTCCTATTGAACATATTTGGGTCTAAATTCGCAGGTATAACCCTTGACCTCCAGTGCGGTCGCTATAACGGTTATTCCGACCTGTTTCTATTACACGCTTGTTTTTATTTTACACATATACATGATCAGCATAGTTTTAAACATCATCACTCTGCACGGACTTTATTATGTACAGCGACTTGGGTCCCCATAGCAACCATGCAGCCTGCCATCTGCTGCGCAAACGGCCGCAAACGGCGCATCAACACACCGCCACTCATGGTAGCATGTTACTGGCGGATGTTCAGTCATTAGACAAGAAAAAAAAGACTAAACTCATGGTGAAGATCACAGCGCGGAGTGATATCAGGAACTGCTGCGTTGCTGCTTTCATGAGATGTGGCTGGATGCAACTGTACCAGATGCGGGTGTATATACTCTGCTGGGATTCACCAGGACAGAGAACTGGACTTTAGTAAGCGTAGGGCTGGTGGAGTATACTTTATGGAAAACACTTATTAGGAAAACAGTGTTACAGCTGTGGTTAGACACTGCTCCCTGCACACTGAACTTGTAACTACAGTGCCAGTGAAGTTTGGGCACACCAGGCCACCTACAAAGAAGAGTGATAGAGTGTCTCATCACATGACCTGACCACTTGGTCTAAACCCATTACAGATGGTATTGGAGAGTTTGTTCAGAATGAAGGAAAAGCAGCCAATGATGGCTGAACACATATGTGGGACCTTCAGCCCAGCTGGTGTAAGCTGGTGTAGAAGAGAAAGAGGGTCAGCCAGTGCCTGGAGCAGCTGGAATTAACCCTCTGGGGACAAGAGCATCGTCGGCGATGCAGCGTATTTTTTGCGTCCATTTCAGCTTATATCTCACTTTAATCTTTATGTAGAATGATGAAAAAGAAGAGAAAAAAAAAACTGACTAAATCCGTAATCCGTCTTCTTTTCAAATCGTCTATTGTCAGAAGCATTAAATGAGGTTAAATCTGCAAAAAAGTAAACCATGTCACCATGATTTTCTTTTACCTGCATAGGGGGGCGTGTAGCACCGCCCTCACCTTGAAGATCGCTATTCACATTCTAAATAGCCGCATTAGCGCATATTCAAGTCGCACTCACATGGTAATTTGATGAACAACGCAATGAGGAAACGGGATCCAGATACATCCCCATCAGCACCATAAAAAGGGGGGGGGGACGTGGCCAGGTGTGAATGGCTCATTCATACACATAAGAGCTCCTACATATTCAATGGAAGGAGGCCAGAAATACTGACATGAATTGGGCTTTTCTTATTTATCCAAATGAATGTTGCAACTGCACCATTTAGTCATCTTCATATAGCCAAGACTTTGGTGATCAAACAAACTGGCACCATTGCTTACTATGTACTTTTATAAATGTTTCTGCAAGTGTTCCAAACTGCATTTTGCAATGTATATACTTTTGAAGTCAGATTACAAACTCAACATAATTTTAATGTTTATTGTAAATGTCAGATTTAAGATGAGTGTAATGCCAAGACAATTATATAAGAAACAATTTGCCATGAATTAAGTTTATGACATTGAATGAAATGTGTGACCAATCCCTCCAGTGACAGGGTCTTCCCTACCCCAAGTCACCAGAGGGTTAAGGGCCTTGCTCACTCCGCTGACCATGGGATTTGAAATGGCAACCTCCAGAATCGCAACACACAGTGCTGCCCTGCCAAATAATTTTCAATACTCTTTTGCCAATGCATAATTTCATACACATGTTATAGTTTTGATGTCTTTATGCTAAATTGCAAAAAAAAAAAAAACTTGTACGAATAAACCTTTTGATGGGTGGATGTGTCCAAACTTTTGACTAGTACTGTACAAGCCTGCCTTAAGAATACAGCTCAGTCATCCTCATAGCAGTCCACATTCCACCTCAGGTAGATACATTTTACACATCTAACTATGTATGGGGCTATTAAACTGGAGAATTCATACCCACATGTTGCCTTCACTGTTGTGGGGAACCTCTACAGAACAAGCATGAAGGAAATTTGGCCCAAATTTTACCAACAAAGTTCCCATCCATGGTAATCAGACACTGTGAAAGACAGTTCCAGTCACCTCACCTAGCAAGCCTTTGGGAGAGCTGCTTAAACAATCAGGTCAGTTCAGCAATGTAATGTAGATTGCATCAGCAGACTCCAGCATTGCTTAGAATCAGACTGACACGCATTACAGGACGCAGCCGATTGTCTCCATCAACAAATACACAAATGCTGTCATACACCTATAAATGTGTGGAGGATGTGGTTCCAAAAATCAAAGTTCAATTATTTGCATATCAGACGCTCAGCGTAAACTATACCGTTCATGCCAAATCGAGGGCGCAGACAGGCACCTATAACTCTGCAGAAGCGTATAGGAAAGTCATATATGACCTTCAGCAGACTAGTGAGGTGGCCAAATGAAAATGCAGGAAGAAGGTAGGGTCCAATTACCATGACTGCGACCTCAAATGTGGTACAGCTTACGGTCAATAACGGATTACGAAAGAAGGGAAATCCAAATGGAAGGGAGGTATGCCTCAAGAGTCAAACACCTAATGTCGCCTCAAGGAAAGCAACTTCACTGTGACCCAGGTCAGTTCCTCACACATCATAACAGAGTCTGAGATGAGCAGAACCTTCAAAAGTCAGAAAAAGTAAAGCACTGGGCCCAGACGGCAAACACGACCGTCCAGAGGGACTGCGCCATCCAGCCAGTGGGGGGCTTCAGTGATATTCTCACGCTCTCCCTAAGCTGGCCCACCATGTCCACTTGTTACAAGAAGTCCACCATTATACCCCGGTCCAACTACTGTCCTGTGGCACTGACAACTATGCTCATGTAGCGCCTTGAACATTTAGTCATCACACATCTGCTCTTCTCTTTCTACGACCTCGGACCCACTGACCGAATGATGGCATTGCTATGACAATACAAGGTGCTCCAATACACTCGTTCAGGACCAACACATACATGAGGATACTCTTGTAGATCAGTTCAGCATTTGCCTCTATAATTTTTGCCCAGCTCACCTGTAAACTACAGACTACAGGGATGAGCAATAGACTCTACCTGAGAGATATTTATCAATATCCAGATGGAGTGACTGCACACAGGGGTGTGTCCTCAGCCCCCTCTTTTACTCCATGGCTACACACGACTGTACTGCTGAGCATGCCTCTTGAGTTACTGCTACATATGCTGATAAACATCCTGGGCCTCATCACCAACGGCAATGAGAGAGCAAACTTGTGCCTCATCACAGTGGTACCAGGAAAACAAACTCTGCCTCAACACCAGCAAAACAAAGGAGATGATTGTGGACTTTAGAAAGTTGCACGCCCTGATATAGATTGGCATAGCTGAAGTAGAAAGAAGTTTTAAGCTCCTCAGTACACGCGTCGGCGACACCTTATCCAGGTCCAATGTAGTGAAATATGCCTCCAGAGGCTCGATTTTGTGCATAAACTGAACTATAACATGCCTCCTCACCAGTTTCTACAAACGCATCACAGAGAGCATCTCTGGAGTGGCACTTGCACCATCCAAAACCGCAAGGTCCTATATTTCACACAGGTGCACAGTCAAGAATTGAGAAATGAGTGAAACTGTGAGGACTGCAGAGCAGAACATAGGCTCCAAACTCCCAGCCCTGCAGGACATCTGGCACGCACGCTGTGTAGAAAAGCCCACAGAATCACGGACTGTTTCCACCCAGCACACAGGATCTTCTGCAAGCTTCCATCTGGTCGGTGGCACCACAACATTAGGTCACAGACTAAAAGACCATCGGACTGAAATTCCATGTAGCCAGGTTATAATCATTGCTGCTGCTGAAATATGCGTTATTTAATTCTTTTTTGTTTGTACACTGCATAATACATCTGTCCATTGAATATCTGTCTGTTGTCAAGTATTCACTGACTTTGCAATTTGTTCGCCAATTGTTGGGGGCGGGGGCACTTTAGAAATTTCATATTTTTTTATTTAATTTCGTGTCTGTCTATATTTCAGCCATGTTCCAACAACCCTTCTCATAAGCATTGCAGTGCTTGGCTGAAACTGTTCATGATGCAGATGACATATAAAGGACTTTAACAATGCAAGATGTTGGTCGGAGGACCGGTGGCTGCCTCACCTCGCCCACTTAATGAGATAGGGCAGATGGTTGAGAAGGCTGAACGTGTAGAAGGAGTAGCGGATGATCTCCGTTATGGTCCAGGCCACAACAAACAGCAGCACGCTGTCTTCGTTCTGAACCTGGCAGAGGGAAGCAGCGGGAGAGGGAGCTCAAGCTGAGAGAGTCAGGAAGCCCAGAACAGGTTAGCGGAGACCATGCACTGCAGGCAGCGACCGCTACACTCCACACGCAGCATGGAAGGACACGACCTCTGCGGCCGATGCAAAAAATAAATTGGAAAAAAAAAAAAAAAAAAAAGCACCGTCACTGCACCAACTGCATCAGCAGGCAAAAATGTTAACGGGAAAACGGCGAGTCAGATGGTCAGTTAGGTCACGCCCATGAACACATTATTCAGTGCACGCTCTCAGATACCCGAGGAAAACTTACAGATGGCGGACTTCAGCGAATTGTCCTGTCCGGGATGAATGAACAAAACCTCATTTGTTGCAATACCGCAGTCTAGAGGCACAGTTTTCTCCCACAGCACACTGACGACTTGGAAAGACTGACGCCGACTCTCACGACTTCTTAAAGGGTGGAGATCATTCAGAAGGTGAGCAGGACGTACCTCCCTCACGCTGTGTGTCACTGCCCAGGTGAGGAACACTCTAGACATCACCTGGAAGCCCGTCAGGACCACGGAGGAGGGAACGATTCCTGTGTGCAGAGGAATTACGGATAAGAGAAGGAAACAACAAGTAGGACAGGACCAGGTACTGATTAGATAGCGGTGGGAAATGCTGACAGGCATTGATGTTCATTTCTCACCTTTATTAGACTGACAACATGGCAATTAATTCAATAAATAAATATAAACAAGAATGTACTGGCTATAACAGCGAAAAATTAAGACCACTCTATACTTTAAAAAAAATCTGCATTTTTAAATCTGGCTTTAGTCCTGGTTCTGCTGGCGGAAGGCTACACAGCAATGCAGGCTGCCTCCGGGTTCAAAGGTCCCAAGACAGCAGTAAACAGAACAAGGTGAAGCAGGAGACGCTGACAATAACCGAAAACCAGCCAGGTAGAGAGCAGAAGCGACTTTCTAATGCCAGAGGTGATCATCAAATTATCCAGCAATGCCTCATAAATCAGAGGATGACCTCAAGTGACCTTCAAAAAGAATGGGAGACAAATTGGTGTGACATGCACTGCTACGGCATTTCATAACAAGATCCATAAAGCAAAGAAGCAGCTCTTTATCAATAAGAAGCTGAAGTGAGCCAGGCTGGAATTTGAAATAAATGTATATTTAATACAGGTGCACAGTCATAAATTGAGAAATGAGTGAAACTGAAAATTCTGCTGTGGTCTCAGTTTTTTCCAAGAGCTATATTTAATTGCACCTAATTAACATTTGTGTTATAATAACAATAACTAATAATATTAATATCAGGACTGTGCCATCTATGAAAGCCTAGGTCACGAGGAGGTGCCACTGTGGGGGGATCGATCATAATTATTTTTTCAATAAATCTTGGTCTTCCTCCATGTTGTAGTTATGTTGACTCAAACTCAGTTCACAGAAAACAGGATAAAAAGAGCCTAACTGGGTTAATGGTTATAGCAATTTGCATTTACTCCAGTCAATTCTTTAAGTTACATTTTACAACTTGCAAGCTGCTACACTTAAGCATGACATTATTACTACTAAAAGAGATAAAATCATTGTAGTATAATAAAAATAATGAGGGGAGGAAAATGGAGCAGCGAGTTGCTTTTTCAAGCCAGCTGAACTACATCCTGTAGAGCAGTTTCCAGTGCTGGGACCCATGAGTGCTGGGAGCAGGGCAGCAGTATTACGTATTTTCTGAGTCCCTTTGGGTTAAATAATCCACTTTCAAACCGTCACTCCTGTCTGTATCTATCTGCTGGGCTTGCTGATAACATCTGACATGATCAGCAGGCGGCAGTGACTTCCAGCGAGCTGGCAGGATATGGAGGGTCCCTGCCCTGTCTTGGCTTCCAACTGCTAATGACGAAAGTGTGGACTGTGAAACATACACGATGAAGACATCAGTCCTGTCACACCAGGGCAACCAGTGTCAGAACAGCACTACTACCCTAAGCCTGAATGACAAAAAAAGAACTGGCTAAGAGTGGCTTTTTTGTTAAAATATGAGGACAACTTACCCACACCGCAATGTAATATCTGGTGGGGATAAAAAGCCAAATACACTTGCGTTAGAAAATTTTTAAAGTGTAACGACACACAGTCTTCTGCATAAAAAGTGAACAGCCTAAATAAACAGCAAAGACACATTTAGACTGAATCCAAAGGTTAACACCAACTGCCAAAACAACTCTGCATACTTGACTAGCTACATTTCCTTACAGCATTGTCTTTAAAACTGAATAGTTAATTCCCAAGGCAGTTGAAATCATTGATGGAAACAGTGAATGGTGTGTTCAGCAGTAAATACCATGCAGACACTGTCGCTACGAGTCCAAGAGCACCCATATTAGCAGCTAGGTCACGTGAGCAGAGACATGCACATGCAAAGCCAGTCAGAGCTCAGATTCCAGATGCCATCTCTGACTCTGCCAGGTCAAAAATCTCACTTGCGCCCCCTTACACTCACCTCCAGGATGGCACCAGTTTGAAAGAACTTCAGTGGCTTCTCTATGGAGTAGTATAGGCCATGGTAGCTGCCTTTGGCCAAATATGCCCGCACCAGGCCCACTGCGATGACAAGCCACCTGAAATGGAGAATCCAGGATCAAAATCACCTGCAGACCTTATTCACAAACACCACTTTCAATACAGAAAATGCTCTTCATTATGGTTAAGCACCATTGCAAATACAAGGCTGTAGAATTTTAATCAGTGATGTATAATTTTTGTATTAAAACACAGGAAATGTGAATAGTAGATTTGATTAAAATAAAGCAGTACAGCAAGAAATATAGAATGCATTTCCCTTATCCATTATAATCCTTTCTATGCAGAAAGATCTAGAAATCTCATTTATTATATTCTGTACTGTAGCCAAGAACCACTCTAAGTACACTTCGGCATGACCTACCGTGAAATTGCATGAGTGAAAATTAACGAAATTATTCTGTATACAAGAATCATAATCCCAGTTTAAGACAGGCATTTATACTTCATAAATGCAGACCTGCATAACAGGTAGTAAAGCTAAACAAGCCCAACTTCCCCCTGCTCCTGTGTTTGCGAAATATACTGAAATTTGAAGTTAAACTAAAAGGTAGTGAACAGTGAAGCGGCTTTTCGGTCTCCTCTTAGCACTGTGTAAGCCTTACGACTAACCATAACCCCGATAGCTGCGCAGGTACTCATAATCCGGAGCCTGGTATAGCTAGCATGCGATGGGGGCACGGCTAAATGACCGAGCTCTAACTGAGGATAAACAAAGAAAAAACCCGCTGCAGAATATAAACCTGTCTTTACAGCGACGAGGGGATGTAATGAAGGGCAGCGGTTTCCCTGCGTGCGCCCGAGTGAAGAGCACTGTGCGTCCGGCCGTACGCTGCCCTTTAGCCCGCCGGGGATCCTTGACGGACCGGTCGGTTATGCAGAGTGCGGGCTGCAACACCGCTCCGTATCACAGGGCCAACAAACTAAGCTAAACCTGCACTTCAGCTAACACGCAGCATCTAGAATAGGAAAAACACGCGTGAGACGTTCACACGTACAAATACACACACACACGCATATATAT
>JAABNY020000034.1:5694990-5719130 GCA_015164015.2 Brevimyrus niger
ATATATATGCATATATGTAAACGCCTGCATGAACACGGGAGAAGCACGACAGCCGACGGGCGAGGCGGCTCGCGACAGTACGCGCGGTCTCCATGCCACCGCGCCTGCACATCGCCATAAAGTCCATTTACATACCCGGCGGTCATAACCACATTATAAATGACCAGGTAGACCGTGGCCAGCGCCCCGGGCCCCTTCCTCCGCCGCTGGCTCACGTCGTTGTGGGCTGTTTTGCCGCTTCCCAGGGAGTGCGCTGCCATGACTGAAGCCGCCGGCTGTCGCTCCCCTCCCGGACTCTCCGCCGGCCTCCGAGAGGGCGAACAGCGACATCTGTAGAGCTCGGCGGCCACACCTCTAACGGAAGAGGGCGTAAGCTGGCTGGTTGGCGGACGGGGAGCGCCGGAGTGCGGTGACTGTCGTGCGGAAAGGGTTAAAATGCCACAGCCCGAAGCGTGACTCGGTAAAGCTAACTAGTCTTCTATCCAATAGAGCAGAACTTACTAACCCATGCCCGAGAATATCAAAGCACAGTGATAGTGATCACATCTGAGGAAACATGCGAAGGCGTGTTTCGCTGATTTAGAAATGACAACGGAAGCATTATATTTAACTTAAATTACACAGCAACAGGTATGAAACTCACAGCAAATGCAAAATTGTTAAAGTACAATTCTGACATTTCCTCTAACGCCTTGCAATTCTACAGTTCAGCACCCCTCCTGCAGATGGCAGTCTCATGGCCGCAGTGAATTTTAAAGGACCCGAAAGGTGTCCGAAATTATGCCTTTTGGTATAAAATAAACGTCGTTTTCAAAAATATTAATTAGTCTATGGAAAGGGCAGTCACATTATATACTTGCACAATTAGCAAGGTGACTGAAATTATATTTGCATAATGCAATGAATTTCAGGCACTTTATTGGTATGCTAGATTTACGGAAGAGCAACTGGTGAAACTGGACATAGTTGGATGGATGAGGAAGGGATATTTTTAAATACCGAATATTTTTGGGGATTATTTTAGACGTGACACTGTTTTCTTCATAAAGGGTTTCGATATGCCGTTGTTTGCCCAAAATCCGTTTGACCAAGATGTGGGTAAGTCAGACAGCACAACACTGTTTATGTGTTGACCCAGATATTCATAGGAAGTGGCTAACGTTAGCTAGCGTCTTCGGAAGGTTTCCTTTTCCATAGCTAGCTGCCTTGTTTTTCACGGTCTTTAGCCAGCGTCACTGTAACGTTTACACTCGCTTCTGTTAAAATCAGAAGGACAGTATAGCCTGCGATCTGTAATCGAAGAAATAAGCAGATAAACAAGTGACATTTTTTGTATATTTACCTCTGCTCGTACAGATATAGTTAACATATAGCTAGCATAGTAGTAATCTGTAAAGGATTATGCTCTGTCATCATTGTACTAACCCACCTATGTGTGGAGCTGTAATCGTATAACTAGTTAGGTGACCTAATGTGCAATATTTGACAGAAATCACAAAGCGTATTACTCGCTACGCTAACTACGTTAATGCCACTAAGGTCAAAGAATTAACTGGAATAAACCAGATAGCCAAACACACGAATTGTTTAGTATGGCTATGTTTTTGAATTAGTGATTTCCGACCTTTTAAATTTTTCAAACATATATAGCTTATTTTTTCCTTATGGCTTAAAATTGTATTCTTATATTTTCTGTAATCAGCTAGAAATTGGACGACGTAACAGAATAATACAATAATGCCGGAAATTGAAGTTAAATAGCATCATAATAATAACGGATAAACACTTAAATTTGAAGCGATAGTTACAGGTGTCAGGTGTCTATACTTGAAATTGATAATGCCCATTTAAACCATGAGCATAAATAAAGTTTAAACTTTAAAATAAATGTAGGACCCCGGTATGTTGTCTCATTTTGTTGGTTAACATTTAAAAATAAGATGGGAGTATGGTTCTTGTATAATAATTATTATTGTAGATTATTCCATATGGACTATATATATATTGAAGGACTTTTCAACTAGAATGCTAAGAACCAGATAATGATTTGTGTATTACCTACATTTCAAAAAGATTCATTCTGCATCAATGGATGTAATTAATATTAAAAGATGTTAACACACAAACATTTAAACATTAAAGTTAATGTTATGTCACCTGTAGACTTTCAAAGTATACACCAAGTAGCCATTTCATTCACATGGGTATGACATGTCGTTTATTTGAAAGTGGTATGAATATTGGTGTCAGACATGGTGGTTCCAGCATCTCAGAAACAACCATCCTCTTGGGATTTTCATGCACTACAGTGTCTAGAGTTCAAGGGCAACAAACAAAAGATTTTTTTTTTCTGACAGTACTGAATGCGAGGGATCAGAGGAGAAAGGCCAGACTCCTTAAAGCTAACCTGAAGACCACAAGTGTAAAAAATAACAGCTCCGTACAACATTGTTGTGCAGAAAGGCATCTAATTATGTCCTAACTATACTAGATAGGTGTACCTGATAAAGTGGCCACTGAGTGTATATATGTTTGAAGAAAATGAAAACTACAATTATATGCTCATACACTCACTGGGCGCTTCATTAGGTACGCCTTGCTAGTTTCAAGTTTGTCCTTTTCCCTTCAGAACTGCCTTAATTCTTAGTTGCATAGATTCAACAAAGTGCTTGAAACATTCCTCAGAGACTTTGATCTGTGTGGACATGATAGTATTATACAGCTGATGTATATTTTTTAGGCAGCACCTTTATGATGTCAATTTCCCATTCCACTACATCCCATAGGCGCTTAATTTAATTGAGATCCGATGACCGTGGAGCACATTTCAGTGAAGTGAACACATAGTCATGTTAAAGAAACCAGTCTGAGATTATATGACCTTTGTGACATGGCACGTTATCCTGCTGGTAGTAGCCATTAGAAGCTGTGTACACTGGTCATAAAGGGGTGGACATGATCAACAGCAATACACAGGTATGTTGTGGCATTTAAATGATGTTCATTTGGTACTAAGGAGCCAAAAGTATGCCAAGAAAATATCCCCCACACCATTACCCAACCACCAGCAGCCTGAATTGTTGATACAAGGCAGGATGGATCCATGCTTTTATATTGTTTATACCAAATTGTGAGCTTACCATCTGAATGACACAACAGGAATGGAGACGCATCTGACCAGGAAATGTTTTTCCAACCTTCCCTTTTTCCAGTCCATGCGCATTGTAGCTTCAGTCTCCTGTTTTTAACTGACAATAGAGGCACCCAGTGTGCTGCTGTAGCCCATCCGCTTCAAAGTTCAATGTCTTGTCTGTTCAGAGATGCTCTTTTGGATTCCTTGGTTGTAACAAGTGGTTATTTGAGTTAATGTTGTCTTTCTATCAGCCTGAACCAATTTGGCCATTCCTCTGACCTCTGCCATTAACAAGGCACAGAGAACTGCTGCTCACTGGATGTTTTTTGATTTTTCAGCCTATTCTATGTAAACCCTAGAAATGGTACTGCATGAAAATAGTAGATCAGCAGTTTCTGAAATACTCATACTAGCTCATCTGGTGCCTACAACCATGCAGTGTTCAGACTCGTCTAAATCACCTTTATTCCCAATTCTGGTATTTGACGTGAACATTAACTAAAGCTTCTGACCTGCATCAGTATGATGTTCTGCATTATGCTGCTGACATGAGATTGGTTGATTAAGTGTTTGGTTCAAGGAGTAGTTGAGCAAGTCTATCTAATATAGTGGGTAGTCATAGTATATTTGTATGCCGACTGTAATAAGTCGGTCATATAGCCATCTTGACTTGCAGTTATTTGGTGTATAGAAGGGTATATAGAAGGGCAACTTAATTGAACTTTTTCTATGTACCTGTTGTAAAAAAAAAAAAAAAAAAAAAAGAGGAAATATATTTCATGGACAAATGCAAATATCGCATGCAAATCTTTAAGTTAATGACTATTTATGCATGGACGGAGGGTACACTTGCGTGTCTCACGGTTTCCTGTGTAGTGTTCTGGCAGAGAAGAACAAAATTCAGTATTATCAAACATTCAAATCCCATCTTTGGCAGAATAGTCAGGAGTTTGGGGAAGGTCCTCAACTACTCTGAAATGTACCAGGATAAGTGGCTGAGGTGTGTGTGTGTCACAAGGAACAATGGAGTGCATGTTGAATGAGGGGATATGACTGAAGGAGCATTACAGTACATTTATTCTCTTATTTGTGCAAATGGCAAATGAACCTCCATGTTTATTTAAGAACTTTATGATGTTTTTTGTAGCAGAGTAGGAAGTAGAAAAAACTCCTGAAGAAAATTCATTAGGAAAATGGCGGGAGTGACTTGTAGTGGGTAATGGTAGAGTAGTTTGGTGCAGTTTGTCATAAAATAGTAGCTTCTCCAGTTGTGTAGAGACATCGTATAATTTTATTGAGTGCTTTTGTTGGTAGTTGCCTCCCCCAAGCACAAATGCAGTTGTGGCAGGTGTTGCATCACTTGTCCCTTTTTCGCATTTACAGAGAAAGCAACAAGTGAAAACAACACAACAGATGACTGGGGCCTCATCATGGACATATGTGACCGTGTGGGGACGATTCCGAATGGGTATGCTGTTTCTTCCTACCTTTTATCGGGTATTGGTCATAGGCCGAGGCCTTGCTAACGGTACCACTGACATTGTTGTAAGTCAGATGAATTGTTTTCTTTTGTCCTTCATGCTTTTCATAGTTTTAAACAACCAACTAACTTCTATCCGTCAGTCTAAAACGGTATCTGTTATCGGTGTCTTCTGCTGCCTGCCTGACAGGTGTATTTAATAGTCTTCTTACTCCACAGAGCTAAGGAGTGCCTGCGGGCCATCATGAGGAGAGTCAACCACAAGGTCCCTCACGTCGCCATGCAGGCGCTGACTGTGAGTCATGCTCCACTCTGACACTTTAGCCTCTCCCGTCTACATCCTGGCCGCTGACATTATGGGCGTGCCTTGGTGGAGGTTGTGAAATGGAAAAATCATGTAAAGGGGCATAAGTGTGGCAAAGAATGGTGAGAATCTGATGTTAAGGGTTATCTGCACAAAGGCTGTAGGGAGCACTATGGTGATTCTCAGCCTGGGAGCTTCAGTGTTGGGCTCCCTTAGACCCTGTCACTTTTATGGCTGCCCCCATTTTTGTCACTTTCCCACAATCGACATCACAGGTTTCAACTGCAAGGTTTCACGCCTGCTTCGTATTTTTAAAATCTTTACAGCTCATATGAAATAACCTTCTCTGCCACAGAACCGGCGAAAGTTTCCCATCTCATTTTAATAGCAAGTCTTTTTATCATGTTAATGCTCCTCACCACCATGCTACATGTCTGACTGTTTGGAGATTTGCTTTTACTCACGAATATAATGAAACATACTGAGTGAAATCCAGTATCACCACTTTATCACCAGCTTTCTAATCTGTAATCCTCTATGGGTTTTTTTTTTTTTTTCCTTCAGTTGCTGGGTGCTTGTGTATCCAACAGCGGAAAGATCTTTCACCTTGAAATATGCTCACGGGACTTTGCCACTGAAGTCAGAGGTGTTCTGAACAAGGTACCGTTTCCACCAGTGTCATTTTCTCAGGTCTGTGCTTTCCCTAAATGTAACAGCACTTTGGCTTTTCAGTAGTGACCCCCCCATCCTTGTTAACAGGCCCACCCCAAAGTGTGTGAGAAACTCAAGGCCCTCATGGTAGAGTGGGCTGAAGAATTCCAGAAGGACCCCCAGCTTAGCCTCATCGGTGCCACCATCAAGTCCTTGAAGGAGGAAGGTGTGAGCTTCCCGTTCTCCGGCCCGCAGGTTGGTGCATCTTCCCTCCCCCTGCTGCAAGCACTTCGCTGCCAGACATATGCTCTTCACTAATTTCAGCTCATCGGTTTTAGCAAAATTGTGCCACTGAGGGATGCTGTTCCTTGAGGGCTGTGGTCCTGTGGGCTTTCAAGTTAGTCTTTGAGTATGATGGCTGTTGTCAAACTGGCCAGAAGGTGAACTGGATCCCCACATTCCCTGGTGGACCAGAGAGTCTCTCCCTGATGCCTCATTTCCCTGCGGTGTCCTCCTTAATCTTCAGCTACTGGGTAGCTTTCAGAAGGGACACTTTTACTTCATACTGCTCTAGTAATGGCAGAATCCTTATTCAGTAATCTGACTGAATTCACAAGAAATACAAACCTATTATGCTTCCTGGAGGCCTTGTGACCTGATGGATCTCAACATAAAGGTGAGGTCAATGGGCCTTCTTGCCTGCCCCCTTGTCGTATGACACAGAAACTCATCCTGCTGGAGCACACTTGCAACGTGGGCCTTTTTCCTAAGACTCCTTTGTTGACGTTAAGCACAATTAGTTCAACTTTATAAGTTGATAATGCAAGCAGCTTTGGTGTACAAATGTTATGGGGCAACCTGCTTTTCTTAGAGAACCAATGCCGTTCATCTTGCCACTGATGTTGTGGCCCGAGTGTCTATCTTTTGAGGGCCTCAGTAAGCTTTATGAGTGGAGTGTTGCTTTAATTGTGGGTCTTGTCTCTGTTGATGACAGAGCTCCTCCACAGTGAAATCTAGCACCCCTGCAGCAGGCAAACCTTCAGACGAAGATGACTTGGCTAAAGGTGAGGACCCCTTCATGACAAATGCCCCCTTTTGACACCATCAGTTTCCTTTGTTAGTTCATTGTCATTTTTATTCTTTCTAGTAGTTTACAGTTCAAGTAGGTAAAATTGGTGGATGGAGACTGATGGCGATATTAAATCCGAAACATCTGTCATTGTTGATGCAGAGAGTCTTTAGTAATTTATACAGACGAGAGCCAATTAATGTTAACGACTTTGCTCCTGTGGTCAGCTAGGCCACACCCACCGGTAAACTGCATGACATCTCATAGCCGCTCTTCTGGCGAACGTCCCTGTGTCCTCCCCCACAGCCATTGAGTTGTCGCTCCAGGAGCAGAAGCACCACACAGACACCCGGGCGCTGACGGTGCCCGTGGACCCCCCCTTCAACAGCGGCAGCCCTCAGGACGCCCGTAAGGTGCGAGCCCTCTATGATTTTGAGGCGGCGGAGGACAATGAGCTGACTTTCAAGGCGGGGGAGCTGGTCATCATCCTGGATGACAGGTACCCACATCACTGGCTTTTTTCTGGCTCTTTACAATCCGCATGCAGCCCGCAGACTTTGACTTTTTTTGGCTAATGTAAAGATGGCTGTTCTTCAATATCTCCTTGTGATTCCACAGCGACCCCAACTGGTGGAAAGGGGAGAACCACAGAGGTATTGGCCTTTTCCCCTCCAACTTTGTCACCACCAACTTGAATGCAGAACCTGAACCAGGTGGGCTCACTACAGACTCACACTTGCAATCTCATCATTGATTAGTCTTTCTTGTGAAGTGCAGACCCGCTCCTGTATGTATTGAGGTGACTGAAAACTTGAAGCCTTCTGTTATGTTGTCTCCAGCTGTCTTTGTGGAACATGGAGCTCCTCCTGAAGAGTCTATTCAGGACACCAAGCTGGAGCCTCAGATCGTGGTTATAGACGAGGTTTGTGTGTAACCTTTTCATAACTATACATCTGGATTGAACAAGCTGGTACTTCACATCGACTCTGGAGTGCATTGATGTGTTTTGTTTCCTCATCGGTGTAATTCTTAAGAGCATCAGGGATGGCTTGTGGGGTAGTTATGGTATGTGCACTGTGTCTGCAGGAGAAGATGGACAGAACACTCTACCTGCTGCAAAACAAAGACCCTGCAGATGGAGAGCCTGACAGCCCAGAGCTGCTTCATCTCGAGGGTGAGGAACACTTGAGTCTGTCTTTTCCTCCTGGGATTTTTCTGGCTTTGTGTGCCTGATGTCCTCTTGCCTCCATCTTAGATGCCTGTGAGAAGATGAATCCATTAATCGATGAGAGGCTAGAAGACATTGACAGGTGAGCAATCCTGATGTATTCCCTTAGTCCCTGAGACTTCAAAATCTGACTTTTCATAATGCTGCGTAAACTGTCATCATACACGTCATTAAGGGTAAAACATCCAAAAGGTGGCTGCATACTTCAAACAAAATCGATGGAATCAATGTCACTCTAGCAATACAGTCAGACCTCGGACATTTGCGAGGTTAGGTTCTGGAACCCGTCACGAATGAGGAGGATTCACAGATGTTTGGTAGGGTCATATGTGCTTATTTCTATAGTTTTAAACCCTAAATATGACCGTAGTCACGCTCCCAAAACACTTTCATTTAATTTAAAAGTTAAATACATTAAAAGCTTAATACATTGCCTTAAAAAATGTTTGATGTAAAAATAGAGTACAGTATCGCTTTATGGATATTTGTCAGACTAGCGCATTTACAGTACAGTATACTAACGTTACCACCACTAATAATTCGTAGAACATGACATTGGCTGCCGTTTTCTTTTGCATTCACAGTAAGGTAAAATGAGTAAACGAATGGGGCAGTAAACTTATTGACAGAAGTCATATACGTAACCAAGGTATAATTCAATAAAATACGTAAAGGAAACTTGTACTGGATGTACAGGGTACAGGTTTTCAATCGATTTAAAAATTACTTAGACATACAGAAATAATAAGTTGCAAAATTACTATATGTGCGCTAACCATGAAAAAGAGAGAGAACAAAAATACATACATTAAAAATATTTATTAAAAAACAATATCATGAAATGTTCGCGGCCCTGTGAATTCGCAAATCACGAAGCTGTACATCTTATTAGCAGTCATCACTGTTTCAGTGCACCACCCATGCAGGGATTTTTTTGCTTGTTCTGATCTCACCCACTGTCCACAATTGTTTGACATAGTGTAATGCTGTTGGGTTGGTCAGCAGGACTAATTAATTATGCAGTTACCAGCATGCTTTGCACCGCACTACACGTATCTTTAAATTGTGTAAATTAATATGTATATTTATGTTAATAGTAAGGCCTCGTCCACATGGACACTCGAAATGAACGTCTTCTGAACACCATACGTGTTTTTTCTGCATTTTGTAGCCGAGTTCAAATGGTGTTTTTCTGGCATTCGTTTGACGCTCAATCTGTAGTTTGATGTCGCACATCACAATATGTTAATCTAATGTGGGTCCACTGCATCAAAAACACCCTGCAGCTTTTGGGGTTGTGGAGTGACATAGAAAGGACAAGGGTGGCAGCATCGTTTTAAGGGCACGACACACATTGGTGTAGCCACCGTTAGGATAAAGCTTGGTGTGATGTTCTCTGATGTCCAGGAAGCACTCTGAGCTCTCGGAGCTGAACGTGAAGGTCCTGGAGGCCCTGGAGCTGTACAACAAACTGATGAACGAGGCGCCCATCTATTCCACCTACTCCAAGATGCAGCCCCAGCCTCACTACGTGGCCCCCGCTCCGGGCGTCACCCTGCCGGTCAGAATGGCCTGCAGAGGGCGCCACCTCTTCCTCACACCCTTTTCCAAATCTTCCATGGGAGAAATACAGAGGGAACCTGTTAATGACCGTCGTAATAAAAGCATGCTATTCTCCGTAAACACTTTGCCTATGACTGATGCACGTATCTGCAGTGTTAAATCACAGATATGGATAAGTGAGCACATTTATGACTCTGTAACAGAAATAGCGCAGCTATTATAATGTGAGTGTCATGTTTTCCCAGGGCTACCCTGGCCAGCCTCAGAGTGGTGCATACATGCCGTCAGGAATGGCGCAGGGCCCCCCAGGTCCGGCCTATAATCTGGCCGCTGAGCAGCCCGCGTCCCTGCACTCCCTCCCCCCACCCACCGGCACGTCCAGCAGCAGCCAGCCCCAGCAGCCACCCTACACCGGGTACTGTCACCCTCTCTCACCCAACGCTGTTTACTTATTTGTTTCATAATATTGCTTATTTCCTGAGGTAATGATTTCAGGTCCAGCGAGTACAAATCCAGACCAAGATTTTGTTTAAACCAACCAGTTGAGTACTCCGTAACTGACTCTTTATACTCAACTGGTTGGTTGAAACAAAGTCTTGGTCTGGATTTGTACTCTGTGTACCTGAAACCACCTCTGATTATTTTCTGATGTCAGAATTCAAATGTAAAAATTGAGTATGGATGTACTGAATTACTTTATTTAGCTCAAGTTAAACGTAGCCATTTGTTTCCTAACATTTTGCCTGCATTTCCCCAGTGCTGTAAATCCAGCATACATAGGTCAGCCACCGGGTGGCCCCACCTCGTACCCGCAGCAGATGGGCGTGGCCATGGACATGTCAGCCTATCAGAACACTAACCCCAGTATGCCCCCAGGCGCTTATCAAATGGCAGCTCCAGCTCATGCCGGCCCACAGCCGCAAACTACCTACTACCAGCAACCTCTCCTCTAAGCCTGTACAGTAAAGTCTGACTTCAGTACCCCAGAGAAACCCATCCGACGCAACATCAGTTAGTTAACCTGCACATCTTTCTTCTTTATTTTTGTTTTCCTCCACTGCTTTATTGTTGTGTTGATTTCGGTTTTCGTGCTCACAGGCAGGAGGGTGCTGCATTCTATGGGAACAGGGCCTAGTTAAGGTGATGAACAGCAGCCATGTTCAGTAGCTTTGGCAAAGCATGGGCACATGTTCCAGTTTTGCTGTGTACATTCAACTTTAAATTTAGTTAGCTGCTAATCTCAAAGGAAGATGTTGATTAAGTGTCCCGTTCTTTGTACATCCCCGCTAAGCTGGAGCTTTGGAACCAAGCTTCTCATTTCATTCTGTTCATTAGTCAGAGCCTGTGACTCCCCGAGACTGTAAACTCACTACACAGCTGAACATCTTCACCTTCAACATTGCGACTCCCTTGTTTCTCCTCTTCTGCAAAAATAGCTGCATTTGAAGTCTCAACCTTTGGACACTATGAGAAATTATGAATATGCCCATATTACCCCTTAGTCAGTGGAATTGGTGGCGTATCTTTGCAAAAGGGTTGCATCATTTGAAGCAGTTTACATTGTGGAGGCAATACACATTTTCTATCTTTTTTTTTCTATCAAAAGAACATAAGCATGTGAACGAGAATACAACTTTAGAGGTTAAAATAATGGAAAGAATGAATCACTTTACCTCCCAGGTTAATGAGGTTATCTGGTAAAATGCAGTGGGTGCACAGTAAATGGAAACTGCACGCGTGTTCAGCTGGCTCTGTAAAGGTTAACCATGGCTACCTTGTTAATGTGCCAAGTCTTCACACACCTTGGGCTTAGGGTTGGTTAGAGCCCCCATAGGAGCTGCATTGGAGCAGTGCTCAGTGACGGGCTTGTTGTCAACGAGACACAAAAGCTCCTTGGTACATGTTTCCTGCATGTGTAATTGCCCCAAGTGATGTGACAGGTCTGCTTTTGGGGCAAATGCTGGAGGCCTGAGCGGTACGTGCCCACTGGCTCAGAATGCCACAGAGAACAGCCTCTGATATGCAAGTCCTAGCTGTCTCTGCACTCTGAGAGAAGCTGTCTTCAGGCTTTAATTTAATTCACTGTAAATGACTCCTCTTGTACTGCAGTTTGTACTTTAATTGTAATATTTTCTTTAGGGCGGACATTTGTTACTGGGTCACCTCTGTTTCCCAAATGTAAATCAATTCTTTCTGGTCTGCTTTTTGTTTTTCTATACAAGCAGGATGAATACATGTATAATCCACACTGACTAATTGCTGATCAAATGTTACCGATCTGTTAATAATGTTAAAAATATATATATTTATGTGCTAAAAAGACACAGTCCAATTAATTAGTTGAAACATTTTTTATCTTTAAATTTTAGAATGGGGGAAAATCCTGCAGAGTAGTTCAGTTGTGCTTTTCTGCAGCAGTTATGATACATGATAAAAATCAATATAACCCTTCTGTAACCTTTACAAAATCTGTTGTATATTAGATGTAAAATATCTCGCATTAGAGGGATTGCACCTTAAATTTATAAGCATTTCTTTGCCATTGGATGCCTTGTTTTCTTTAAAAATTGAAATAAAAGAATTCATTCCAGAAGCTGCTGTGTGTTTAGAGTGTAAAGAAGGGTTTTTGGGACCTCTTTGTCCACGATTGTCATATTCTCTTGTACTTCATGTTTTATATCTTTAGGGTCCTCTGTATCTTATCTTGTCATTGTATATTGTTCAATTTGTAACACCCAGAGAATACTAAACAGCCTTTAAAATTAAAATGACTTTGTGTTTCAGCTATGGTTGGTTGATATGTAATTATGCCCTGTAATACCCCTTTTATGCTTTTGATGTATAATATTAAACGTGAGTAATTTCGGGTTGAGCCCTGTTCAGCAGCTCCTTCAGTAAGTGTCTGTTTTGTTGTCCATCGCTGTGAATCTGTGTGGTGGAGAATGGTATTCATTCGTTCATGAAGGACCCTTTCTCACGGGCCTGAAGCTTGTTTCCTCCCACATAGACCAATGCAGTCATACATTTGACTTGCTTTTCTCCTCCCTCAGTTGTCATCCCCTTCAGCTCATATCTTCATTTGTCAGCTATGAAATCATCTCCTTCTGTCAAATTTTGACAGTCATGCTCCTGACTCAGGCCCGTAAATTTTGGAAAGCCTCTGTCGTCTTTAGTGCCGAGCTACAGTTGGCTTATTATCCACTTAACACAAGTGGTTTGTGAGTTTTTTTTTGTGTCCTGCCACTATTGTAATAACTCTACAAATCTGCTCTATAAATGCATGGGATCTTTTCTTTACTAGTTTGTATGCTAATTCTTTCTTCTTGACCAGTGATGATAGACATTATTCAACTTGTATTCTACAGTTGAGACAGTTGTTAGCTACTATAAGGTCAAAACTAATGTTTAACCAAGGTTATTAGTTTGTGTGACAGCAGCAACAACTTTGCATAGGATAAGCACCTATAACATTTAATTTTTTTATTAGCAGTTAGACCTTTGCCTATAGTTAATCCAGTCAAGGTTTGTAAACAGAAGTACTATCTCACGTGCATTTTGTTTATTGTAATATTTAGTACCAGAGGGATTTTATGCATCCACGCTAATATATCAATGCAGAGTGAATACTGGTTTTAAATCCTTAGTTATACTCGATTCAAATCAATTAATGAAATATTTTACATTGAACTGAATGCATCCTCACGTTCTTCGGCGATTTTTTTGCTTCTATGAGTTGTTTTTGGTATCGCTGTTGAAATGTAATGCGTGTCCTGATGTAATGCATCAGGATTATACCCTTGACCATTTCCCTGCTAATGACTTTGTTTGGTGATATACACCGGTATTTCCTTACTTCAGTATAGTGCAGATTGCATTGTATTTATTTTTATTTCTTTTCATTTTTTGGAAAGCGTGTAGTTCACGAAGGTTTCTAAAAACTCCTCGGATCTCGAAGGCTCCCAAGAGCTTCCAGCAGCTCGCGCGGAGGCGAAGCGCCAGCCGTCCCATCGTCCTCCAGCCCCCTCGAGCCCCCTGCGCGCGGCGCGCCGCCGCCGTGCGCGCCGTTGACGACGCGCGCTCCCGCTCAGGTAGCTGGACTCCGTCGGAGTACGCGGGAGACACCGTTTCTGCGCGTGAGCACGGAGCCGAGAGAGAAGCTGGAGCCGGCGGTCCAATACCCGCAACACTTCCAGTGGAGCGGCCCGGAGAGGCAGCCGCCGCCGTGGACCGACGAGCTGGCGGAGATGTCCCGGCACATTTACACCCGACACAAAATCGGCGAGGGGCTCCAGAAGCCCATCTTCCAGGTAACGCAGGGCTCGGCGGACACGGAACGGGGCTGGAGTGTGCCTGGGTCCCGTCCGGTATCGAGACAGCCCGTAAGAGCTGGACTCGGTTAGTTAGAGGGTGAGTGTATGACTCGCAAAACGCGTTCTTATACAGTAACATTAAGAAATGTGAGTGAAACGATTTGTTACTTTGACAGCTGCCTTACAAGGTATTAAATTGAAGTAAGCGCTTCGTTATTTCTGTGCTGACAGTGTTGACGGTTCCTCTTCTCCGTTATATAGTGATACCGTCATGATATGAAAACAAATCTTTATATTCTGTAACAGGCTATCTGTTTCCCGTTAGGCACAGAGGAAGCACAGCTACCGACCATGTATGCCGTTACTTTTAAAAATGTTGTTTTTAAATGTTGTATCCGATTAATTATGTGGATTGACCTTGCCAGGAATCATCTGACGAGTGTAAACTGACAGAAAAGAGGTGACCTAGATAATGTGACCCCGTTTGAAAAAATCCAGTTAAAAAGAAAATTTTAATGCTTAACTGACACAATTACTTGATATAGTACTAGATATAGTTCATCTAAAAATGGAACAAAAATCGGATCATAATTAGGTCAGTCTAATAAGGCTGATATCCTTTTGGAAGTATCTGAGCTTTAATGCCAGTCATATGCATATGAGAAACTATTTTCCACTTCCATCAGTTTTTGCAGCTGTCCTTACGTAGGATGCCCCTCAGTGTCCACTCAAAGGCTCTCGTGCAGTAGTCGCATAGGCCTGCCGCAGGCTCGAAAATGGACGCCTCTCGTAAGTTGTCACATGAGCACGGTCGCCGGTGCGGAGGGCAGTGTCTCAGGTGGCCTTCGCCTGCCTGGACCAGTGACGTGGCAGCTGCTTTCCCGTGCAGGTGAACAGAGGGACCTACTCGCGGCGCAGCCGACTGAAACGGTCGGATGGCAGCACCACCTCTACCAGCTTCATCCTCAGACAGGTAAGGTGGGGGTGAAGGTGTGTGTGTGTGTGTGTGGGGGGGGGGTCCTCAGAGCCCACATACATTGCTCCTATCAGACTGAGCTCTCCGTTGAATTATCTGCGGAGTGGTTGTCCCCCTTCTTCATGGAAGTGACCATCCATCTGGGTGGGTGCTCTTCGTCAGGGCAGCTTAGCACCATGCACCAGCATATGCTGGGTTTTGTTCACCTCACAAGGGTTTATCCACAGCCATGGCAGCACAGTTATTCATGAACGTATCACGCAGAAGGCTGCATTGGCAAGAAGTCCAGAGAGTGCGCCCTGTTCCTCCTCTAAAAATATAGGAGCTTACGCTGGAAAAGTGATCGTCGCTGTTGTGGGGAGTCAGTGGCCTCGATTTCCATCCACCTGGGTGTTTGCCAGTCCTCCACTGAAATAACCTTTATTACATAATTCCGAGCAGGCAGGTGAACTGCAGGTGCTTGCAGACCCAGCACTAGCAGAGTTCACCTTAAGCGTGCTCGCATGTGTGACAAATTCAGGTGACCTTCTGTCAGGGTGAAAAAAGCTGCACGAAGACACGACTGCCGTTGCTGAGTAAGATGACGTCCCTGGTGTCCCTGGCCACCTGCTGGAGAACCATACGCATTGGACTGTGTGTTTGTTCTGATACGTTGTGCATGTGAAGTGAGAAAGAGCAGCACATGTAAACAAAGAAAGCAACATAAGCCAGGCTGATTGTCTTACCAAGTATACCCTGCCATGTCTTAAGCATGCATTACTCTCATTATGATTATCGTGTTCAAAATTATACAGATTTCAATATGTGCAACCACAAGTCTATGACTGAGGGCATGTTAAAGCAGAGGGACTTCCTCTTGAAATATCTTATATTTAGTGAAAGTGCTTTAATTTGCTTTTATATAATGATCTGACTTATGTAATGTGAACATGGTGTCTTACGTGGCTCTTTGAGTTCTTTGTCATACCCAGCAGGCTGATACTACTTTACCCTTACAGCTTAGCCATTTCACCCTACCTGTTCAACAGATTTTATGCTTATGTCTGGTCTGAGTTTTACTATTAAAATGTATGTTGGCTTGAGACAGAGAAGCACATCACTATATCTGACATTTTATCTCCACTGGGAAAACCACAAAATAAGCAGGCAGCAGCCCAGCGGTCAGTGTCAAAAGGATACTGCAGGCAGTGGAAAAGCCCCGATTCGGCTGAGCTGTCTGCTGATGTCAGGAAGTCCACTTCGGTCGTACTGAGCCTGCATGTTGTGACAAGCAGCAGCAAGGTCCCCCAATCTGCCACTGTGCCTCTCCGCCTCTCTGAAGGCTTCTGCCCTGAATAGCGCCAGACGTTCAGTGGTGGAGCACAAATGGTGCCGTCCCCACAGGTCACAGTGCTCCATCTCGCAGCTCGCGCGCTAGATACCAACTGGGACTTTGACAGGAAAGTTGTGAAATAGTTCCTGCTGTTGACTTAGACACATTTTGTGCTATTTTGATTGCTTCGCACGAAGCAACAATGTTATGTAATGTCTCCCTTGGACTGTGTGATTCCATTCACGTTACATCACACTCATGTTGATCGTTTTAAGGTTATATGGTATTAATATACCTAATTGACCAGGTTGGACTACATATTAAAAGAAGAGGGACCAGCTTCACATATTTGACCTTATACTTTACAGTCTGTGCTACATTCTATAGTATATAAAGAGATTAATGACAGAAATGTATTATGTATAATAAGTAGCCTGGTTCTAGGGTGAAGTGACACTTTAGCTTTTTGTCTGGCATGCAAGTTAGTCTAGCTGGGGACCAATCAGCATGAGATGAAGTAGCATAGCACTGGTACAGGGTGTGTTGTATCCCACATGTGGAAAATTTTATGAAAAATTGGTTACAGGTAACATCATGGGTTGTGCAGTGTATGTCACTCTCATCTAACAGCATGGGGCCTTACATGTAGCAGGTAACGCTAGGAAAAGACAAGCCATTTTTGTTAGTGTTTTGTAACAGTTCTTTGTAGGGGTGTAAAGATGCATCGTGATGAATCAGTTATTAATTATTAATATTCAGTGCATCCATCAGTATGTGAAATCAATTTTTGGGGGCAGAATCTTGCTTATCCTTGCTCTCATGTTCATGTGCTGCAGGCAAATGCACAAAGCAGCGGTTTCAGGATGACAGGGGAATGTTTATTAATATTCATAATGGAAGAGCTATGGAGCTTTTGGGTAACACCCTGATTTGCAGCACAGAACGCATTCTCTATTGGTGAAGATAATCTATATTAATAATGTTATTTAGAATCTCCCCTCTTTTGTAGTTCAAACAAATATTTTTTTGCTATACATGGTACAAGACTCTAAGTAATTTTAGCCTTAGAGATGCATGATATATTGGTTAACATATTGGTATTGAACGATATTGCTTAAGAATCCAGATTTTGCCATTGGTCTGATGCCAAATCTTGCCCGATATTTTAACTTCATCAGTATTCAAGGTTAGCAGCACCACAGCTAAAGACACAACTACTAAATCACCACGATAGTGGATACGATTACTCTGCACAATCTGCCATTTTCCGGAGAGGAACACAGGGCATTTTGTCAGCTCTTTCACCACTTAAAAGAGGCCTCAAAGTACCAGTCTGCAACATGTTTATAATTCATCATTAGATGTGGCCTACAGATCAGACTTCCATTTTTCTCGCAATATATATGATGACATCATTTCGTTAATTTGCACCAGCAACTCCACCTCCAGCAGCCCAAACCCAGGTAGTGCCTTTAATGTGTTTGTTTTTTTATGTACAGTTCAGTAGTTGGCCTTTTAATAATTTTATACTGGCTTGTTCTTTTTCTGTATTCCATTAATAGTGTTTAATTAAGTTCCTGTGGCAGTACTTGTGATTTTTCTCAGTGAAGTTAAAAAGGTTTGAATTCAGGCCATGAAAATAATTGAATAATCAAATTGAGATTAGAAAGTTAAGATTTCTGATACATAAAATTGTTCCATCAGTAATTGTTACTGAATTGTATTGCAATGGTGCCAGCAATTCACACCCCTAGTTCTTTTGTGTTTGATATCTAACAGTGACCAGAAATATGTAATGTGGAGAAACTGAGGAGAGGAATCTTCACTGACGGCTGGTTCATGACAGTAATGCTTCAGTCAGTGTTTCAGGAAGTCTTCATGTTTACTACATCCAGGCCTCACTGTTAATTTATAAAACACCTATTCAAACTCATGAGAGTAAAAGGCAAAGGCTATTTTCACTTATGTGCCATTTAATTTGCTCCATTTATTTGAATTTCATTTTATTATAATTTTTTTACCCTCAATAATGTGTGGATTGTCTGTGAAGGGCTGATTTTCATAGCTCCTCTGACACAGGCATTATGATTTTACAGATCAGTGGTACATCTTCCCATGAAACCCTTTTGACGCTCTCTGGTTGGCTCCTCCCACATGGAGGCGGGGCTCTGCATGACACCAGTGTATTTGTTGGCACAATCTAGGAAAGTTATTGTCTTAAATGAGGGCTTATGTGAAATAACCAGCCAATAGCTGATTTGTTAGTACCATGATGCAGTCACCTGGTGTACAAAAATGAATTTGGCTATCCTTCCATAGAGAAATAAAGTCAATTCATGCTATAAAACGTCTCCCTCTGACCACAGCTTAGAATTATCACTGTCAGCACTATATAATGAGGGGTCTGCCCATAGAGCAGACCTTAACCCACAGTGGTCTGATTGGCCTGGCAGTCTTGAGGCCAACACTGGACAGTTTATTGGACTGATCAGTTTTGTTGATTGAAAAGCTGAGACACAGAGCACAGTTTCCAGCACTAAATTTGGATTGTTCCAGTAATGAGATCAGCTATCTTAAATACAATATCTATAGCATGACCAAGTTATTAAACTTTGGGCATGCTGATGTATTTATCTATGAATCGGGTGTCCGGTAATCCTACTAGAAATGTATTTTATTTCATTTGTCTCATAAGTGAAAAAAGTTATTTGATCACTCTAACAACCATATTAGTGAAACTAGTGACGTTCCTGTTACAGGTACAAAACCAGTCCTAACCTGCAGGGGCACACACCTTACTGATGCTGGTTGTAGGTAGTGTGTGTTTCACAATGTCGCAATTCTGGACTTCTGGGGCGTTGTACTGCTCTTTGTTGCCCTCTACTGTCTATTAAGGGAAAAACACATATAAAATTTGTCACACTCTTTTGTACAGACGTTTGTTATGCTGTATGTGGAGGTTATGATGGAGTAACATATTTTTTTGGCTGAGAATAAGCATCTACATGCAAAGCCTCGTCAGTGACGGTAAGTAAAGTCAGCTGGTCTGTGCCTTACATGGATTGAGGAGCCCCACCCCTCCCCCAGCTAAATAGACTCCCATGGGAATACCAACTAAGGTCTGTAAAGGATCATGTTGGGGGAGGTCACTGGGTCCTGAAGGGGGCTGTGTGGATAACAGAACCTGCAAGTTGGCTACTTAAAATACATTTTTCAATATCTGTGCATCACAGAATAATACCACCCAGACAGTCAAAGCATGGTTTCAGCTGGCAGTTGTAGTTCTCAGCTTGGTGCCTAGAGGGCCTTGTGTTTCTATATGGTTGTCATTTCAAGGAAGCATTGCAATCCTGCACTTCATAAGTGGTATGGAAGCCGGAATGAACCATAATCATAATTAATTTCATTGAGATGATTAACAAGTGATAATCATCAAGTATCTCATTTAAAAAATGCAGAATTCCTGTGATCATGGATGCATAGTGTTGCTCTGTGGTTGATATTTTCCTGTGCTGGAGAAATAAGTGCTTATATATGAGAAAGAATATCAGAAGAAAATCTGAAGGGTAAGCATCAGTTTATTTAGTCAGAATGTCACATAATATGGTTGCCTGTGGATTTGTCTATATAAACAGTGCAGACCGTGTGACAGAAAAAGCTCATTTTGTCATCCTTGGCTTTAAGAGAAGTCGTGATGAGGCATCGATGTTATTAGACGAACATTTCCCGCTTTGCTGTGTTTATATGGCTGCATGGCAAGTCCTGTTTTTACAGTTACACAAATTAAATATTAATACATGTTTGTTTCCTGACAACAATTATGATTCTGTACTGTGTTTGCTGACATAATTGTGCTTTGGAATGTGTGCTTATGTATTAAATGTCTGTGTATGTGTGTGTGTTAAATAAGGAGACAGGTCTGCCTTCAGACCTGTGAATAAAATAGTGATTCACACATTGGCCGTTCATTTCCAAGGTGCTCCTCTGTAAAACATTACAGTGGATCTGGACATCATTCTGGGAATAGGGTTGCCTTAGTGTCTGCTTCTCTGTGTTTCATTGGTAAGAACTGGAGTGTAATGAAGCAGGAGTTTCACTGTTTTGCACCCAGTGTTCAGGAAGCTGCAGTGATGTGGCCAGCTGGCATGCTCCGGTGCCTTGCATCCAGCTCCCATTTTATTTTCCGTCACTCCGTCGTGTG
Organism: Brevimyrus niger; assembly: GCA_015164015.2. Taxonomy (NCBI): domain Eukaryota; kingdom Metazoa; phylum Chordata; class Actinopteri; order Osteoglossiformes; family Mormyridae; genus Brevimyrus; species Brevimyrus niger. The sequence continues at coordinate 5,715,218 of JAABNY020000034.1, forward strand.
TTGTAAGTAGCAGAGGGGCAAGGGGATGGGGGCAGGGCAACACCGTGAGAGCCAGAGCTCAGGGTCAGCATGATCACCCCTCACATGCCATTGTAATCAGTCCCTCCGCGTAATCGCTCTCTCTAAGATCCTAATAGCAGTGAAAGAGGGTGCAAGGAGGAGGGAAAGGGAGAGGAGAGTAGGGAAGGGAGGCAAAGAGGGGGTGGGGGCGTTGCTTTCCCGATGCAGACCCCCCCTTCCTTATTCACAGTCGAGGAGAGCGCTCTCCAAAGCTGACTGGAGCAGCGGCCAGCCAATCAGCAGCCCGGCTGCCTGCTTTGTCATCGAGCTCTGATTGAGGAAGGATTCGCTCTCTTGCTCTGTGTTTGGAAGGCAGATAGGATGCCTGGTCAGTTCAGCCTCCAGGGATAAAGCTGCTGCCCTGTGATGTGAATGAACAGCAGCAGCTCGCTGAGGAGGAAGCACGGCACATCTCTCCGCGCAGGCCCAGGGACGCCGCACCAGGCCTTTTCCTTGCTGATTTCTGCTGAAGGGGGGGTCATTGCAGTGCCCCAGTCCAGCTTTTTTCGTTGCTCATCACCCTTGTTTTTTTGTGCTGTTTGGAATATTGGCCCTCCATGTACGACAACTTGTACCTGCATGGATTTGAAGACTCGGAGGCGGTGAGTGAGTGGGGAGGGTGGCGGGGCTCACCTGGGGACGCCGGGGCTCGCGTGTGCACTGCCGATGGCCACAAAGGGGCTGCCGCCGCTATGGGGGGCTGTCGCCGTGACTCCGTTGGGCTAGGGAGGGGGATCTGTGCGTGCATCTCAGGTCGGCTCCTCGGCGCTACTGAGCCATGCATCTTTGAGGCTGGGAAAGAAATGCGGGCAGGAAGGGGTGTTTGTTCCATTTCTCTGTACAGCCTGCCTACCTGCACACCGGTTTGCATCTCGTTCTTTGCTTTATTTAATAGCATGCTGACTGAGAACGGCCGGACTAATCGCCGTCCCTTTAAGGCTGCCATCGCATAATGTGTCATTATGTAGCCTTTTGTAAAAGTCCACTGCGTTCATGTCCCATTTAAAGGGGCAGCATCCCCCCTTTGTCTCTCCCCTCCCCTGCCGAGCTATGCGCCTAAGCAGCCATCGCGGCGGCAGCAAATGATTGTGACGAGTCACCCGCAGGGGCAGCAGCACCTAACAGGCCAGGCTGGCCATCCTTCAAGCTGTCTGCCTGGCTCACATACGCACAGAGACCAGATCCCCGCAGTCTCCGTGGTTCCGTTTCACAGTGACGGGCAACGACAAGAGGAAGCCAGCGCAGGACAAAAAAGCTGCTTACAAAAGCAATAATAGAAAAGGCCTGGGCGGTGAGCTGGAAGGGGGAGTGTGCGGCAGGGCTTAGCGCAGCGCTAATTAGCCCAGCTAGCTCTCGCACCAAATGATTTCCCATGGAAGCGTGTGCTGGAAGCCTCCTGTGACGTTAGCGTGTTTGCTGCAGTGTGACACACTGTCTCGCAGAGAGCCTCTCGTGTCAGAAAGGAGCGTGTGCATGCTGACATCAAGCACCGTACTGCTGTCATTGGGCAGGCTTGGCGTCTCTCAAAAACCGCGCAACTGGCCGATGGAGCCCACTTCCATTTTCAGACAACTGTTTATCCAAATTTATGTGAACTCATTAATAATTTACACTTGCGGTGAAACGTAGATCAATATATTGCATTTTCCTTTCTGTCATTTTAGCCTGTACGTTTTATGATGCTGAGCAGTTAATTGAATAAATGAACTGCTAATAATTGCCCCTGCATGTAATGACCGACCACCAGTGGAATACGCAGAAAATGAAGAGCATAGGAATCCTGAGCTGGCGGAGAGACGCCGAGTCTAATAGAGCGCCAGTGTCTCCCTCAGCTCCTTAGCTACAGCCCTGTAGTGTGTGGCTCCCGGAGGTCCAGGATTAGGGTCAGTACTATGCGCGTGTGGAGGTCTAGAAGGCCACTTTGCAGAGGGATGCTTACTCTGAAAGACCGGGAACACTGACACCAAACAACATGACTGTTTTATGACCTGCAGGCTCCTTGGTTACGATGGCCGTCTGGGGGATGGGAGACCTGGCTGTAATTCCTGCTGAGGTCTAGACCATCTCAGGGCTACTGCAACATCATTTTTAATCACTATGACAAATTAGCCAAAACAAATGCATTAATAAAGTTTGCATAGTCCTCAAAGAAAAAATATTTTTTTTTACATAATATGAATATATTTGATTATATTTAGGTAATATTGTATTTCTTTTTTAGGCAGTCAAAATACTTTATTATGATTATTATTTCTCAAATATTATGTTTTTGTTAATATTTTGATATTTAGAGCATTTTTTGCATCTTTGTATTATCTTTAGTAGTTTAGTGGTAGTAAAAATTATGGCTTTCCTTGTCCAATCTGGCCAATATTAAGGCGACTGAGGACAGCATCATTTGAGGCAGTTAAGAATTTGTGACATGTGTCACTCCCTTTCACATGATCCCTTAATCCATAAGACGGGCTAGTTCATATCATTTAGAATGTTTGTCTGTTGTCGTTTTATATTTTGATTTGACAAATAAAGTCACTTACTTTTATCAAAGATTGCATGCACAATATAATACTCTGTTGTGATTTATAATAGTATAAATGCAAACACTAAGTACTGTATGTTTAACTACTATGAAATGAGTATCATTACCCAGCCAGAACCAGGAAGAAATATATATCTTTTAATTTCTGACCTGCCATATTTGTGACATGAAATGGATATGAATTCTATACTATAAATGAATTGGATATCAATTCTCCACTATAGCCTCCATAAATCAGCATGTTTTCCTGTATATGTGGTGTCTGCAGTTTGTGGCACACATTGTATTACACATTTCATCCTTTCTCTCAGTCTCTTGAACGTCTCCTCCCCCATAGTGCCTCAGTCCTGTAGGATGAGAAGCACATTGAAACACAGTGAATTGGCCTTTGATATGCTCTGATATACCATTGAGATACTCTTGGCTCCTCCTCTAGTAATAGTCAGCTGTGTTACTGAGAGCAAGCTTGGTTTTGCCCAAATTCTGTCTCAGAGAGTCCGGTTGATTGAGGATTCTGGGTTAGCCACTGTGATGTTCTTGTATTATTGCCCTTAACATCTCCACTTTTCTGTAATCAGTGTCTGTCCCTTGATCTTTAAGATGCTGACATGTCCGAAGCCTTCTGAAGTTCAAATTCCACATCCTGCCAGCCGGTCTTGTCATTTTGGCTCCTCCATCAGGGTGTCCACCCCCCCTTTTACAAGCAGGATTTGGTGGGTTAGTGTGCACCTCCCTGGGTTAGGTCACTGTGCCTCTTATCAGAAGGACACCGGTTCAAACCCTAGAGTGATTTCACCACTGGGCCCTAGAAGAAGATTCTTAACATCCTGCCTTCTCAAAAATGTACGTCACTTTGGATAAAAGCATCTGCTAAAAATAAATGGGGGGGGGCTACTGGGCCCCACTGTACCCTGATAGGGACACTGGCCCATTGTGATAAGGGTGATATGCTCCAGCTGCTCCTGGTGACACACATAGATAGAAATTTAAGTTGTGAATGGTCAGTGGCCAGGAAAGCTCACACTCGGAACATTCCAGAGCCATCAAGTGCTGCATGACATCATTAGGCACTCGGGTCACCACTGAACATAATGAATGATGCTCACCACTTCCTGAAACTTATATTTTTACGGTAGGCTGTTTACTGCAACTCAGCATGTTTGTGTGATGTATGAATGGGTCACCTGCTGGAATTGAAGTGCTATAGCATATGCTACATAATGCTTGGTGCCCAAGGAGAGCCGTTGTGTGTGTGTGTGTGTGTGTGTGTGTGTGGTTCATAAAGAACAAGTCTGACATACTGCCGGCAATGCG